>CM031237.1:330854498-331454498 GCA_018340775.1 Taxus wallichiana var. yunnanensis | reverse complement strand
TATAATTTATGGGTAAGTAAATTAGCTTATAATTAATTAAGAGTATATCGAAAATAAAATTATTGGTATTAAAATCGTTAGGATATTTATTTTTATATATGACTCAATTTTTGTATAAATTGAGGAGTCCAAATATCTATTTTAAATGATAGTGATCAGTTGATGATAGGTTAACTAAAAACCATAAGTAGAGGAATCGAGGATGAACATAACAACCACTTATTACCTTGAACAATCCTTCAAATCATAGACAAATGTAAAAGGAAGGTGGAGAGGAATGGACAATAGAGGATGAAATCTTATAGGTAGAGGAAGAGGAAGAAGCCGGAAAAAGAGGAAGCTCAAAAATGAAGAAGAATCAAACATAGGGATGATAACTAAAATTCAAGGTATGAAAAGACAAATGTCTAGTGGTACTACCATGATAAGTATGAGGATTTTGATCTTTGATAAAATAATGCTAATTAATTAACTTGAGTTTGTCCTATTTAAAAATGATAAAGTAAGTTGTAAACTTCTTACCAAGCAAATCGAAATGATTTTAATGTTGGATGGTAAATTTTTATTGATTTTGAGTTAATGTTAATTATATCAAGAATTTAAAAATGAATAATTAAACATGATAAAAATAATATAAAATAAAATAGATAGAAATGTAATAAATAAATTTATGGATACAAAAAAAAAGGAAAATTGAGTTTTCCTTTAAAATAATTAGGAGTAGGAAAATGAAATAAAGTGAAATTAAGAAAATTAAGGGTGGTAGTTAGAGTAATTGAGTAGAGGAGATGTGATAGAGGAGGAGGATGACTTTCCGGATGTTGTAAGTACAAATGCCCTGGATTGCGTGTATGCAAAGGTGAAATAATCAGTTTGGATGCCTGTTGGTTGGTTTTGTGAAAGGGCAACAATGCTTTATGAGGATAATCCTGCCTTATTTTATCTTCCTAGCCTATGGTAAATGGGATTTTTGATCCTCGGTATGGATTCCCAAGTAATGCGGCAGGGCAGGTGTAGAGTCGAGTTCTTTTTCCATAGCCTCTGCTAACGTCCTCCCTACTGGATTCATCTCACAATATATTTTCTCCAACTTTCCACATATTCAAAAGGCTAAGGTGGTTGTTGGGATTTGTGTGTAACCTTAACTACTTCATTTAAGACTAAGAATGAAAAAGAAAATTTGGAGAATATTTGCAATTAATTGTAAAATATTCTCTCCCACCCAACAACATTTAATGCTTAGATTTCTCATGAAGTTTTCTAGTTTGATAGACCTCTATAAATATGAGGCACTTGTATACATTTTGTAATGAATGAATAATTTGAGGAGCGAAGCTCTCAAAATTCTAATAGAAACTGCTTATTTTGCATATTTTTTATTATCCTTAGCATCCCTAAACCCACATCTGGTATCAGATCAGGTTCAAAAAACCTCAGAGAAGGATTGAAAATCCTCACAGGATGAAATATCTTAAATTTGGGTGCGCGATTTAGACCAATGAAGGTGTTCTACACGTTTTCCCACAAAGTTACATTTTCTATCTTTTAAAAATCTATGTGATTTTCTAGTTTAAATCTGTGTTTTTTGTTTATGGCCATGGCTGGAAATAACGGTAGTATTTTACAGACCCAAAGCCCCATTTTTAATGGCAAAAACTATGATTATTGGGATTTTAGAATGAAAACCCTGTTCTGCAACAAAGATACTTGGGAGCTTGTTGAAAATGGCTTCTTTGAACTAGCAGATCTAGTTGCATATAATGCTTTGTCGCAAGCAAACAAGGATCTTCTTAAATAAAATAGAAAAAGGGATGCAAAAGCCTTAGTTTTTATCCAGCAAGGTCTGGACATGTCAATATTTTCTAGAGTGGCCGCAACCACTAGGTCTAAGAAAGCTTGGGATATTTTAGAAACTACCTATCAATGCACTAGGAAGGTAAAACTTGCCAAATTTTTTTGAGAAGAGATTTTGAGAATATTCAAATGAGAGAGTCTGATAGTGTTGATTCATTTTTTACCCATGTGATGGGAGTAGTAAATTAGATCAGGTCGCATGGAGAGACCTTAGAAGACCAAAGGATTATAGAAAAATCCTTAGGAGTCTACCACCAAGTTTGACTCCATTGTTGTTGCCATTGAAGAGTCCAAGGATTTGACTCAACTCTCTGTAGATGAGCTAATGAGATCTCTTGCTATCCCATGAACAAAGACTTAACATATCTAGAAATTCCTCTTTAGAGCATGCCTTTAAGAGCCAAGTTTCAGTTAGTAGAGGTAGAGGAAGATCTGCGCATGAAGAGGAAGAGGAAGATTTAATGCAAGCGGAGGTCGAACTCCATATTCAAATGACCAAGACAACTCCAAATCTAGCTCAAGTGAATTTTCAAGTAGAGGCAAAGGCAGAAGTTCCTCTCATAACCAGTCACATGAAGAAAGGTAGGACAAATCTAATATCCAATGTCATTATGGCAAAAGTATGGGCATTATGCTCTTGAATGTAGAAAAAGACAATATGATTTAAGCAAACAAAGTGCAAATTTTTCAAAAGATTGTAATTCTGGAAGTTTAAATAATAGTTCTATGTTTATTACTTGTCATGTCGCTTAAGAGAGCACAAAAGATGTATGGTTTTGGATTATGGTTGTAGTAACCACATGACAGGGCCAAAAGAATTGTTTTCTAGCATGGATGAGCCTATCTAGTTAGAGGTAAAACTGGGAAATGACAACAAAGTTTCAGTAAATGGAAAAGGGACCATAAATATTAAGACAAAACAAGGAGAAAAGAATTTCATTCCTGATGTCTATTATGTCCCTGGGTTGAAACACAACCTCATGAGTATAGGCCAATTAATATAGAAAGGCCACAAAGGGTATTTTGAGGAAGGAGAATGTGTTATTTTGGATTGAAATCCAAGCAATAGGTTGATAGCCAAGGTGGAAATGACAAGAAATAAAATGTTTCCATTGAAAATACAAAGTGACATGAGCCTAGCAGTCGCTAGCTCTCAAAAAATATGGATTGCAAAAATTTCTCTCAAGGAGGTTCCTCAAGCCTAGCAGGAGCTAGACATCTTCCAAGGGAAGAAAATCAATTTTTTTTTCAAAGCGTTTCCTCAACCCTAGCGGGTGTTAGGGTTCTTCCAAGAAAAGAAGAATATTTTTTTTTCAAGGAGGCGTCTTAAGCCTAGTGGGCGCTAGGCTTCCTCCAAGCCAAGAAATTCAAAAAAATTCTTAGGGGTGTTCCTCAACCTTAACGGGTGCTAAGGTTCCCCCAAGTCAAAATGTGCAATATTTTTCTCGAGGAATTTTTTCAAGCCTAGCGGGTGCTAGGCATTTTTCAAAGGAAAATGAAGATACAAATTTTCAAGGAGTTTTAAAGCTAGCTGGTGCTAAATCTAAACCACCTATGGAATTTCAAGACCTCACTAAAAGCGGATTTCCAATTATGACAACTCCATTTGCACTCCAAGTCAATCATGAAAATCAGGGCCTGGCTTTGGCATTTAAGCCTGGACATTTAAATTTTAATGGCATAAATTTTCTCTACAAGAAGAATATGGTTAATGGAATACCATTGATTAAGCCACCAGAAATGCCATGTCAATGTTGCATTCTGGCGAATCAGCACAAGGAGATTTTTCTAGTTGGAAAGGCATATAGAGCTCAGGAGCCACTCTAAATCATCTATACAGACATATGTGGACCTATGAAAACACCCTCAATTGGAGGAAGCACTTAATTTCTGACCTTCATCGATGATTTCAGCAGGAAGACATGGGTATACTTCTGAAGCACAAATCAAATGCTTTTGAGATTTTAAAGGAATTCAAGGCCCTCGTAGAAAAGTAGAGTGGTCATTTTATCAAGGTTCTTAGATCAGATAGAGGTGCGAGTACATCTCAAATGAATTTTTAAATTTTTCAAGATAATTGGGATACATAAGCATTTGACAACTAGGTATACACCTCAATGAACAATGTAGCAAAAAAAAAGAATAGGACTCTCATGGATATGGCCAGGAGTCTATTGAAGGAAAAAAACTTGCCAAATGAGTATTGGGAAGAAGCAGTTACATGTGTAGCCTACCTATCGAACAGGTTCCCAACAAAGAGTGTCATGGAAAAGGTTCCTCAAGAAGCATGGAGCGGAAGGAAACACAACATCACACACTTAAGAGTATTTGGATGTGTGGCGTATGAACTAGTACCTACAAAATTGAGAAAGAAACTAGATGATAGAGGTGATAAATGCATTTTTGTTGGTTACAGTGAGCAATCAAAGGCTTATAAGCTGTATAATCCCATCACCAACAAGGCTATTATCAGTAGAGATGTTGATTTTATAGAAAATGAAGCCTGGGATGGAAGTATTGATAAAGAGACATGTATCTCTATAGAGGTATCACATGAAGAGTATGAATTTGAAGAGAATGGTGCACAATTCAATCAACCATCTCCACAAGGGTTCACTCGAATAAAGCGAAACTCCAGTCCGCAACCTAGTTGGAAAATAGAGTGTAGTAGTAACTCCTCAGAATGCACCAACAACTCACAGTGGGTCTATTTCCCAGAAGGAAAGGATGTTATTGGTGTTAAGTGGGTCTATAAGACCAGATTCAATGCAGATGGTAATGTGTAAAAGCAAAAGGCGAGGTTAGTAGCAAAGGGATTTTCACAACAGCTCAAAATTGATTATAATGAAACTTTTGCACCGGTGGCTAGACTTGACACAATTAGAATCTGTCTTAGCCATATCAGCTTAGAATAACTGGAAATTATATCAAATGGATGTCAAGTCAACATTCTTAAATGGTTTTTTGGAAGAAGAAGTTTATGTTCAACAACCACCTAGATATGAAGTAAATGGACAAGAACATAAATTTTTAGACTGAAAAAATCCTTATATGGTCTAAAGCAAGCTCCGAGAGCTTGGTACCGCAAAATAGATTCATATTTTCTACATAATGGATTCAAAAAAAAGTACAGTGAGCCAACCCTATACATCAAGATGAACAATAGAGGTCAGATTCTGATAGTTTTTTTATATGTTGATGATCTCATATTCACTAGAAATATGTCTATTGACTTGTTTAAGTCAGCCATGAAGAAGGAATTTGAAATGACAGATTTAGGGTTGATGAAATATTTTTTGGGCATAAAAGTGACTCAATCTGAAGAAGGCATATACATATGTTAGTCCAAGTATGTAAATGATGTGTTGAAGAGGTTCAATATGCTGAAATGCAATCTAGCAACAACACCAGTTGTTATGGGTCTCAAATTAAGCAAAGAAGATAAGGGATCCAATGTTGATCCAACAATGTACAAAAGACTTGTTGGAAGTCTGATGTACTTGACGAAAACAAGTTCAAGATATCATGTATGGAGTAAGTATAATCTCAAGGTTCATGGATAATCCCAAAGAATCACATTGGCTTGCAGGAAAGAGAATACTAAGATATGTTTCCGGAACTACAAATTATGGAATTTGGTATGCACCATTTGATGATTTCAAATTAATCGGATACATAGACCATTATTATGCAGGTAGAATTGATGACAAAAAAGCACATCTGGTTATGTATTTAATTTTGGTTCAGGTGGAGTCTCATGGGCATCCAAGAAGTAGCCCATTGTCAACCTCTCATCCACAAAAGTAGAATATGTAGCAGACACAACAACAACCTGTCAAGTAGTATGGATGAGAAGAGTTCTAGTAGATTTGGAACACTATCAAGAGGAAGCAACTAAGATATTCTGTGACAACAATTCAATGATTGCATTGCTAAAGAATCTTGTGTTCCACAAGAAGAGCAAGCACATCGACACTAGATATCACTTCATTAGGGAGCTCGTCAATAATGGCGAGATATATCTAGAAGTTTGCAGGTCTGAAGACCATTTTGCGGACATTCTCACGAAGCCTTTACCAAAGGATATGTTTTTTTAATCTTAGGGAATGTATTGGTGTATTAGCATGGTAGTTAAGATTAGGGGGAGTGTTTGGATTTGTGTGTAATCTTAACTACTTCATTTAAGACTGACAGATTTTGTCAACATAGAAAATCTGAAGAATATTTACAATTAATTGTAAAATATTCTCTCTCACCCAACACCATTTAATGCTTAGCTTGCTCATGAAGTTTTCAAGTTTTAAAGACCTCTATAAATATGAGGCACTTGTATACATTTTGTAATGAACGAAGAATTTGAGCAATAAGCTCTGACAAAATTCTAATAGAAACTACTTATTTTGCATATTTTTGTTTATCCTTTGCATCCTTAAACCCACAGTGGTTGGATTTAGTTACTTGTGTAGCCATGCTTGTAAAATGTGGGAGGCATAGACAATAAAGTGAAATATTTGGTTAAATTCACATGATACATGACCTCACGGGACATAAGGATTACAAGTTGCTCGAAAATGGGTTTTTTGAATGGCTATGTAATTTTACAAGAAAATGCATCTAGCAGGTATAAAACCATCTCCTATGGATCTTCTACACCTCCATCTCCCAAGACACTTCCTCCAACAGTTTCTAGATATGTTGTTGGCCTCATCTGAAGTAGTTTTCTCCAGTGTTGCATAGGTCTCCTTGCATGTGGTGTGAGTTTTTTCATTAAAAAAATGCACCATCTTTTGTCCATTAATACATCTGCACCCAATTTCTTTACCTTTTGGATCCAACCTAACCTATGCACTTCAACAAAGATGGTTGGAAGATTTACATCTAAATCACATAGCTATTACTAGCATTGTCCATGTCTGTGCAAAATGAGATCTTTGAAATAAGTATGGATCCATCATAGCATAATAGAAAGGGATTTTTTGATATTTTTTAGTTGCTAGTGCCTTGTTAGTAATGCACGTAAAATGTGGACACATACAAAAACACATTGACTATTTAAAAAAATTGGTCAAAGAAATGCATTCTCATTGAATGTCATTGTTACAAGATACACGCATAATGTATTTGTTCACATCAAGGTAGAAACTTTTGTACAGGGTGTATAATATGGAAAAAATGGACAAACAAAAAATACGGAAAAAAATGGTAAGCTATATTTTTCAGAAATATAACAATTATAAATAATTCAACAATTCTTTTATAATAATGTCACAATTATTACTATCATTAAAATCATATAAATGATAAATTATTCCCAATAAAAATATACAACTTAATCTATTATTTCCAAAAATAAAATATTAATAATAAAGTATCTTTATTTAATTATAGTTATTTTGAATTTAACCTTTTTTTTTTAATATTGGAAAATAGTTTTTTGAAAGGGACTATACCCTTGAATACAAAATAAGGCCTTTAAGCCGGAATAAGAGTGAGAAACATAGCAGGACTAACCAAGTCCAAGTAATACAATGAAATTCAACGTAGCTTAAACACTTACTACAAGCGAGACTTAACACAAAAAAAAAGTAACCCGATGTACCAAGAAATAGTAAGAATAAAAAGAGAGCAGTAGAAGCATGCAGGACTACTTCTTGGCTGCTTGATCAACACCGATCTTGACTTTTTCCAGCATGAAACATGCCCAAAGCGGTCATGTGGGTAGCATCCATCTTATCGAGCTCCTCGATGGTTCTTTTCTCTCTTTTTCATTGCCCTGAGTGCAAAGGGACACCGCTGAGGTTGGAAACACTTTTGGCATGTCCCACGATGAACTCCTCAATGGCCCTAAAGGCAGCAATGTTGTAATCATGCCTAGTCTTAGCCTTCCCAAGGCGGGAGTCCAAGGAGGTCAGCTTTTTGTATATGTCTTCAATCTGACTATTGTCAATGCTCCCTTCCCCCTCCATGCTTTTCTTACCTTTTTGCTTAGCTAGGTTTTTGACCTCATCCTTCAGCATTTTTATCTCAGCCTCTAAGGCCTCCAGTCTCTTAGAAGGGTTATCCATCTGTGCTTCCCGGGGACTGGCACTACTTATGTTCAGCAGGTCACGTGCAATGTCAAGATCAAGAGGCTCTTTCCCTGCTGCAAGAGTCTCAAGGTTGAGTCTCCTAGAAGCCCTGGTGAATGGACGTTTAGAGGAAGAGGCGAGGTGGGTGGCAGGAGGAGCAGCAGGAGGAATAGAAGGAGAATCATGTGCAGCCGGCATGGGGTAGCAAAGCACCGTGGCAAGGGGCAAAGAAGAGCGGGCAAGCAAGGCGCAAGGGAAGCGGGGCAGACTGCAGAGCAGAGCCCATCGGAGCCGGGCTAGGAGAGGAAGGAAGACCGAGGTACTTGAGAAGGCAGTATTTGTGAATTAGCAAAATAAGCCCTTGATGCAAGGGAACCGCCCGGGTATGCTTCTGGAACTCCAAAATGGAGCGCTCAAGAGAGTTTAAAAGATAATGAGGGAAGCAAACCAATCTATTCCTACGAAAGTGGTTTAAAAAGATGAGATGCTTAGCTGGGACAGTAACAAACCTACCTTCCAAGGAGATGAAATGAATCATCATGCGAGTGACTTCATCAAACGGTGATGGAATTGAGCTTCATAGGACCAGTACTGTGTTAAAAATAAGCTTCTCATCTTCCTCCACAAATCTTCTTTCTTGATTTCTTTGATAACCCTTTTGTTGAAGAAGTGGTACCCATCCAGCCGAGACCGGCTTGAGTAATGAGCTCTTCATTGACAAGAATTTTCTGTCCCCCATAGTCGGCAGATCCTCTCTTTCCACTCCTTAGCAAAGCGTCATTGAAATACTTTGATCATGACCTGCACCCTTTCTAAAAAAAATTTGGTGAAGTCGCATATGTTGAGAATGTTCCAAAGCTCGGTGTTTTCCTTCCAATCAGGGTCGCGCACGGCTCAATTTGACAGGGAGGTCCTCCCATCTTCTCAGTGGTGTGCAGGTTACAACAAATTCCAGAATGCCACTGAGCGTGAAGAACAGTTCGTTTCTTACTGTTGAAGATCGCATAAGACTGGGAACTGTAGCCATTGGTCTTCTCACGAACGGCTGCGTAATTGCTGAACTGAGCCTGCGGGAAGTCGCGTGTGAAAACCCTTTCCCTGTCAACAATCACTTTGTATTTATCATCGGTTTTCGTGGAGTTTGGCATCCGGATATCAACACATTGTACTTCCCCGCATGCGTGATTTTCAAATCTGGATGACTCCACTTGAAGTTTCTTAAATAGATCTTGCTATTATTTGAAAAAGATATTATTTGCCTCGCCATATAGAATAAAGCAGCACGTGTGAAAGAATTGATGATTTTGATTTTCCTCCAAAGATTAAGGCTTATCTCTAGAGATTGCTTGCTTGTGAAGATCCACATGGATGCTGTTGTGAAGCCGATTAGGGATATTATCATTATCCCGCATAAGTAAATTTTATATTAATGCCATAATTGGCCGTGCATCCGCTTGATTGAATTTTACTTTTTCATAACTAAAAAAGCATTGTTTTTTATTGTTTTCCAGTGGTAGCTTTAAAAAATGAAAAAAAATGGCAATTTCTCTGAAAACCACCATATTTGGTAACAGTGGTTCAAAGGATCATTTTGGCATTTAATTAAATTCCATTACCTAGTTTATAGTTAAACTCCACATCCTTTTCTAACATCCTTCAAGCCTATGCAAAAATGGGACTGCTGAATAGGGCCTTGAAACTTTTAAGAGGATATGTGGGCATTCAAATAACATGGAATCCCTCATTCCCACTTCGATTTTTGCTCATGCATGGTTTTCTCACATACTTCTAGCATAATTTTGTCATTGATAATTTTTACCTTCATGATAGTACCAAAAATTAAATCAAACAAAGAGTATATTTTTGGGTTATTAAAATGAATTTTAATGGGCAAAACGATAAAATTTAGCTTATATTCTACATAACTAGAATGACTATTTTTAGTTTTAACCTTACTCGAGAATCACTTAGGGAAATAATGGAAATCGTATATGATGAAATATGATAATGGAAGCGTCATAAACAAAAGTTGAACATGATATTTTGTAAAATAATGCCACTTGTACTCTTTGCAATAGTTAATAAAACATAATTTTCATGACATCCAATACAACTTTGTGAACGCTATAGCAGAAAGTCAATGTTTGACATTGTTTCCTATTGACATGGAATGTCACATCAACCTTTATAATGAATTCCAATGTTCAATACACCATTTAATGTCACACATGTAAAAGTCAACTAGTTGACCATTTCGCATCCTTGGACAATTATTGAAAGTTGAAAATTTAGTTTGGTTTTGGCTCACGGTTTAGGCCCCAGTGTTTAGAAACAAAATTCTACCTCCTCATACCTCTTGAATTTCCTCATGTGATACCAAAATCAATCAATAGTTTCATAAAAATAAGCTTGGGATCTATTTTTTCAAGTGGATTTTGTAGTCCTTCGGTCCTTATACAACAAGGATGAACTGAAGCAATTACAATAATTAGCTCCAGAAAGATACTCACAGTATGAAGGTTCCTTATTTGAAAATTTTTAGATCTTTAAAATTCAAGGGTTTCCCGTAGATAGGAAACTATGTAGGAACTGACACATTTTGCGTTTGAGCCTTAGAAATTGGATTTCAAACTCAATTTCATAGTTAGTTTGGCTAAACTGGTCATTTTTCATTAACTTCTAGTAATAATGAAAAAATACCGTGGGACCTCGTTTAAGCCTAATAATTTTCTTGAGACTTGTAAACACTATCATATGACTTATTTGAACTCTTTTATCTCTCTCTCTCTCGCTCTAATTTTAAAATGAAATGAAAATGCAAATACATTCGTTACCCTCTCTTGTGGCGTTCAAGTGTTTGAATTCATTCTACATTGGAGATTATGAATGAATTCAAGTGCAACAACTGACTTGTGGGCTATATTTATAAATTTAGAATATATCCTAACAATAATCCTAAGACAATTAAATCTAGTACTTTAACAAAATTTGTGTCAACATTATTTTTAGCATTATAATTTTAGAAATGGATAGGTGGTATTCTTAATTATAAATTTAGATAGATTTTTAAAAAATGTTACAAATTCGTGTGGGCACTAATTCTATTTTCACAGTTGTGAATAATGAATCGTGTCCTTTTCAATTTGAAACATCAAGGTTTTTGATGCTAAATAGAATAATCTTAAATATGTGATGTAGTTGCAATAGGGTTTCTATTTTGGGTCATTTCTAACAAATTTTGATTGACTTTACATGACTTTTTTCCCACAAAATGTGATAAAGAGGGATTTTGAGTTGGCATTACAAATAATGAAATCATAAAAAAAATGACACAAACATCTTGATATTGATACTATGGGACTGATATTCAGACTTTTTGATTATGATGTACATTGATCAGTAGATGATAGATTCCACTGATAATATTAATATTAAGGGTCAAAGCACAATGGTATGTCCCACTTCGTGTCCCAAAAATGTGAGTAAGAGGTTGGGAGGGATTGGAAATCAAGGGTGTTCGTGTGAACCCCCTTCGCCCAAACTACCACGTAAGCCAAAGAAAGTGGTTCACGCGAATGAGGGTTTGCGCAAACAAACCTTCACTCGAACCGCTTTGGGTTTAAATAATTTTGGTGGCACAAAGTTATATATAGATATTTATATATTTGTGGGTGATAGATTTAGGGTTTAGGGGGGTTCGGGTGAAGGTAGGTTCATGTGGAACCCTTGGGCAAACCCCCTTTCATGCGAACCCCCTATGTGGCACATTTTGGTGCCAAATCCATTTGGAGGATAAATTTATGCCAAAATGTGCCACTTAGGTGCCATGTAATTAGGGTTAATGAATTAATAAAATTAGAAAATTTTAACACAAAATACAAGATTTTATTAGCTTTCTAAAAATATAATTTTCATTTTTAAAATCCCTTGTTTTACTATTTATTTTTTATATTTTACTAACATATGGTATTTTATGAAAATCAATCGTACACAATCAATCCAATTTGAAAAATAGCAAAATATATCAAACAAAATTGAAAAAAATAAACTTACTATTTGTTGAAGTCTTCTTCTTACTTGTGAAATAAAAATTCAATTTCAATATAAATCTTAAAATTTATCGGCATACACATTTTTGTACGGCATTTATTTGAAAATATTTTTACTAAATAATTAATTAAAAATATATAAGTAAAAAAATATGAAAATTTGACAGGACCTCAAAATTCAAATCTTTAACATATATCTAAAACTTCAAGGTGAAATGACCCAACAACCCTACCTATGAGTTGGGAATATTATTTTTTGAATTCTTTGTCCATTTTTTAGTGTAAAAGAAGGAAATTTATTGCACTTTCTTTCTACCCCAATTTATTAGGTCCTTTGAAAGCATGGTGTGCAAGTTTTGAGCCATGTGGGTTGTCATAGTCCTTGCATGTGCATTGATTTTCTTAGTCTTGGTGTGTTGAATTGAGTGTGGGGATGGAGGAATGATGAAGTGGCATCCTACATGGAGCCACCTCATCATCCTCACATTCCATTTCTATTTATTGGTGATTTTTGTTGGAATGGGGTTACTTGTTCTTTTCTCTTCTTGTGCACTTTTGGAATTGGATTTTTGGAGTGCTTGGGAATTTTGGCTTTGGATTTGAAGAGGCTTGTGGAATTTTCTTGGAACTTGATGGAGAGGTAGGCTCTCCACTTTTTTTATTATGTTATTTTTCTTATTTGTATGCAATGTTGTGTTTTAAAATTGTTTTTTTGTCTTGTGAATGTGTTTGTGTGTTGGTTGGGTAGTAGGCCTTAGTTGGGTGTGGGAGAAGGGCTTTGACCATTGGGGAGGGAAAAGGGTTTTTGTGAGGCATGAATTTGGTGGGAGTGTGAATGGGAGTCTTACCTATGGGGAGTGAAAAAGAAATCATGGTTTGTTGCATACTTGCAAGGGAGAGATAAGGATTTTGTGTGATTATTTTGTGCACTTGGAGGCTTAGGGTAAGACTCCCACTTCACTTGGGAGGCATAAAGGAGGTCTCCCATAACCCTTGCTCTATTTGGTTTGATCTTCAAACCTTTGTGTTGTTATGAATGTGCAAACTTGTTGGATATGTTATCTTGGTTGAGTTGAATGTCTTGTATGTATGTTTGTTGTGAAGCCACTTTGTTGGAAGTTGTCATTGTTGCTCAATGCTCCTCATGGTTCCTTGGTTGGGGCTTGGGGGCCATTAAGGGGATGGATTCTCCCTTAATGGATTTAAGGTTGGGTGGAGAGCATTCCTACTCCCCCTTCCTTGTTTTGTGATCCATTGTGAAGTTTGAAGAAAGAAAGTTTTGGAGCTACTTGTGAGAAGGACATGCATATGGAAGACTTAAATTTGGCCTTGTTGATAGCCCTTTGTTGTATATTATTCATTTTTTTATTTCCCCTTTGAGTGGATGATTGTAATATTGCAATCTTGAAAGAAAGTTGTATCTTCATTTGGAAACCTTCATAGATTGTAAACTTTTCTAAGAGTGTGTGTAGGAGGAATGTGTGTTTTAAAATGTGATAGTTTTGTGAAAGGAAATTATCAATTTTTACATTGTTTTGGTGAAAGAAAAAATTTGAAATAATTAAAATGGATAATGCATCTCTCTTAATTAAGTATTTTATTATTTCAAATGTGATATAGGCTTCATTTTTATAAATAAATAAAAAAATTGTTAAATTTTACTTGTTAAAATGGAATGAAATTTTTAATTGATCAAATAAAATAGAAATAAATTTATCGAAAGAAATAAAGTTTAGAAGAATAAAACTAAAAAAGTTATATTCATTGTATAAGTTGTAGGGATGTAGAAAATATATTTATTAAAAATTGTTAAGATTGAGAAAACTAAAAATTCCTTGTTTAATTTAATTTTCCTTTAAAATTAAAATTAAGGAAATGTATTTATTATTTCTTAGAAAGAAATAAAATTATTAATATTTAACATTAGATGATAAATAATATAAATATATATAAAAAACAAATATAAATATAATTATATAATAAATAATATTTTATATGCTTTTTATTTATAATTAAACATATATTGATATAATTTGTAAGAATGTAATTAAAAATTTTTTCATAATCTAATAATGTATAACTAATATATATTATATATATATATATATTATATTTAAAGAAAGAAAGGAAAAGTTTTAAAAATAAAACTTTTATTAATTATAAGTATGTTATATATATATTTTATTATATATGAATATATAATATAAATAAATTATATATAAAAAATATTTATAAGAAATAATAATATATATAATATCTTAATATATATATACAATATGTATATTATATATATATATATATATATATATATATATATATATATATATTTTGGGAATTATACATTTTATTATAATACCTAAATATAATAATAAGAATTTTTACATTATAAATGGTTTAAAATAATGGAAGTGGAATGGGGTAGAATGAAATACAAATAGAAAATCCAAGATTTTATTTCCTCCATTTATATAAACCTATAATAAATCATGAAAAAAACAAAGCCTTCAAAAAATAAAGAAAAAATGATTTGGGATGTGTATATCCATCCCCAAGCTTGACCCTTCTCATCCATGGCTTCCTCCTCTTCCATCTTCCCTTAACCTGCAAAACCAAAAATGAATGAAATGAGAAAAAGAAATGAATAAAATCCTTAGATATTTTAGGGTTGATTTGAAATCCCTTCATCCAATGGCCTAGATTGGATTCATCCAATGGCCCAAATTGTCTCCTACAAATGTTAGGTGGGGGTAGGTGAGTGATCATTTGATCACATGGGTCTTCTTTTGAATGGGGCCACTTGTGTGGTTTGAAAGTTAATTAAATTATTACTTTTTTATTTTTTGATTTAATTTAAATAAACTCTTTCCCTTAATAATTTAGACCCACTTTTATATTGGAGAATTAAATTATTAGTTTGTGTAAATAAAAGAGCTAGTTTAGTTATGGACTTTAATTATTAAATTATGCATGACCTTAGAAACCTATGTATTAAATTAATTTAGGATTAATTGAATGAAATATTTTAAACCTAATCATAGATTAAATTAATTATTTTTTATTTAATAATATTATTTAAGTTATTTTGTGATGACCATTTGAAACCTAAGGTTAACCTTACCATCGCTTTTTTTCCTTTAACAAAAAAAAATTATTCCATAATTTTTCTATTATAACCTTTGTTTGGTTTTGGGTTTGTGTGAAAATTTTTTGGGGTTACATTTGGTATTAGAGCCATGGGTTCAATGCTTGGACCCCGGGCACACTAGAAAACATGAAAAAAAACAAATAAACCTAGCACAACTTTAAACCTAGTACACACAACTATGCATGATGTTTTGAAACATAGAAAATTTAGAAAACTGAAAACAAAAACTTAGATGATTATAAACTAACTCTCGCCTTGGTCTGTGTAGGAGGCACGGACAGACGAGGGGTTCCTACATGTGGACCTAGACCTACCACCCCTAGATCAGGTAGTAGTACTATTATTCTACCTCAGATATTGTAGATGCTACATAGGAGGTTAATGTTATATATATGAGAGGATCTTTAGGAGGGTGACCTAGTAGAGTAGGACAGAGAGCCATCAGTGGAGGCTCATGTGCACCTTCATGTCACAGTGCGAGAGGAGGAAGAGAACTCCCATGTGGAGTTAGTTAGACATGAGTCACCTCTAGGGAGCTCAGAGATCGAGATGTGATGCATAAGAGATAGGTCTAGGAGCCCTAGGCCGAGAGATGAGTAGGTTGAGAGGCCTAGAGGTGACATCATCATCTGTAGTGGAGCACATTAGAGAGATACTGAAGTTACACCCACCTCATTTTTCTAGAGACACATAGGTAGATTTTAGGATGAGGCATGGTTGGTTAGCTTGAGTGGATGCTTCAAGCTATGCCCTTGTTCTAGCAACATGAAAGCTGTGTTTCCATCCACCTTTGAGAGATGGAGTAGAGTATGGTGGAGGACCGAGGAGCAGAAGCTCCATGTAGATTCTGAGACAGTCACTTGGGAGCTCTTTGAGGAGTGTTTAGGAGAAGATATATTTCCAGGAGGTTCATTTAGTAGTGGATCGATGAGTTCCATGATCTACGATCAGGCCTCCATGATGGTAGTAGAGTATGAGGGATGGTTTTGGATCTACTTCAGTATGTAGACTACATGCAGGATGAGCAGGTTTGAGTTCACAGGTTCATCAGGGGCTGAACTTGGACTTGGGTGGGGCAGTGCACATTCATTTCCCATAGACATTATCAGAGGCCATGGAGAAGGCCTATATTATAGAGGAAACTAGGGGAAGACTCAACAGGCACGTGATCAGAGTGAGGAGTTGCATACAATAGCTTGTAGGATAGTAGATCGAGGGGATCAACTCCTCCTCCTCGTGGTGGACACACTTCACACAGTCTTCCTTCGGCCTCCTCCTCCTCCTCCTCCAGTAAAGCAGAAGCAACAACTTGACTCGACCCCTTTTGACCTCCACAACACCATGATGCTCAGAGAGGGCATAGTATGGGACCTCTAGCTAGGGGGCCCAATAGGACACAGCTCCACCTCGAGCATAGTTGGTAGTCACATGTCCACCACAACACCCACAAGAGATCTATGGTAGGGTCATCAGGTCCTTCAACATGTACTACTTGGGCCACTGGAGGACTATCTACATAGTGGAGAGGACCAGGTACTTGTTATGGATGTGGCGTACATGGACATCATTGGAGAGAGTGCCCTAGAACCTTAATTAAGGGTAAGGCACCTTTTTCGAGCCTACTATTGGTGACATGGCTAGGAGCCACAGGATATATGCAATGGTCATAGAAGTACCAGGAAGAGCACCAGGGCATGGTGATAGAGACCACAGGTAGCATTGGTGGTATTTCTATCCCTATTTTATTTGACTCAAGGCTCATCAGATTCTTTCATTTCTCCATCTTTAGTAGAGCATTTGTAGTTGGTGGAAGTTAGGTAGGGCCTTAGTTGGGATGTCGAGATGGCTTCTAGAGCCAAGATCTTAGTTGAATCCTTAGTCAAGGAGTGTGTAGTGGACCTAGGACCCTTTACCACTACTTTGGATCTTTGTATCCTTCCCTTGGGTTCTTATGGAGTTATTTTGGGCATGGATTGGTTGTCTACACACAGAGCCAGAGTTGATTACTATAGTAAGATTATATCTTGTGTAGATGATTTGGGTGTGGAGTCAGTGATAGTTGGAGTTAGGAGACCCATCTCTATTCACACTATTTTCTCTATGCATTTGAAAGTGGTGTGAT
This sequence comes from Taxus wallichiana var. yunnanensis, assembly GCA_018340775.1. Classification (NCBI taxonomy): domain Eukaryota; kingdom Viridiplantae; phylum Streptophyta; class Pinopsida; order Cupressales; family Taxaceae; genus Taxus; species Taxus wallichiana. The sequence continues at coordinate 331,437,260 of CM031237.1, read as the reverse complement.
GGGGGGTTGTCAATTGTATGCTATTATAGTTAGTGATAGGTTGGAGGATGGGGTTAGTGGACCTTCACTTGATGATCACCCCATTTTTAGGAGTTTTTGGATGTGTTTCCTAGTGAGCTTCAGGATGCCTCCCCACGTGAGATAGATTTTCACATTGATTTGGTTCCAAGAGTGGAACCTATCTCACGCGCTCCTTATAGGATGACCACACCTGAGCTATGTGAGCTCAAGTTGCAGCTTGAGGGCCTTCTTGAGAAAGGCCTAATCCATCCTAGTGTATCCCCTTGGGGTGCACCGGTGATTTTTGTGAAGAAGAAGGATGGATCCTTGCGTTTGTGTGTGGACTATCATCAGTTGAACAAAGTAATGATCAAGAATCATTACCCCCTTCCTTCCTCGCATCGATGATTTGTTTGATAGATGAAGGGGGCCACAATATTTTCTAAGATAGATCTTAAGTTAGGATACCATCAGTTGAGGATCGCAGAGGTAGATATCCACAAGTCAGCTTTCCACATGAGATATGGCCACTATGAGTTCACAGTTGTTCCATTTCATTGGTCTTACGAAAACCCCCTGTAGTGTTCATGAGTTTGATGAATGGGGTGTTCAGGACCTTTTTAGACCATTTTTTGTACTCATGTTCCTTGATGACATTTTGATCTATCTCTTGTCACGCATGAGGAGCATGAGGAGCACCTTTGTCAGGTTTTGTAGTGTCTTCGTGAGAACAACCTTTATGGGAACCTGGAGAAGTGTGCATTCTTTTAGTCGAGGGGGTAGTATTTGGGTCACATCATTTCTGGGGAAGGTATCATAGTTGATCCTTCCAAGATTAGAGCCATTATGGATTGGCCAACACCCTACTAGTGTGACCAAGGTGCGTAGTTTCATGGGGTTGGTAGGATACTATAGAGATTTTTCAGGACTTCTCTCGGGTTACACACCCCATCACTTCCCTTCAACGGAAAGGGAAGAAGTTCATCTAGTCGAGATAAATGTGAGTAGGCCTTTCAGGACACTGAAGGAATGCCTTATGAAAACACCTATTCTTGTAGTGTCGAGACCCTCAGGGTGAGTTCTTCATTTGCACAGATGCTTCTTTGGTAGGGATTAGGAGGTGTGTTGATGCAGGAGGAGGGCCATGTGTTGTAGCTTTTGAGTCTCGCAAACTCAAGGATTATGAGCTCAATTATCTGACTCATGACCTTGAGCTTTACAATAGTTGTTCATGCCTTGGTTTGATGGAGACACTTCCTTCTTGGTCAGAGATTTATACTCAGGACTGATCACTTGAGTCTTCGCCACCTCTTCATGCAACCCAATCTCAATGCTCGTCAGTGGCATTGGATGGAGTTTCTTTGTGAGTATGACATGGAGATAGAGCATGTGAAGGGGAAGGAGAATGTGGTTGTAGATGCCTTGAGTAGATGGAGACATGTGGTTATGGCTACCTTAGTGAGTACAGATTTTGGAGTAGGATTTTGTAGCAAGCTTCCTCATGACAACTTCTACCTTGCAGCCAGATCAGAGATTGAGTCTCAGAGACCCCTTGAGGGGAAGTTTGATGGATTCTCATTAGAGGTAGATGGTCTTCTCAGACATAGAGGTGGATATATGTTCCTAGAGATGGAGGCTTGAGATAGGATATCTTGGAGAGGCTCATCATGCACCTTATTCAGCCCATCTAGGGGTGAAGAAGATGCACACCACCTTGAGACAAATTTATCATTGAGAGAGTCTCTTGGAGAGATGTAGCTCAGTTTTGTGTCATGTTGTTTAGAGTGTTAGAGGGTGAAGGCCGAGCATCAACATCCAGCTGGCCTTCTCTACCCGCATGCCATACCGGAGTGGAAATGGGACACCATTTCCATGGATTTCATTGTAGGGCTACGACGTCGAGATACCACCATGATGCCATCATGGTCACGGTGGATAAATTGATGAAAGTGGCTCATTTTTCTCTCGGTGAAGACCACCTATACTAGCTAGTGTAGTAGTGTGGGTATACCTTGATGAGATTTTTAGATTGCATGGGATTCCATGGAAGATCATTTGTGACCATGATCCCTTATACACTTCTCACTTCTGGACTACCATGCAATAGGTTCTTGGTATGAGTATCAACTTTAGTACAACTTATCATCTAGAGATAGATGGAAGACAGAGTGAGTGAATCAGATCTTGGAGGATATGTTGTGGATGTATGTCATGGACCATCAGTCTAGGTGGGAGGAGTACTTATATTTGGTGGAGTTTTCCTACAACAACAATTTTAGAGTTTGATTGGCATGGCTCCTTTTAGGCATTGTATGGAAGAGAGTGCAGGACACCTTTGAGTTGGGATAGATTGGAGGACAGGGTTTCTCTTGGGCCAGATTTGGTATAGGATATGGAGCAAAGCAGGTTGTCTTGATTCGTAGAGGCTTCAGGAGGCTCAGGATAGGAAGAAGAAGTATGTAGATCTGAGGAGGAAGATCATAGTTTTGAGGTGGGCACGAAGGTGTTTCTTCATGTGTTAGGCCTCATAAGAGTCCTATCCATTATGGAAAAGGCTCTAAGTTATCTCCTAGATTTTGGGTCCCTTTGAGATCTTGGAGTGTATCGGTCCCTTGGCCTATCATCTAGCATTTTCACCCATCTTGTCTCTCATGTGCATGATGTATTTCATGTATATGTACTTAGGAGGATATATATTCAGATCCCTCTCATGTTTTGGATTGGACCACATTGTAGGTGTAGGAGTAGGGGAAGGTATAGTGGAGCCCATGTGCATCATAGAGCGCAGGACCCTGGGCCTTTGAGGCCATGAGATTGACCAGGTGTGGGTCTAGTGGGATAGGTATGATGAGACTGCAACCACTTGGGAGGATGCCACTATTTTGTGAGCTCAGTTTCCTCATCTATTCCAGTGACTTCAGGAGGAAGTTGAGTCTAAGGGAGGGGGATGTAGTGCCCACTCCTCTTGACACATTATTTCATCTTGATATTGATATTATTGGACTGATATTAGACATTTTGATTATGATACATTGATTAGTAGATGATAGATTATATTGATATTTGGATTATTGACATTATGATGTTTATGTTTTATTATGATGCACTAGATAGTGATGTTAGATAATTTGATATATGTTGATTTTCATGATGTGGATTTTATACTGACATGTTATGTTTTGGGATGTTTTGAGTATAATTGTAATCTCATGGATGTTAGGGTTAGATTTTGATATATTGATGGATAATAGAATTGCTAATGTGAATGATGAATATTGATTTTATATATATATTTCGATGTTGTTAATATGGCCGAAAGGCCAGAGAGGTATTTTTTTGTGTGTAGGAATTTTATCACATACATCGAAGGGGATAGGGGACCAACCATGGAAGGATGTTGGGTGTTGAGCAATGAGGCCAAATTTGACAACTTGTGTAATGTTTTTAGTGTGGTGTTTTCATGTCTAGTTTGGAGGTCTCCCATGGGGGTGACTTCACATATGTGGCCATGGGGTGAATTGTGTGTCCCTTTCTTTAATTTTTGTATGTGCTTTATTTATGTTTTGTGTATTTAAAATTTGGAAATTTTGTCACTTTATTAGCATGTTGTAAATGTGTGTTAATTAAGCTTAACCCTTCTTTTTTTAGTTAACCAAATTAGAGATGTGACAAATAGTTATGATGATGAGATTTGGTAGTCCTTGTGTAAGTAAAATTTATGTTGATTTGAGTGTTTTACTCCACCCCAAGTTCAAAATTCGGATTTTGACTTGGGGGCATTTTTGGAGGCTTGTGGGACAAGCAAAGGCTTGTCCCATGCCTCTTAAATTTACCCAAAACCCTACCTATGGGTTGGAAGCTTATTTTTGACTTTTTGTCCATTTTTGAGTGTAAAAGAAGGAAAATTATTGCACTTTCTTTCTACCCCAATTTATTATGTCCTTTGAAAGCATGGTGTGCAAGTTTTGAGCCATGTGGGTTGTCATAGTCCTTGCATGTGCATTGATTTTCTTGGTCTTGGTGTGTTGACTTGAGTGTGGGGATGGAGGAATGATGAAGTGGCATCCTACATGGAGCCACCTCATCATCCTCACATTCCATTTCTATTTATTGGTGATTTTTGGTTGGAATGGGGGTTACTTGTTCTTTTCTCTTCTTGTGCACTTTTGGATTGAGCTTTTTTTGGAGTGCTTGGAAATTGCTTGGCTTGGATTTGAAGAGGCTTGTGGAATTTTCTTGGAACTTGATGGAGAGGTAGGCTCTCACTTTTTTTATTATGTTATTTTTTTTTTATTTGTATGCAATGTTGTGTTTTAAAAATTTTTTTTGTCTTGTGAAGATGTTTGTGTGTTGGTTGGGTAGTAGGCCTTAGTTGGGTGTGGGAGAAGGGTTTATGGGACCATTGGGGAGGGAAAAGGGAGTTTTTTTGTGAGGCATGCAATTTTGGTGGGAGTGTGAATGGGAGTCTTACCTATGGGGAGTGAAAAGGAAATCATGGTTTTGTTGCATGCTTGCAAGGGAGAGATAAGGATTTTTGTGTGATTATTTTGTGCACTTGGAGGCTTAGGGTAAGACTCCCACTTCACTTGGGAGGCATAAGGAGGTGGTCTCCCATAACCCTTTCTCTATTTGGTTTGATCTTCAAACCTTTGTATTTTGTGAAATGTAAACTTGTTGGATATATGTTATCTTGGTTGAGTTGAATGTCTTGTATGTGTGTTTGTTGTGAAGCCACTTTGTTGAAAGTTGTCATTGTTGCTCAATGCTCCTCATGGTTCTTTGGTTGGGGCTCGGGGGCCATTAAGGGGATGGCTTCTCCCTTAATGGATTTAAGGTTGGGTGGAGAGCGTTGCCTACTCCCCCTTCCTTGTTTTGTGATCCCATTGTGAAGTTTGAAGAAAAGCCAAAGTTTTGGAGCTACCATTGTGAGAGAGACATGCATATTGAAGACTTATAAATTTGGCCTTGTTGATAGCCTTTTTTAATTTTTTCATTTTTTATACTTCCCACTTTGAGTGGATGATTGTAAAATTTGTAATCTTGGAGAAATTTGTTGTATATTATTTGGAAAATCATTTTAATTGTAAACTCTCTTTAAGAGTTTATTTAAGAGAAATGTGTTTTCAAATGTGTTAGTTTGTGAAAGGAAATTATCAAGTTTTACATTGTCTTGGTGAAATGGAGATCTTGAAATAAGTTGAAATGGATATGCATTCTCTTTAATTTAAGTTGTTTCATTTTTTCAAAAATTTGATATACTTTTATTTTCTAAAAAAAAAAATCTTGATCTTGTTATATTTGCACTTTTTTGAAAGAAATAGTATTTTTTTGCATTTTGATAAAGGAAAAAAAAGTTATTTTTGTTTTCTTAAATGAAAGAAAATTGAAAAAAATAATTTAAAATTTTCTATATTATATTAAAAAGTTTAAGTTAAGTAGTTAAAAGTAGTTAAAAAAATTAGATTAAAAAGCATTTTTTTTATTTTTATAAATTTTAAATTGAATAAATAAAAAATTATTTTATTCTCTCAATTTTAACATTAGATGAATTAAAAAAAAAAAAATATATATAATTATATAAGTAGTAAGATTTATATATATTTCTACTTAAATAAAATATAAAAATTAAATTCTATTTATAGAATAATTTTTAAAAACAAATTCCCTTTATAAATATATAACTATTGTTATTATATTATATTAATATATATATATTAAAAAATTAAATTTAAATAAATTAATTATATATTAAATTATATATATATATTATATATTATTATATTTATATATTATATAATATATAAATATATATAATAATATAATATATATATATATATATATATATATATATATATATATATATATATATATATATATATATATTATATATATATATATATATATTATATATATATATATAAAAAAAATATCAAAAAAATAATAAATTAAAAAAATTTAATAAATTAAAATAAAACTTAAAAAAAAAAAATATTGTTTATTTTAAAAATGCTTTATGTTTTTGGTAAAATGGGGGTTACGACCCCCCCCACCCCATATAGTTATATGGGATGGGGGGGGGGGTAGCCCCCCCCCACCCCCACCAATTATTTTAAATTTGGGATGGGGGTGGGGCCCCCCCCCCCCCTTTTAAACTATTTTCTTATTTATTTACCAACATACTTATATATAATATACATACATTTTTCTGTAATGCATATATATATATATCATATATATATATCTAACACATATATATATATATATATTATATATATTATAATATATATATATATATATATATATATATATAATATAATATATACATATATATATATATATATATATATACATTTGTATATATATATAATATATATATATATATATATATATATATATATATATATATATATATATATATATATATATATATATATATATAATATAGTTATATATATATAAAATATATATGTATAAACTCAAATATATTGTATATTTTTCTACAAAAAAAAAAAGAAAAAATATTAAAAAAAAAAATAGATCTTTTGGAAAAAAGAATACCCAAATGGGTATTTTTATTAAATCAAATGCTTATAATAAAAAATGAAAATTACAAACCCTTGAATAGGGTAGAATAGAAAGAAGAGAAAAAAAAAATAAAATAGATTTGGGATGTGTATATCCATCCCAAGCTTTTCTCTCTCTCTCCTCCATGGCTTCCTCCTCTTCCATCTTCCCTTAACCTGCAAAACCAAAAATGAATGAAATGAAAAGAAATGAATAAAAGCCTTCCTTAGAGATTTTAGGGTTGATTTGAAATCCCTTCATCCAATGGCCTAGATTGGATTCATCCAATGGCCCAAATTGTCTCCTACAAAAAGTTAGGTGGGGGTTGGTGAGAAATATCATTTGATCACATGGGTCTTCTTTTGAATGGGGCCACTTGTGTGGTTTGAAAGTTAATTAATTATTGCTTTTATTTTGATTTAATTTAAATAAAATCCTTCCTTAATAATTTAGACCACTTTTATATTGGAGAATTAAATTATTAGTTTTGTGTAAATGAAAGAGCTAGTTTAGTCTTGGACTTTAATTATTAAATTATTGCATGACCTTAGAAACCTATGTATTAAATTAATTTAGGATTAATTGAATGAAATATTTTAAACCTAATCATAGATTAAATCTTTCATTCCTTTAACAAAAAAAAATTATTCCATAATTTTTCTAGTATAACCTTCCTTGTTGACGCACATAAAAAAATCGCTTATCCGGCATCAACATTTTTCTTGTCGTGTGACAACAATAATTCTTGACGGGCATCATAAAAGGTGTTCTTACACGACAACAACAATTATTGATGCACAAAAACACATTTTGTTATCGTGCGATAACAACTCTTGTTGTCGTACGTCAGTAAACCATGTTATTACATGACAAAGATGTCATATTGTCATGTGTCAAAACTCCAAAACACTAATATTTTCCCTATAAATATCCCTCTAGCCCTCATTTTAACGTTCACACTTTTAGGATCTCGTAATTTTTTTCTCCATTCTTCTTGTGATACAGGTCTCGTAACTCCCGTTATGAGTACCTCAACACAAAATATCCAAACATAATACAACCTTGAGGTCTCGAATCTCTACCTCACATCGTCATGGATGCTCAAGCTAAAGATCAAATAAAAGCTCAAAATAAACAGAAACCCCCATGTCTTAGGGAATATTCAATACATGATCTTGATGTTCCCACACATTAATGTTGTTTTGCAGATGAATGAAAATTACAAGGATTGGGTACAAGCATGTGAATTTGAAGGACTAGTTAACATGCTGTAGTTCGAGATAGATCATGACAAATTATTAACTACCTCCTTTCCCCGTTCAATACAGAAGATGAATAGTTCACTGTTACTTTTTTTGATGGTCGTACATTTAAGTTCAGTGTTTATCCAACTAATATCCATCAATTTACATGCCTTCCATTTAAATATTCCCAAATTGGAACAACCAAAACAACCTTGATTAAAGATGATAAGATTTACCTCGAATCTTATTTAAATTTCCATGTTGATGGTATGTGTAATGTGCTTTTAATTGTAAGATTTTTATTTTGATATAAATTATGGTTAATTCAACATCCAATGACTTTTTTGTAGCTAATGTCAAAAAATCAAGAAGAGGATTAGATATGCAAGGAATTACACACCATTTTTCTTCTACAATGATTTATTTTTTAATCCAGAATTGTTTTGCAAGGTCGGAGAAATGATATTCCAAATTGGGCTATTGCATACATTCTTGCATTGATCAGAAAAAAAAGATTTGATTGGTGCACATTTTTATCTAATAAGATAAAATATGAGATTAGAAATGTTAGAATTGATGAAAAAATAGTTCATTTCACTAACTATCTCCTTGGTCTTTATTACGAGGTGTATTATAATTTAAAATGTTAACCAAATCCCACTTGCATGAGTGACACAATAAAGCAATTGTTAATTGCTATTGAAGAACAACATGTTAATAGTTTATATTTCGATGTTAGTAAGGTTATTGTATTTATTTTTCACTTCTTTTACAAATATTCTTCTCTGTACTAACATTATGTACTTATGTTTGCATCTTTACCGTATGCAGATAAAATTTGTGGAGGCCCTTCGACAAAAAAAAGAAGCATCAAGAGGAAGTGGCCAAAAACATGTTGAGGCATTGAGAGATTCCCAATCTGAAAGGTGAAATATCCCTAATGGGATACCACTTAAAAATGCAAAAATATATTAAAAATTGCAACAAAGTCAAATACTGATTTTTACTGAAAAATGACCAGCTAGGACAACGAATGGTATTTAATTGATATCTCACAAAATACTTGCCCAAAGTGCATGAAATTTTTGGGAAGCTTGCAATAATAATAATAAACACTAGAACAACATTTTGGAATTTTATATTGCTACTAGAGAATTACAGAGTGCCCTGGGCGGCTGGTAAACTTCTAAAATCCGTAAATCACCAAATACATGAGCATAAATTAAGGGTATTTGGAAATACATTAACAGATACAAGAAATAATATTTCCACCTTCAGATATGACAATGGTCGATTGGAAAACCCCCAAATAAAGGTTGCAATTCGCCATGCTTGGAAGAGGGGTTGGTAAATGATGGAGGTGCCTTCAACGAGCTACCACGCCCTGTCTAAATGGCTGCCATGAATCTGATCTGGAATCCCATTGATTATCTTTGTCAAATGCCCTGAAAACCCCCAAAATCCATCCTTAGAAACCTTCGATAAGATTCTGTATGTAGCTTAGAAAATGACTCCAAAATGATAGACTAGGGTTTATCACTCACTAAGAAGAATTCCCTACTAGCTAGGGACAAGTCTCTCACCAACGAAGCTAGAGTCCTTATGGGATTTGACTCCACAATTGTAGATGCACAATAACAATGAGTTACATGAGAAGGGGTCAATAAAATGTATATGCCAAAAGTTCCTTTCCTTACTCTCCCCACTTCTTATATACTTCTCCTCGGAAAACAAACTTTAATAACCCTAAGCACATTTCATTCCATGGAGGGGCCAATAAAAAGAAAGTAACTAAAGTTACTTTTTCCCTTTTAAGTCGTCATGGTCCAAAAGTGACCCCAAGCACAAAACGTGGATATTAGTACCATGCGGCCCCTTCATAATAGCCCCCAAGCGTCCACAGCCCCTTGGGTATGACCCGGCTTGGAATCGACTTGACCCTTAGGCCTTTGGCATAGAAAAGGGGACATTACAATCCTCCCTTCTTGAGAAATTCTTGACCCCAAGAATTATCTTGTCATGCTACAGAGGTTGAATACCATGTTGTAAGTTTCTCCACCTCACCCTGCAAAGTCAACTGATGATTGGTGTGATGTGAAGTAACCAAGACACCCCATGTAGTGATCATGCTCTCCATGCCGTGTGGAGAACAATGTTTCTCCTAAAGTAGTATGATGCCCACACCGACTCTCCCCTGGTACCCATGCCAAAAGTGCCAATCTGTCTAATCCCTACCGATGCAACGCTATCATCATGTGATCACTCACTACCTCTCCAATCGACTCCTGGGTATGAAAGTTCACTTTGGATCCCGTAGAGTCCCCTGAATCCACCTGTGAAACAACCTGTATATGCGCAAATGGTGCTAAATCTCCCACCTAACCTGCACTCATGTGAGAGAAAGGCTCCTCATAATGTATCTCAATGTGTCCATGGAGGAAAAGTCCAAGACTCTAGTAGATAGTCAATCGGCAATATCGACTCCACATAGTCCACCTCCTTGCACTGAATGTGAACCTATTGAATAACCATGAGTCAATTTCATCTCTCCACTGACTAACACGTGGGTGAAGTGCTCACCAGGCATAGAAGCAGTAAAATACATAGGAGTGTTATCCAATGTCGATTCAAAAAATGATGAACCCGCAGGCTTTGACTTGTCACAGTGACAAACCGTATATGCCTGTATAAAGTTGGGGATATCCTCCCTCAACCTGTGCCATATGAACCTCTCTAACATGAACCTATAGGTCTCATCATAGCTCAAATTCCCAATCATGGAAGGACAATGCACATGTCGCAATATCTCCATCCTCAACCATGAATCTGACACAAGGCTCAATCTTCCCTAATAGAAGATCATCTCATCCTCAAATTTGTAGTTGTCATCTTGTATGTAGCCATCTAGAATCTCACAAGAGTATCAGTTCTTGGAGTACTCAACAAGCAAATGAGATCTCTAGTCTACCGAAACTTCATATGACCAACATAATGATAAACTCTGCATAATCGAGCCTGTAGTCCCAATCTTTGTAATCGTCTCATGTGCAACATTACCTGGTCACACCCACATCCATCATTATCCACATTGATCTGCAATAATTAAAATCATCACCAAGCCGAAACGTCCTCTCCATCTCCTCAATCAGTAACCACACTAGGTGCTCCCGTAGGTAATCCCCTCAAAATCACATTCCCGCCTCTCAGATTTAAACTTCAACTCCATCGTCCGAAAGTTAGTCCAGTAACTCACCAAGGAGTGAAGCCACTACACTCTCGGCAAAGACTATGTTGGTCTCTCCCATACCAACGATTTGGAGATCATTGGTAATCGTATAGTTACCCATCATGATGCTCACTTGGCGAACCCTCCATGTGCCCCTCATAGACTCTCTATTAGCTATAACCCCATTGAGGCCCTTAAAATCCTCTGTCTATAATCCTCACCTCTCAACCAATGAGGCATAATACAATTTTGGGTTGCCCCAATCTCAATGAGTACCCCAACTTACCGACCCTACATAACTCCTCTAATCCTAAATTCCTTATACATCAGAGTACTAGACAATGTGGCTATAATCTCCTGAGGAAAATCCTCCTCCTCTTACCCCACATCAACACTATCCAACACAACCCCATCTCCATCATCCATCTCGCGAGTCTCTATCTCCTCACCTCTATCACCCTTGCTCTCCTCATAAGTCATCATGGTGTGCTTTGTGTCTGTAGAAAACAACCCATTGGAATAGGAGTCATCAAATATCCCACTTGTCTCATACCTTGTGATGTCACCATGACCCACAAGAGGCTGCATTCCTTCACAATTCGACTACTGCAACGACATGCTTCTTTCTTCACCAATCACATCTTTTGTGATCTGCCCTTATATACCCTGAAATCTGATTTCTTTGTTTTCCTTGAATATTTTTTTGTTTATCCACATGAGGGATGAATGCAAATTTCCCAAAAGATGGAAGCCAATATATCCAATGAATGATTCCAACTTCAAGTAACCCAAATGTATAAACACATTCAAGTACTTCACATCTCTTAATGAAAATAAAGAAATGAGTTACCTTTTTGTGCAAGACATATCTTTCCATGGACATAACTCATCAATTCCCTGTATGTTGGGAATACACATGGCTGCTCCCTCATCGTACTTTATTCTATTTTCCCATATTTTCATTTCATCGTAAATGCAAGAGAAAGGGAAATCAATATTAGAACTTATGCATCCATAAAATTTATCATAAGGAACTTCATACCCTTTGTTATACCCATGGATTCTCTTCATGAGAGAAGACAACACATCTCAAATAACATAATTGGGGCTGCTCGTCATACCTTTGTAGCTCGTAATGTCGATATAGGATCAACATCTTCATTCTCCTTTGATTTTTCAACCCATGCATCATCATTTTCCTTAACATCATGCAACCATTTCATCCCAAAACAACCTTACCTCTAGCAAATTCAACCACAATAAATACACCGCATACCTCATGTCCTTTCAATATCATGGGCCCCTACATTATTTTCTTTGCCAATATATGTTTATTGGTTGAATCAAGAGCAATGTGAATGGAATATGTGTTTATTCCATCTAGCATACCTTGAAACATGATTATGAAATAGTCTTCCTTAATCATCCAAGCATGTAAATGTTGTCCCAAATAATAGAAACATGGCAACAACATAGGAGAACTCAACAAGCTAGGAAGATGGTAACCATTCTCATACCTTAGGATCCTAAAGTCATGAATGCACCTTGAATTAAACTCTTCTTTTTAATAACAAAGTGTACCTTGATTCTTTGAGCACTTTGAGGACCAAGTGCCCCCACTAACCCTTCCAAAGGGTTCCACCATGTATACTGGTATAAAAATGAGTCATGGGCTCTATTAATAAAACATTTTCTCCTCTCTTTGTATCGCTATTTATTATACATAGTCCAATAGGCTAAAGATGATTAAAAATATTCTCTTACCTTTTTAGCAATTAGAAAACCAATGCTAGTACCTTGAGAGTTACTCTCCCTTCTTGTACCATAGTCCCCAATGAAGGAATCATGCTTGCCAACACAAGACACATTTGAATTCCTTCTTTGGCTTATGAAATCAATCACAAAGTTTTCAACATCACAATTGTTAATTTTGGATAACTACCACATATTACCAGATCCCATAGCTTATAATTCACTTGAGCCCTTGTATCATTAAGTGAGATAAAACTTGCCAACATATATCATCCACCGGATGCTCATATACACCTAGTTGGAGCAATGGACCAAAAAATCCATGATGAAGACTTTATCATCTACCATACCATGCATCTCATGATGGAATTAAATTGGAATAGGTGACAATAAATAAGCCACATTAGTGTCCTCTTCATACCCTTTAAGGCCATCAATGTCCTCCGTGTGTTGAAGATAGACATATGTTGAGCTGCCCCCAACATTGTTTCCCGAGTGTCTTGTTGAAAGTATCTAAAAGTTGATCAGCTTTTGGTTTGGAAATTACAGCGTAGGTTGCAATTTTACACAAGCATCCATGTGAGGCTCCTCCTCATGTGCGAGCTACTCCATAGAGTCTTCTTTCGTGGGTGTAGGCTTCCTTGCATCATTTTCCCACATCTTTTCCTTGAACTCTTGTTGGTGTTGTCTTTCTTGGGTGGCTATCAATCTAGCAGCTCTAGCTCTACTATTCCATTCCTCACACTATTTTAGAGTTTCCATTACATCCTCTTTGCTTGCATATACAAATTCCTTCTCCTGAGCTGGAATAATTTCTCCAACAAGAAAAGTTTCACTAATGCGATTATTTTTCTCAATGGAAATCATACATTTTTCTCTAGAAGCTTCTTCTTCTTCTTCAAGTGAGTTCCTTTTGCAACTCAGGTAATCGACATATGATGATCTTGCTTGGGCTTGCTACCAATCTTCATTATGCAATAATCTGGAAATGGCATATTATCTCTGAAACCCTTACTCAAAGATTGATATTTCCTCCAACAAGAATCCTCATCAAACACCTCTATTGGCCGCCCTTTATCACTATTCTCACCATGTTCCTTATTGTCCCTAGATCTATTTTGATTCACATTCTAAGTGAGCTAGCTCAAATAAAGGTTAGTGGCTTCCTATTGTTTCACCATGTTGGTGAATATTTCCTTCATAAACCCCACATTGAGATCTTTCCAAACTACCATATTTAACCCACACAGGCTGGAGTAACAACAACTCTGATACCACTGAAATATCCCTAATGGGATACCACTTAAAAATGCACAAAATATATGAAAAATTGTAGCAAAGTAAAATACGATTTTTACTTAAAATGACCAACTAGGACAATAAATGGTATTTAATTGATATATCACAAAATACTTGCCCCAAAGTGCATGAAATTTTGTTGGAAGCTTGCAATAATAATAATAAACTGTAGAACAACATTTTGGAATTTTATATTGCTGCTAGAGAATTACAAAGTGCCCTAGGCGACTGGTAAACTTCTAAAATCTGTAAATCACCAAATACGTGAGCATAAATTAAGGGTCTTTGGAAATACATTAACAGATACAAGAAATAATATTTCCACCTTCAGATCTGACAATGACCAACTGGAAAACCCCTAAATAAAGGCTACAAGTCACCACACTTGGAAGAGGGGTCGGTAAATGATGGAGGTGCCTTCAACGAGCTACCACGCCCTGCCCAAATGGCTGCCATGAATCTGATCTAGAAGCCCACTGATTATCTTCCTCAAATGCCCTGAAAACCCCCAAAATCCATCCTCTAAAACCTCTCGATAAGATCTCTGTACGTAGCCTAGAAAATAGCTCCAAAATGACAGACTAGGGTTGATCTCTCACCGCCAAAGAAAGCCCTACTAGCTAGGGACGGGTCTCTCACCACCGGGCTAGGGTCCCTGTGGGATTTGACTCCACAAGTTGTAGATGTAACAAGTAGTAGCTACACGAGAAGGGGTCAATAAAATGTATATCAAAAGTGCCTTTCCTTACTCTCCCGCTCCTTATATACTTCTCCTGGAAAATGAGCCCCAATAACCCTAGGTGCATTTCATTCCATGGAGGGGCCAATAAAATGAAAGTAACTAAAGTTAATTTTTCCCTTTTAAGTCGTCATGGTCCAAAAGTGACCCCCAAGCACAAAACATGGATATTAGTACCATGCGGCCCCTTCACAATAGCCCCCAGCGTCCACAGCCCCTTGGGTATGACCCAACTTGGACTTGACTTGACCCTTAGGCCTTTGGCATAGAAAAGGGGAAATTACAAATGGAATCTCACTCATCACCTAACCCTCAAGCATTTTCATTTGTTAAATGACCGATACGTAAGACCGTTGGGCCTTAACATTCAATATAGGTTTTTTTACACTTACCATTTAGTATTTACTATTTACCATTTACACTTTTGATTTAACATTCGATACTTTGGGACTTAGACTATCTCGCATGGTTTTCAATAAACATCACCCACTCACTCAGTTTAGTCATGTGCATTTGTTGATGCTTAACTGCAACACCCTCCTCCACCACTCCTATCACCCACAACTCCAACACAATCAATGCAAACTCTGACACAAGCACAACTGCTGTACAGTCACATGTTGTCCCTTTGCCTCAACAAGGTATAACTTGTTTCTTTTGTGTAATTTTTAAATAAGTTAGTAATGCATTTTTTCTTGGACTTTATAGTGCATTGTAGTCCTTCGTCGTCTATTCAAACATTTCCACTTCCATGTTCTCCACCAAAAACATCTTTATGATTCAAAATGACCACAAGAGGTTCAGGAAAAAAGACAATTGGTAAACTATGATGCCACTTCCGACCCTTAGTGGGACAATGAACATTCCCTCAAAATTGTCGAACCTCTCTTTCGGTGGATTTCCCAACACAACGGGAAAATCAATTTTAAATCAAATAATTTTAGATGAAGATTTTTTGGGCATTGATAGCAATGACCCAACAAGATTTTTTAACACGTGATATGATTCAAGGCCCAAAGGTATATTTCCATTTTATGTACTTTATTTAACATTGATACATATAAATTTCTCGTCTCTTTTTAATTTTTATCACATATAATTTTAATATGAATTTATTTTATCACAAATAGGATCAGGGCACATAGAGGAAAAAAGCGTCAGCACACATTCCTCAACTGGAAAATGAAATCCCCCATACCTCTCCATCGACAACATCCTCTTAGATACAAATAGTGACCAGTTGACATCATTTAATTTGGATAGCTTGATTGGTTATGATTGTGAAGCCCATGTCAAAGAGTTTATTATGCCTCATATAATTCATCTCATTGAATGGGAGTGAAGGGATAAATTATTAATCCAAGAGATAAAAATTTGTTATGATAACCATTTCAAAATGTATAATTTATATGTTGCAATCCAAAATAAACCTACCAAGATGGATGTCTTATTTAACCAAGCACAAGGTGGGACTGTCACATATAACAATAGTTATAACAACAATGTTTTGGATAAAGTTTTCAATAAATTAGAAAATATTAATGTTGAATCCCAGGCCTATTTCATCAAATGGTGAAAGGACAAAGATTTGGTGGCAATTAAAAATGCGGAAATAGATAGAGCTCTTGTAAGTATTATCAATTGAAACAATATTTATTATTAATTTATTATTTTAGTAATATGTTTAATTGAGCTTAATGTTTTTGCAAGTTGAAATATGAAAACTTAAAGAGTCAAGAAAAGGTGTTCCAAGTTCACTTGGAAACCGCTAAGAAAATTTTATCCACATCAATGAAGATGAAGGAAACTATTGTTTTGGTTAACAAATAAAACAATACACTTAAGCGGATAATTAAAGAGAATGGCTTGAACGCGGAGATTTTTTCAAGGAAAAGGTAGTTGCATATCCTTTTTTGGCATCCCATGGAGATGCTTCAAAGGAAGAAGAAGAAATCATAAATAATCTAGAAATTGCTGCGGAGGATCTTGTTAGTTATGGAATTATTGAAGAAAAAAATCTAGGAGTTCAAGCCATTGAGAAAAGTGGCACAAAATTCACTATAGAAACTGAAAAGGAAAGTGCCAGTGGGTGTGGGGAACCTACTAATGATTGAGAAAATAGTCCAAATGTAAATGTATTCGTTGAAAACTTGAAAAGGGTTTACAAAACTTAAAATTGAAATATTTGATAGTTTAAATAATGAAAATTGAATATTTGTTTAATTTGAAGAATGTTTGGAGTTGTTCATATATGTTTCAGAATTAAAATGAAAATTAACTCTTAGCATTGTATTATAGAACCCAAACGATAATTATAACTCTTAGCATTTCACAATTAAATATATATGAAAATGAAAATTTTAAGTTTCACAATTAAGCTCATTAGCATTGTATTATAGAACCCAAACGATAATTAGAATTGGGTATGGAATTCATTTATAACCCCAACTCCTAAAGATGCATTTCAAAGGGTAGTTAACAATATTTGCCACCTAAATCCTTTCATTCTACCCCTGTGTCAGCCCAAGAGGGTTTTACTTAGATTTAAAATTAGTTTTCCATGAAGTACAATCTTAAGAGAACATATTCTCTTTGCTACACACATGACTACCAATCCTAGGAGGAAGCCACATAATTTAGAAAATTTTTAACCATTACCGTTCCTAATTTCTGGTTTCACAAAAATGTTGCTAACCATACATGCTATGATGATAATCTCAAACTTGGGCTCTTATTTCCTTAATCTAGAAGGTGCCATCAAGTATAATGATTTAGGTTCACCCTAAGGTTTTATTTTTCTACATTATGAAGGATCACACGATAATGGTAGTCATGCAAAGATTTTATAATAGGGTTGAATATTTTATTTATATTTCCTTTCTACATTTTCAAGGTAATTAGCACAACACACTAGAGATTTAATCACTAATTTCACATTGAAAATGCACTATAAGATGTCAAATTCAATTTCAGTTAACATAATTATTCAAACATTTTACAATACGTAATTTTGAATCAAAATGACACCCATGGTTAAATGCACATTTCCCAAAACACCCCTAAACACTAAAAACTCATACTTATTACAAAATTTCAATAATAAACCTTTCAATATATCACAAAATGTTTATTTTTCCTCTACAATTTCATTGTTCCAAATAACATGCTAATATGATATTATCAATAACACTTCACTTCCTCCATGACTCGATACCTACAACCACCGCATAGTCAGGAAAAATGTTGGCATGGAATCCACCTAAATATAGCATAATTAACGTTATTATTTTTTCATTTACATAATCAAAATAATTCACACACAACCAAATAGAGTAAGAGAGATATATAATCATTTCATTGCACTTCATTTCTTAACTATGGGAGGAGAGAGAAAGAGATAGAGAGGAGAGAGGAGAGAGAAACATAATTTTTTCAAAGGTCAAATTTCACACAACAAGCCATAAGATATAGTTTCATACAGTTATTTATAAGTGTTAATAAGTTTTCACAATTATTATTTGAATTGACTAGGGTCCTACAACCTTCTTTTACATTTTCTTACTAGTTGCGAAACATCCAATTTTAGCTCGAAGGCTAATAAATCACGCTCTAAAAATTGTATTTCAATGGGAAAATGCACAACGAGAAAATTATTGTGCGTTCTCCTATATATCGATAATCCACTAGAGTCAATGAAACCGAAAACTAACAAATGGGTTATAAATGACGACTAGTTTTCTAAAGCCACCGATAGTAATCAAACTAGTATGACCTTGTCAAACAAAGGTGACCGAGAGGCCTACAAAACCCCTTTGAAAAAATATCCAAGTAATGTATTTTCCCGAACCGATGGTTGTAGGAAAATTTTGGGTAAAAATACTAGAGGTTTGTGTTTCACCTTTTTCTTAGATTTTCCTTTGAATGGTTGGATTTAAACAAATAGGGTAACGTGCCATAGGAGGAATAATTTCAAATGTTGGTTGATGGGTTGTTGTGTGCATATGACTTCTGAATCCACAGCTGACTATGAGAGCTTCCTTTTGGCTAGGAGGAACTACCTGTAATGAAAACAAGACCACCAAAAAGCATTAAACAATATGGGTAGTGAACTACCTAGCGTGAGCTAGATCCAGGAAGTATGGTACTTCCTAGATGGCTGTCAGTCCACTGTTTTAAAAAATTAATGCTGAAAACAAAGTAAATCCTATTGTTATTTTAAAATGATTTAGGTATCTCACTTAAAACACAATAAGAAATAGATCTAATCTAATAGGCTAAGCTAGAATAGAATCCACAGATCAAATGGTTGGTTATGAGTTCTCTTAGGTCTAATGAAAGTGTTGGGTAGATCATAGGTGAGTGAGGGTGAGGTAAAAAGGGGTGGATGAGTATCTATTTAAGGTTGTGTGGGAAAACACAGAGAGGTCGACATCATCTGGGGTTACCAACCGTGATTAGGTTAGGTACAACCGACCCGATTCATTGTGAGATCTGGGAATGTCACAGAATGGGGTTTTCAGTCCCCTTTGTGATTGCACAAAGGATTTAGTTGGTTGGGAGGAGGTATTAGGTGATAAGGGTAGGTTTTATGAGGTTTTGATGGGTCTATGAAGGTACAACATGTTGGAGATGGTAAATAAGGAGAAAGATGGACAATAGGTGGTAAAACAATGATGAAATGAATTAACTAGGGAAGTATGATATAATAATTACTTGGATGTCATTTCTAAAAGTCCATGTGTGAAGGATGGAGGTGTTGATGATGGGTTTTGGGGGCTACAAGTGATCACCAACTGGATAAAAGCTTCTTCATGGGCTGCATGCACACTCCTCTTTTTCTTGGGTTGATCCGAATTTGGCTGGGATGACTGTGTAGGAGAAGATATTAAATCTCTTCTTTGGATGTGAGTTCTTACTGGAATTAGCTCTCTGAAGATGCGTTATCTTTTGAGATCTCATTCTTTCTCGTCAACTTTCTTGCTCCCAATGTTTTCCAACCTTGAGAATAAGGTAGTTTAGGAGTTAAAAGGGGCAACCGACGGTGGTCCGGCCTAACCGGCTGGCGGTTAGGGATAACCGACGTTGGTCCATGTGGGATTTTCTAGGTTTGCGAAACTTAGGAGAGATCCTCATGATTTCCTTGATCTCATGTCATTATCCCACGATTATATTGGGAGCTTCTAGTGAGCATGCAAAGAATGTGGTTAGAGGGAGTGTAGGCATTGATTTTTAGGGTTTGGGTAAGTCTTAGTTAGTTATGGTAACTTGCTAAGAATAGGTCTTAAGGTGAGTCAGCTTGATGATGTGTCCAAGTGAACTATATGTGTAGATATTATTTAGATAAGATATTTAAAAAATAAATATAGTGTGGGTAAAGCATTAATTTAATTAAATTAATTAAATTAATACTAGTGTGGTGAAGGGGGCCATGGCTAGGTGAAAGTGATGAAGGGTACTTATATGTCAAAGGGAGAAGGGGGAGTGTGACCTAATTTTAGTGTCTAAATTTTTCCCCTTTTTGTTACATGGATTGTATTTTTGAGCGATGCTAACAAAAATAAGGTGTGGTTACCCCATGTGGGTGTGAAGGTGATCCCCCTCAAACCAGGAACTAACAAAGTATCCGGGTTAAGTTGTGAGTGGTTTGATAAAAGGTAAATGTGAGGAAAAGGGAAGTGGGTGTATTTATGTGGGCAATCTAGGTAATGGGTCGGGGTTAAAGGTAGTAATAGTCAAATGCACGCACACGTATAAACCGTAAAGCATGCTACTGAGGTGAAGAGAAGGAAAACTCTACATCGTCTAAGGTTAATAGGTTTATCAAACAAGAGTGAAGTGAATACGGTATCCAAGGTATAAGATAAGGTGAGGAAACACAACGTAGGTTAGGTGTAGGAGAACGTTTAGGTATGTTCCAAAGTACACCCAAGGTAGGGTCAAGATAAATGGTCATGATAATAGGCTAGGTAAGGTCATTAGGTCAATCAACACAGGTAACGGTGCCACAAGGTATAGCAAACACATGAGGTCAAAGGTCACTAGCGATGGTCCAGGTCCAAATATCGAGATCACGGCATGGGTAAGGCTGAGGTAGGGGTAAAATAATAAGGCATCAACAATGGATGCAAGGAGGTTGAAGAGGGTGGAGGGCTAGAGGTGAAGGTAAAATGGTCTAGGTAGGTGTATGGGGGCAAAAGAAAAGGGAGGTAAGGAAAATGAGGTAAATGAGGGGGTAATGAGTATGCAGGGTAACCGACAAGTGGTCGTAATGAACCTATGATGGTGTAGGGTAACCGATGGCGGTAGTCTAGGGAAACAGACCGGCAAGCAGTTAAGGGTTAACCGACATCGGTCGGGTCGGTGGGTAGGGTATAAAAAGTGGATAACCCACATTTGAAAATTCATTTGTGCATGTGGAAAAGTAGAAAAGGACAAGAAGAGAGAAAAGAAGAAAAGGACAAGAGAGTATATCAAAGAAGCTAGGTTGGTGAGCCACATAGGTGAGAGTGAGTGGGTGATTGAGAGGTGGGGCTGTGAGAGTAGGTGGCACGATTCGTGTGGCTGAGGTGTTTTTGTAGTGGAGGATGGAAGAGGCCGGAGAGGGCTCGAGAGGAGCGGCACGGAGGCTAGAGGTTCCACCACGATGGTGGCAACGAGATCAGGTAGGATGTGAACTTTTGAGGTTGATGTGTGAATGAATGTGATGTAAGATGAAGAAAGTATATAATAATAGAATGGGGGTTTGTGAGGGGGAATTACAAAAAAAGGAAAAGGGAAGGAAAAAGGAATAGTGGATGGTAAGGGACAAAGTAAAAAGGGGAAGATAGGAACAATGAAGGGTGTAGAGAGGGATCTGGGTTGGTAGAATGTCAAACTTTCCAAAAAATAGGGTTGGAAAGTCAGGTCAGGGCGGGGTGACAGTGACCGACGTTGGTCGACCGTGGTGGCCGATGGTGGTGGGTAGTGACCGTGCCGGTCACAAGAACAGTGACCGGTGTCGGTTAAAGGGAGACCGTGGTCGGTCAGGGGAAACCAGGGTCGGTTATTTGTAAGTGGAGATTGGGATAAAAAATGGTAAGGGGAGGGTGGAAAAATAGGGTAGGTAGATAAAGGGTGAGGGTGGGAAAATAGGGTAGGTGGGTAAAGGGTGAGGGTGGGTCGTAGGTGAGGGTAGGGTAGGTAGTGTCGGGTGAATGGGTTTAGGTAGGTATGGGTGAGGGTGAGGGTAGATAGGTTAAGATAGATGGGTGTGGATAGGTGTGGTGGAGGGATTGGGTAAATAGGTTAAAAATAAGGTAAGATGGGAAGGTGGACTAAATACATTGTTTTTGTGGGATGTAGGCGAGAGACAAGCTGCGGATGAGAGCCTGGGTGCCACCCTTGTTAATTAAGAGTACGAATGAGCGTGACACGGTAGAGTGACAACATGTGGCAGAGGTAGGATTGATAGGGGTGAGGCGCTATCGACATGTAGTCCGGGAGGCGAGTCTTATGGTTGCCCTCATTGATACATGGGACTCGATGACCAATACCTTCCATTTGTTGATGGGTGAGATGACGATCACCCTGGAGGACATATACAAGATCTGCAGTTGCCCATATTGGGGGCCCAAGTTTATTCTATCTTATCAAAGGCGTATGAGGAGTTACTGACACCCATTTTTGGTGAGGGTGTAGTACAGTTGATGTTCCATAGCGCTAGCATGAGCTATAGAGCGATGTATAGAGCTCATCGAGAGGAGATGAGGTTAGTGGTACTTATGATGGAGGCAGTGTGTTGCTTCGCACTACCGGATGTAGAGGGGGGAGATTCCTGAGGTCAATAATGGGGGTCCTCCATGATATGATGGTACATCAAACATGATTCACATGGGCACCTACATTACTAACACAGGTGTATAGAGAGCTATGGGCCTACAGTGACTGTGGAGGTTCAACATCTGCTATGTTGTACTATTACATTGGTGGGCATATGAGCATATTGTTTGTGTTTGACGGTGGGGATGCCCAGAAGATGCATTCCCATGGAGAGTTTTGAGATTGGGGTATAGGTGGTGGGCACTTTGGATATGGGAGAGGCTCGAGCTACCAAAGCTACACATGAGTAGCTTATTACAGGAGGTTCTTTGGAGGGTTTATGCAGGGGTGGACATCATTTAGAGGCCATATGTGGGCTTCCCTTCATATAGACAGATGGCCATAGAGCTAGCTGGGCTACAAATACATCTGTGGATAGAGGGGAGGAGAGTGGGAGAGCATGAGCAGATACCCGTAGAGCGGGTTAGATGTCAGTTTGGATTGGTTCAGGGTGTACCACCTCCATTCCCTTAGTACCAGAGAGATGATGTGGAGAGACCTATGTCTCCACCCCGACCCACAGTGCTGATTAGACAGGAGGAGGAGCCGGTGAGATACTCATATTGATAATGCCGGGTTACAGATGGGTACAAGAAGTGGTGGGTGGCACATCCGAGAGCCGTGCCACCGAGGCAGAAGGCAGCCGACTTAGCCACCATTATAGTTCAGAGAGATGCCTACGGGGTAGGTGGTGATGTTGGTGACGCACTGCATGCGATCATGTAGGGGTAGGCGATAGGGACAGAGGCACGAGGTTTCCACATTACAGCCTAGATAGTGACGCTGCGAGGCTCAGCCGGGCACAAACAAGTACCAAGGCAAAGAGGTAGGGGGAGATGGTGATGGAGAGGAGGTAGGTGGAGATGGAGGGTGAGTAGCCACCATACAGCACTGAGTTCAAGCTTTACAGTCTAGTTGGCTATGGTGCATGGATATGTTACGGGTGCAGGGTGCACTGATAGCAGAAGCAGCACAGACATTACTAGCTTACAGCCCCTGCCTACAGCATGTGCTCTAACACCAAGATACGTGGTTCGAGGACAGTGGTCCCATTATATAGGTACCTACAGGTAGAAGTGGACCCATGGTACCTCCACAGGCAGTGCCCATGGTAAGGTTCAGGATGTCCTAGAGAGGAATGATATTACCATGATCGCTTTTTAGCTTCGTGGCTAGATGTGCCCTCCTATGCCGAGTACAAAGCACAAGCAGCCTCCAAAGTGAGAGGACTAGATCCTGTACTCATAGTGTGGAGAGTACAAGGGACCGCGAGCCTGGGGGGACGTGGTCGTGGTGAGGTAACTAGTGTACAGAGGCTAACCCTAGGTGAGGGCTATCAACAAAAGGTGAGGAAAGTGCCGAGCCCTAGACAGTGTGACAAGAGGGGTCAGAGAGACACAGCACAGGAGTATTCCCGACATCAGATGGGGAGATGATTGACCTGGTTGTGGACCGGCCTACGTGTCGAGTCATTTTGTATGTATGATATATGAGACCGGCCTACGTGCCAAAGAGGTATTGTATGTATATTTTGTTCATGATACTAGCCTGCGAGCCGAAGACATTTTTGTATTGATTATAGTGGTGTACATGATACCGGCCTACGAGCCGATGATGATTATTTATAGCATATTGGCCTATGTGCCGACATTTTTGAGATGATAGCCATGATGAGACAAGCATGTTTATTGAGATACACATTTATGTGATACTGGGTGTACATTGTATGGAGACACACATGTATATATGAGGAGATAGATGATATTCAGGTGATGTTGTTGTGATGTGTATGAGTTTTAATTTACTTATGATATGGATGGAAAATAGATGAGCTAGGCATGATAGAGTCAGCTTCATTGTGTAGGCATGGATCGAGACAGTTAGTTTAGGCATGGATCAAATCAGGTCAGTTTAGGCATGGATCGAGTCAGGTCGGTTTAGGCATGGATTGAGTCAGGTTGGTGTTAGGCATGGATTGAGTCATGTCGGTTTAGGCATGGATCGAGTCAAGTCGGTGTTAGGCATGGATCGAGTCAGGTTAGTTTAGGCATGGATCGATTCAGTCGGTGGCATGGATATTTATTTCAAGTATTTTGGTAACAAAGGGAAATATAAATGCATGAGATGGTATAAAATGTGAAAAGTGTTGGTTATGTATGAAAATGTGAAATAAGTGGTAAAGTTTTTATGGGATATGGTGCAAATTTCGAGGTTTTGATAGGAACAGGAAATAAGGTAAAGGTGGGGAAAATGGTTAGGGTAAAGAGTGCTCAAGCTAACCCTCTAGGGCCCCATGCCCTATAAGTGCTACCTACATAGTCTCGATGAAAAGGACCTCGGGACCGATGTAGTTCCCCCATAAGCTAGGGAAGAAAGCAGTTGGGTAACAGGTGTAGGAGGAATACCTGTTCAAATGTCGATTGATGGGGTTACATGCATATGACTTCGAATCCACAACCGACCATGAGAGCTTCCTTTTGGCTAGGAGGAACTACCTGTAATGAAAACAAGACCACCAGAAAGCATTAAACAATATGGACAGGTGAACCGCCTAGCGTGAGCTAGCTCCAGAGAAAGTATGGTACTTCCTAGATGGTTATCAGTTCATTGTTTTAACAAATTAATGTTGAAAACAAAGTAAATCCTATTGTTATTTTAAAATTATTTAGGTATCTCACTTAAAACACAATAAGAAATAGATCTAATCTAATAGGCTAAGCTAGAATAGAATCCACGGGTCAAATGGTTGGTTCTGAGTTCTCTTAGGTCTGATGAAAGTGTTGGGTAGGTCACAGGTGAGTGAGGGTGAGGTAAAAAAGGGGTGGATGAATCTCTATTTAAGGCTATGTGGGAAAACACAGACTGCATCGGTCATGGGTGACCGATCAGCTTGGTTAGGTACAACAAATGACCGGCGTCGATTCTTGTGAGATCGGGAATGTCACAGAATGGGGTTTTTGGTCCCCTTTGTGATTGTACAAAGGATTTAGTTGGTTGGGAGGAGGTATTAGGTGACAAGGGTAGGTTTTTATGAGGTTTTGATGGGTCTATGAAGGTACAACATGTTGGAGATTGTCAATAAGGAGCAATATGGACAATAGGTGGTAAAACAATGATGAAATGAATTAACCAGGGAAGTATGATATAATACTTACTTGGATGTCATTTCTAAAAGTCCATGTGTGAAGGATGGAGGTGTTGATGATGGGTTTTGGGGGCTACAATTGATCACCAACTGGAGAAAAGCTTCTTCATGGGCTGTATGCACACTCCTCTTTTTCTTGGGTTGATCCGAATCTGGCTGGGATGACTGTGCAAGAGAAGATATTCAATCTCCTTCTTTGGATGTGAGTTCTTACTGGAATTGGCTCTCTGAAGATGCGTTATCTTTTTGAGATCTCATTCTTTCTCGTCAAATTTCTTGCTCCCAATGTTTGCCAACCTTGAGAATAAGGAAGTTTAGGAGTTAAAAAGGGGCGACGACGGTCCGGCCTAACCAGGCGGAGGTTAGGGATAACCGACGTCATCCATGTGGGATTTTCTAGGTTTGTGAAACTTAGGAGAAATTCTCATGATTTCCTTGATCTCATGTCATTATCCCATAGTTTAGATTTGGAGCTTCTAGTGAGCATGCGGTAATGTGGTTAGAGGGAGTGTAGGCATTGATTTTTAGGGTTTGGGTAAGTCTTAGTTAGTTATGGTAACTTGCTAAGAATAGGTCTTAAGGTGAGTCATCTTTATGAGGTGTCCAAGTGAACTATATGTGTAGATATTATTTAGATAAGATATTTAAATAATAAATATAGTGTGGGTAAAGCATTAATTTAATTAAATTAATACTAGTGTGGTGAAGGGGGCCATGGCTAGGTGAAAGTAATGAAGGGTACTTATATGTCAAAGGGAGAAGGGGGAGTGTGACCTAATTTTATTGTCTACAGGCTTGTGAGGGCAGAATAAAATTTAGTCTCTCGTGGTCTAAACGGAAATCCAAAAATGAAACCCAACTTTTCACTTTTAATAACTTCCTAAAACTACAAAACGGGGTGACAGGGCTCCTAGAGGGGTGGAAAAGAGAGAAAAAATAGTCAATTGAGGTTGATCTAAGGCTTTATGTGACTCCCCATATAACAAGGAACACAAAAAAACTTGACATCTCTTTTATGGGGTTTGGAAGGTTGTTTTGCGAGTCTTCGAAAATCACGATTTACTAACTTTTACCAAGGGATGATAGCTAGGTTTAAAGGCAAACTCAACTCAAATAGTCAACTAGAGGGGGTTGTAGCTATCCAATTCCATTATGAAGTCCTAAAACATATCCAAAACAAAGGGTTTAAGACCATGGTTAGAAACCCAAGGGTAGTTTGGATTTACGTAAGTCACGAGGTTAAGTTTCATTGTTTTGCAATACAAGTTTGTTTAAAATAGCTAGTTGTATAATAATCCAAGGTTTAAAATTTTATTTCATGCAAATGAAGAACTAAAATATGATAATTATAAAAGAAAAGGTAAGATGAACCATGTCTGTCTATGAATGAAGTAGGGTCTGAGGGATCTAAGCTTAGTTGAACGTGCCCTGTAGACACCTAAAATCTACTTACCCAGTTTTAGTACTTAAATTTCATTAACTATCTTCACTTCCTCTTGCTTTGTTTAAATAACAAAAATTAGTTATCTAACTATGCTTTTCATTCACTTAGGATACCAATTGACGACATTTTGATTAGTGATAATCCTCTTAATTAGCTAATCATGTGTTAATCAGGCCTATAATCGTGTATTTAACCAATAAACTTTCTTATTGGCTAAATCTCACTTCCAAAACATACAAAATAAACCTCTTCCAGATACTATCAAAAAGATTCCTAAGCCTACTTAGGATCCTTAATTAATCCTAAAAGATTGATTAGCTCCTAATATAATCAAAGAGCACATTGACTTGTAAAAGTTTATTTTCGGGCTCACCTTTTGTCCCACATGCATTAGGATTCTAAACCTTCCCAAATGGAAACCTATAAATACAAGGATAATGTCTCCTTACACCGACACCACACCCCATTCACATTAGCTAAAGCTATAGAACATTTGATCTTTAGCCATTCTCCCTTGTTGGAAAATAGCTTCTCCATCTTGTATCCATTCCTTTAAGCTTGGTTAGTTGGAGAATATCTAAACATGGTTTTGTATCCATTTTAGAGAGATCTCTTCACCACTTGGAGAAAACAACACAAAAATGATTACTTAGGATCTAACTAGGTTCATTTTTATCAAGAAATCTAGAGAAGTAGAGATAACATAGTAATGTTAGTTTGATTCAGGCATTATTATAGAATTTTATCACATTAAGATCTCATCTTGATGTTTATGATAGATTTAGTTATATTGTGGAACTACGAGGTGTTACTTTCATGTTATTGTCATAACTAATATTTTCATGCATGCATTTGGCATGCCCAGTGGGACTAATCTGTAGTACTTTGTATTTAATTTCAAGATTTGTTTCAAAGTTTTTTAAACTAACCCTCTTTTGCATTTTTATTAAACATAGGCTTTCTTAACTAGTTTAGTTGGAATTACTTAGGTTTTATGTTCTTTGCAGGATCAAAGGAGGTAAATTTTCATCGATTTGGACTAAAAAGACCAAGTTTTTAGATTTTTACATTTTTTTGCAAAAAATCCCATGTTTTTAGTGATCTATAGGAAGAGGGCACGTATATGCTCTAAAGGGCATGCATACTCTCTAAGGGGCACACATACACCTCTCTAGACGTGCATATGCTTAGTTGACAGTGTTTTTATTATCAGGGGCATGCATACACTGTCAGGGGCATGCATACAATGTATGGGGCATGCATACACTACCAGGGGCGTGCGTATGTTACAAAGGGAAGAACATATGCTATCAGGGGCACGCATACGTTGAACTTTGTGCAAAACCTATCTTCTGGAGGCCATAAGGTTTGCTCCCAAACTTGAAATGAATCCATTTATTTTGTGTTAGAAAGGTATCAAAGTGAACTATGCAATGGAAAGATAATATTAAGATTTTTATTTAAATAAAATTTATGGTTTTCTTTATTAGAAAATTAGTCATTTCTAACATGTCTAAATGCTTTGCAAAAGTTTGATCCCTTTGATTTTCTAACACCTTGCAGGGATTTTCTAAAGGCTAACTATTGATTTATAGGGTATATTTGATCATGCTTTGTGTTAATTTTTTTGGTTAAGTTAATGAATGTTGCATTTTTCATTTATGAGGCTAGGTTCGTACATTTTCTTCCCTCACACCTTCTAGGTGATCTTGGGAATCAAATTTGATTCTAAACCTTTCTCATGTTTTCAAGACATTTCATTAAAACTTCTTGCTAAGGGGATGGACTTCAATTTGGCTAAAATGAATGGTTTGTGAATTTAAGTTAATTTTTTCCATTATTTGCTAACTAGTTGGATTTTTCATTATGTATGCTCTTCTCTTGCGTCTTAGGAAGATCTTGAGAATCAGAAACAACATTTTATCCTTTTTATGATGATTTAATCATTTGGAAAACTACTAAAATTTACATGCAGGACCTAAATACGCTTGTCAAAGAAAGAAAAATCTAAACAAAAACTACTAATATAGTTTGATGTAGGTTTCCAAACGGTGTACAACAAAACCACATTAAGTTCAAAGATAAGAAAATACACCACATTCAAAACACTGTATATGTAGGTTTCAGTTAAGAGCTACGAATTTTCCGCTTTGAACAAGAAGAAAATCCCTTTGGCATAAGCCTTAAGATAACAAGAGGGATGCTCCTAGTAACCCCAAAGTAGTCCATGCAAGAGGGAACCTTGTTGACAAAACAGAAGCACTCGCTTACCGCTTGACTAGTTATACACTTGTGATATTTAGAGTCAAAACTATCTTCATGAAGCCCCATCAAAATATAACTGAACGTATTTAATGCTCATTGTATTGAAGGGGTTAAAATAAAGCCATGATACTATTAGGAAATAAGGGATAAAATATGTAGAATAATCCCTCACGTAATCACAACAAGAGAAACTAATATGCAGAAATTATTATAGATCTTAAATAAAATTTGAGTAATAAAATAACACAACACAAAGAGATATTTAATGTGGTTCACCCAATTTGGGCTACGTCCACCAAGAATCACTTTCTCAGATTTTATTACAAGCCACCAATCTCTCAATACAATACCAGATCCATTTGAAGCTATGCTCAAGAAACTCTCTGGTAATTCACAACCGAATTCAAAGCACATCTACAATGTTTTTCATATCTCTATCATATGCATAAAACCATATAAATAGACAACTACTTAAGCAATTTTACAAAACCATGGGTATCAAACAATGGGAAAAAACAAAACCATCCCATAAACCTATGGGTAGCCGAAGAGGCAGGTTTTACAAAACAATGGGTACCAAAAAAACCATGGGCCCAAAAAGCCCATAACGGTTACCCATTACCCATGGGTTAATAAACCACCCATGAAAATTTGCTTCAGGGGCTTCGCCCCCGAACCCCCTTGACCCACTCACCGGCGAGTAGGACCACCGTAAAAATACCTGAGTGTAACACATAGAAGGTGTACCAAAATCTAACATGAAAACAGGCTCCACAAACATAACAGAGATAGTCCAAGGTTTAGTCAGCATGGCTTCTTTGGCAAACTGAACTTGCAGAGATTGTTTATGAAACCTAGTTGAGAGAACCAAATAGGAAACTATTTTGTCTTAGAGCCAACTTAACCGACTCAAACCAATCATGTTTCATAGAGATTTCATGAAGTAAAAACTTTTTTGAGTCAAAACCTTGTTATTCGAACAAGGGGAGATTCCATCAAAGTTTGAACTAAGCATAATTCATCACAAAATTTACAAATCATTACTTTTTCTTAGTTTTCACTTTCCGTAAGATGAGGTGGCTAAGTATTTTTCAACCCCATTTGATCTACTCCTTTGTCTTCTTGTTGCCCATTTTGAGGTAATAAAACATCACGTGCGAGACTTTGCTAGAAATAATCATGTACGCCACTTTTGTAGTCTACTTTCATGACTAGGTTATAATGACGTAATGCAAGTGTTGAAAGTTTGAATGGTACATCTTCATGTTATAATAGACCCTTTGTCTCAAAACCATATTGAGACACATTATCATTGTAGGTAGGTAGTCTCATCATTGACTTCCTTTGAGTTGCTACGTTTTCACGTATCTCATCACTATAAATTAGATATGTATTTTTTCCTTGGGAAACTTGATTTAAGTTTCAAAGTTGTATTATTATGTTACTTTCATTAATAACGACTTTCTTTCTATATTTATACGTAGATTTTGATCCCTACATTGACTTGATTCTTAGAAAGCTTTATTATGTTGTTAGCATTATGGTGACATAATTTTGATACTAAAAATATTTCTTTCATCTGCGAAGCTTGATTTACGTATCCAAATAATGTTGTTGGGCTGCTCACATTGGTAGCCTCCTTTTTCACAACTTGGACTTTGTTTGTTTCTAAAAATTTCTTTAGTATACCTTGTTAGGGGATCACGTTAACACCTTCTTAGTACTTAGGCCTTGTTTATATCAAACTTGACCTAAGTGGTGATATCATGTTGTCACTATTTATACCTAACCTACTATTTGATATACCATTTGCATAGAGATTATATCCTTGTAGATTGGATTGGTTTTCCAAACTTGTGTGATTGTTCCTTGTGAGCATTCATCTTTTAGACTTGTTTTTCTAAGGAAAATCCTTTTGATCCTTTGCACTCGCAACTTGTTGTCCAAACCTTGTTTGATCGTCAAAATTGTTTTATCATGATGTATGTTTCCTTGGGTTCCCTTTGGAAAATCACACGAGCATCCCCTATTTGTTTTCAAAATGTATAAATTTTTCATCATTACATTGATCAAATTGACACGAAACTTCCTTTTCCATGAAGGAGTTCAATCATCCCTTCGGGTCTAGGAACCATGATCTAATGATGCTAACCATGATTTATTATCACATGGTTCCTCATACTTATAACAATAGGGAACCTATTTCTCGGTATTCTCATCAAAATATTCATATCATGACTAAACCTCGGTTGGTTCCTCATGCTAGAGAACCCATTAAGGTACCCCATTCCCTACCTTCATCTCATAGTTGGTGGTGTGGTTTGGAAAATTCTGGTCCAAATTATTATTTGAGTTCCCCCACTCTTATTTTGATTCCAATAAAAATTATTCTTTTGATTCCTCTTAATCTTCTTAGGATTCTAATCCAAACTATATTTTGCATTCCTCTTAGTCTTCTGAGCTTCATTCAATCAAATTTCTTCTAAGGATAAATCAATCTCCTAAAAAATGTTCTCCTCCTCTAAGGATTTTTGTCACAACAAATTCTCCTCATCATTATTCAAATTTTACCCCTAAGTTGTGGTCCCCCTTTCTCTACAAGACCCAATTTATTTGTCACCTCAATGACCTCTTCCTCTTTTGAAGATCAATGCGACACAAAGTTCTTCTAATCAATCATCCAATTTGACTCCTACATCACAATCCAATGATTTTCTACACGATCCTCTTTTTTTCCCGACACTATATCATTTTATAGGTAAGCCCATACCATCTTTTGATACTCATGAGACATCTAAATCTAAATCTACTTTGTCTCTTGAGTCATCTTTTCCTATCAATCAAAACCCAATTCCTCTATGGAACTTGGGTAATTTCAATCATTCCTTATTATATATTCATAAATCTTCTAAAGACTCGATGTTTTCATCCATGTCGAACCATTCACAAAAATGACGTTCTAAGATATCTTTTTAACGTGCTATCCAATTCCTTTTTGAACACAATAAGTTCAAGCCTTTCCATCATCTACATAATCAAACATCTTCTAGATCTTCCACACTAGGTAGACCCCTTTCTTCTAATCACCCTACTATGGCTGCAAAAAAAACCCATACCGATTGATTTATTTCAGAATGAAGAAGTGATCAAAGAAATCATGGGGTTACATGATGACATTCATATAGAAGACCATGACAAATGTTTCTCTTTAGACCTAAATGCATTCACGTATTGTGGGGAAGAGGTTGATTGCTTTTGTCAGGAGACCATGGAAGATCCTTGGATCATTGAAAGTGATCCTCATCTTACACCTCCATCTTCACATTCTTCATTAAATAATGAACTTCCTGATTCTAGCATAGATCCATGGCCCATCTTCTCATTACCTAATCATTCTTTACACATCAATATTCCTCAATCACAATCACATCTTGGGTCAGCTATTGGTAGCTCGTCATCTTCTTCTATGTTTGGGTAACTTCTTGGTATCTCATCAACTTCTTCTATGTGTGGGCCACCTTTAAGTAGCTCATCATCTTCTTTTGTATGTGGGCCACCTTCTGGCAACCCTTTATCTTCTTTATGTGGGCCTTCACCAAGTATCCCATCATCTTCTATTCTTGGGTCACCTCCTGGTAGCCCATCATCTTCTATACTTGGGTCACCTCTTGGTAACCCATTATCTTCTATTCTTGGACCATGTCCTAGTAGTCCATCATCTTCTATTTATGGGACACCTTCATGTAGTCCTTCATCTTCTATCTATGGGACACCTCCAGGTAGCTTGTTATCTTATGTACTTGGGCCACATACTCGTAGCTCCTTTTTGTCTTCTATTTTTGGTTCAGCTCTTGGTATCCCTTGTCCTTTCATCTTGGGGCCACATCCTATTAGAGTAGGTATTTACCTTAGCTCATGTTCACCTAGGTAATTTATTTACCTTTATTGTATTTATCCTCACCCACTTATGTGTGTGGATATTTCTTTTTATTTATTTAGATATTAGGAGATATTATCTAGTTGTTAGGTATAGTTCTTTCCTTGATGTCTAGTTCTTTCCTAAATCTATGGTCTTGACTAGTTCTTTGATGACTAGTTCTTCCCATGATTTATGGCTTGATCTATGACCTTGACTAGAGCATAATATTGAAAAGCTTGTAACTTTTGATCGGTAACTTGGTTTTGAGTGTCATTTTTTACAAAAGTGCTTGTTTTTCCGTGGTCTTTCCATTAGAAATATTTATAGTGAGAATTGCACTATAATTATAAAGCTCCATATTGTAACACACACTCATTATAAAGTGCCAAAATATGGGGGGGATCTTGTTGCATTGTTTGGGGGTCTTGTTGCATTTCATGGTTCTTGTATTTATTTTGGTGATTTTTTGAGGATGGCATATAATTCTACATTAGATCATGTTGAGTCATTAACAACACATAATTACCACACATGGAAACCAAGAATGGAAACAATAATTAAGCGGAAAGGATTATGGGCTTTAACTTCTTCAGAACAACTAGTGTTCACTAGAGAATATGAGAAATTTTAGTACTAGTGAAAATTTGATGAGTGTATGGGTTTGATAGGAACTTATGTAAGTGATAGTATTTTGTTTCATTTGGAAAAATGTGAATCTCCTTTCAAAATTTGGTAGAAATTGGAGAATTTATTTAGTAAGGTGGATCATATGAGAGCCATGCAACTTGAAATGAGATCCTCTCTTAACCCTAAAGATGTTCCAACAATTATAGACTATGTTACCAATTTCAAGAATTTTTGACACAGTTGAAGGGGAGTGGAAGAGATAAGAAAGATGAAGAGTGTGTTTACTTGATTCTATCCAAGTTGAGAGGAGGATTCCAAATTTTTACTTCTACATTTTCTCTAGCATGGATGCCTTAGGTGACACATTCAAAATGCCTAACTTAGAAACAATTTGTGAAATACTTACTAGGGAGGAATCCAAATTATCTCACCTTGAGTTTTCCATCTCTCAAAAGGAATTAGTTGCATCTAATCCTAAGGGCAAGGGAAAACCAAACATTAAAACCAAATCCACACCTTCTCCATCTCAAAATTCTCCTAAAACCAAAGAAAACAACTTAAAACCCAAGGATTCTTCTAAATATAAGAATAAGTCTAGCCGTTCATGTTTTTTTGTGGGGGTAGTAATCATGAAGAACATAGGTGTTATAAGCGAATGCAAGCCTTAGAGGATGTAGTCAAAAAACATAAAATTTCTATCTCCACGCCACCTCCTTCTAGTCAGCATGACAAAGCACTTAATGTTGTTGGGAGATCTTAGTCACCACTTGAAGATAGTTGGGTTATAGATTCTGGTGCTTCTCATCACATGACTTCTTCCAAGGAGTCTTTTATTTCTCTAGGTTTGAGTTCTACTTCCAAAATTGAGGTTGGAGATTCTTCCTTTCTTTCTTGTTAAAGTAAAATGTGATATACAACTTGATAGAGAAAGTATCCAAGATGCACTATACGTTCCTAACATCACTACTAATTTTCTTTCTGTATATCAAATTTATCATTCGGTAAAGGAAAATAGTGACTTTTACACCACATGGAGCAGAAGTACGAAATTTATTGGAGCCTCATTCACTAGTTGCTTAGGTATTCTTGATCATAGTTCTTGACTATATCACTTTGAGGATTTTGATGTCACTTCTTCTAGTGAGATAGGATTGGTTTCTCATGCATATATTCGAGAGAGTAATCTTTGGCATGAAAGATTTGGATATCTCAATTACAAATATTTGAAGGAGTTGAGCACTCATGGTATGGTAGATGGTCTTCCTAGAGTTTCTTGTCTTGAGGGAGTTTTTCATGGTTGTGCATTAGGGAAACAATACCAAGATCATTTTCCTAATAATTTGTCTAAGAGAGCTTCTTCACCACTTGAGCTTGTGCATAGTGACTTGATGGTTTTTCCTACCAAATCTTTCAATGGAGCTAAGTATGCATTTATGTTTATCGATAATTTCTCAAGGCATACTTAGGTTTATTATGTCAAGTAAAAAGTGATGTTTTTTCACACTTCAAATTCTTCAAGGCTTTGGTCGAGAAACAATCTTATAGTACCATAAAGAACCTTCGCACTGATAATGGGGGGAGTACTTCAACAATGATTTTTCTGACTTTTTGGCAACTCAAAGCATTATTCACCAACATTTTTTTCCTCATACTCCACAATAGAATGGCTTAGTAGAAAGGAACAATAGAACTTTGAAGGAAATGGCTAATTGTATGATGCATTCTAGAGATTTACC
Source organism: Taxus wallichiana var. yunnanensis (assembly GCA_018340775.1). Taxonomy (NCBI): domain Eukaryota; kingdom Viridiplantae; phylum Streptophyta; class Pinopsida; order Cupressales; family Taxaceae; genus Taxus; species Taxus wallichiana. The sequence goes on along the minus strand of CM031237.1, from coordinate 331,401,443 downwards.
TCCTATCTACTGGGAAGAAGCAGTTAAATGTGCTAACTAGATTCAGAATCACACACCCCATAAAGCACTTGAGCATTTGACTCTAGAGGAAGATTGGTCCAACACTAAGCCAGATGTCTCATTTTTTAGAGTCTTTGGGAGCCATGCTTGGCCTTTGTGCCAAAGAAGAAAAGAAAATATTTGGATAAGAAGAGTAAACCCTTGATCTTTGTAGGGTATTGTGAGGACATGAGATCTTATCGTCTTTTAGATCCTGATACTCATGAATTTATTTTTTAACACATGCTCAATTTGATGAGCACTTCACTCCTGTTTCACTTGATTCTAGGGTATTTCTTCGAATGTTGACGAAACAGATAAGGGTAAAGGGATAGGAGGAATACCTGTTAAGATGCTAGTTGTAGGTCGTTGCATGTGTATGACTTCTAAATCCACAACTGATCATGAGAGATTCCTTTTTGCTTGGAGGAACTACCTGAAATGGAAAAAAATATATGCAGTGGGTTGCCTAACGTATGCTAGATCCGGGAAGTGTGAAACTTCCTAGACGGTTGTCAATCCAATGTTTAAAACAACTTAATGCTAACAATAAAGGAAATCTTACTGTAGTTAAAATGATTTAGGTATCTCATTCATCTACAATAAGCAAATTCATTCATAATAGGCTAAGATATGACTAAATCAAGGTCAAGGTCTCTGTCGAGTGAGTGGTGTTGGATAGGGTTAAGTTTTGAGCTTGGGTTTTTGGGTATTGGGTAGGAATGGAAACTTTGTTCTTGGTTTGGTTAAAAACACGAGACCGACATTGGTTCTAGTATGACCGATGTCGGTTTAGGTTAACCAGCGATGGTTGTGGGTAACCGCATTGGTATGGTGGGGTACAGAAACTCAATAAAACCTAGAAAGGTCATGATAGATCCGAGGCTAGGTGGAAATGGAATGGAAGGGAAATGGTCATATTCATGTGGGTCCTGTGTATGCACATGAATGATTAAAATCTGGATATGGGTAGTTCAAGGTGTGGGTAAAGGGATGGTCAAGTTTGCATGGAGGTAAAATGGTGGGGAATGGGAATGGTAGAGTAAACTAACAACAAAAGTAAAAGGATCTGCTCAAATGATAATGAACCAAGTGCAAAGTTAACAAAACTTACTATTTTATACGAGCTTTGATGTTTTGTTGGAAATGGTGGGTGATCAAATGGAAGGAACTTGGTGTGGTTTTGGTGCTTCCTGGATGATCTCCCATGAAGGAATAATGGATCTATAAATTTTTTGGAGCTGGCTATGGATGCTCTGATGCGTGTACGGATGCTAGTTTTGCTTGCATACAACTCTTGGTTTTGTCACTCATTCTTAGAAGATGTATCAACCTCTCTGAAATGTTCCAACCTCAAAATAAGGTTTTTTTGGGGGTTAAATGGTAACCGACGGTGGTTTCAGGTTGACCGGTGGTGGTTTAGGGTGACCAAAGATTAGTTAGGTGGGATTTCCTAGGTTTTCTAAAATGGGCAGATCCTTTTGATTTTCTTGGATCTCACCCATTTTTTGCTCCACGGAATAGAATGGAAGCTTCCTTCTAATCAGATGGGAATGTGGTTAGAGGGAATATAGGCTTTGATTTTTAGGGTTTGGGTAGGTCTTAGTTAGTTATGGCAACTTACTAAGAATAGGTCTTAGAGTGAGGTGGCTAGATGAGGTGGATATGTGGGCATTATCTCAATTAGGATATTAAAATAATAAATATTGTGAGATAATGAATTAATTTAATTAAATTAATATTAGAGTGGGATGAAAGGGGCCATGGTTAGGTAAATGTGTTCAAGGTATTTATTTGAAATTAAGAGTGTGACCAATTTTGGTGTCTACATTTTTGACCGCAAGGTTAACAAACACATGAGTGTCACAAAAATTTTTCCCTTTTGTGGGAATGTTCCAAGTCCAAGTATCTAGGTCACAACATGTCTAGACCGAGGGATGGAAAAATAATGAGTGGTTTTAATAAGGATGAGTGTGAAGGGAAGGTGATAAATCACGAAGATAAAGGGAAAAGGTCCAAGTGAGATGTGGGTGTGGGATAAAAAGGATGTAGGTAAAAAAAGAGGGTCAAGTAGGTAAAATTGAAGCATAGGTTTATCCAAAAACCAATGATGGTATGCTCAAGAAAATGATGGTGGTCAAAGGGGAAGTAATTGTACACAAAGATGGTAAATAAATGGCACCATGGCAAGAGGAGGTAAGGTTAGTATGCATTAGCGAAAAACCATGAGGTCAAAGGTTATGTCGGGTTGTTATAAAAAGAGAAAAATGTGTGTTTTGGGGAAAATAACGAGTCATTTGATGTTTCATCAAATTAGGGAAAATGATAAAAAAGAGATAGGAAAAGGTGAAAAGTGATAAAGGTGAGATTGAATACTAAGTTAGTGAGCATCATGGGAAGGATAGTTAGTGGTGATAGGTGGATCCATGAGCTGAGTTGGATCGATTGGAGTGGATTGATTGGTTGGAGAGTGAGAGGTCATTTGGTGATGGTAGAGGTAGGAGAGGGATCGGGGGACCACCAAAGTGTAAAGGGCCGAGGTGCCACCATGAGATGATGAAGTGAGATGAGGTAAGGTTCAAATCCTTTTCATGTTTTGTGAGGTAGATTAGGGTAGAAGTCAGGTTTGGAGAAAAATGGGGTTGAGGGGGGGAAAATGAAATTGGATTGCTAGGAGGGTAAATTGGGTAAAAGAAGGATGGGGAAGGGTAAGGGTAGGGAGTAGGAGATGGGAGGGGGTGTAGGAGAGGTGGGAGGGGTGGGGAGGTGAGGAATGAGAAAAAAATGGGAAAGCTAGGGCACGCCGTGGGTGTCATCGAGACAAAGTGACCGACGTCGGTTGAATGTTGACCGGTGTCGGTAAAGTCTAACCGAGTGGTCATGGATGAGGTGACCAATGCCTTTTATGGGTAAACCGTGGTTGATCTGGGAAGGATCGGTGCGGTCAGGGGATAAAACACTTGCCTAAAAATGTGGAATAGGCAAGGGCTGGGCGGTTGGGGCCAAGTGTCGAGACTTGTGGGCAAGTAGGTAAGGTCGGGGAGTGGGTCAAAATGGAAGTAGGTGAGGGGTGCATGTAAATAGGTAAAGTGATGTTGGGTTGGGTAGGGTTAGGGTAGGTAGGTAGGTCAGGTAGGTTAGGGGTGGATTGGGTAAGTAGGAAGGTGATATTGGGTTGGGTAGGGTTAGGGTGAGTAGGTGTGGGTTAGGGGTAGGGTTAGGGTAAGGTAGGTGGGTAGGGTTGGGTTGGGTAGGTAGTTAGGCCATGGGATAAATGAGTAAGTAGTGAAGTAAAATAGGTAGGGTAATGGGTGTAGGTGATTGTGGGTATGGTTTGAGCTTGAATAATGTGATTGTTTTGTTGGATATAAGTGAGAGATCAGCTGAGGATGTGAGATAGGTGCCACCCCCGCTCGTGATAGTTCAAGGCGAAATGACATATGAGGAGTTATGCATGTTGAGGAGGTGGGCCTGAGTGGGGTCCGATGCTACCAACATGTAGTCTGGAAGTTGAGTTTGATGGTTGCCCTCATCGATAGATGGGATTTGGTGACCAACATGTTCCACCTACTAATGGGTGAGATGATAATCACCCTAGAGGACATGGTTCGGGATCTGCTGTGGTTACCTATATTGGGTACGCAGGTATATTTAATCTCCTCAGAGGCATCGATGAGTTGATGTTGACATTATTTGGGGAGGGGGATGGGAAGAGCTCGACATTCCATGCAAAGTGCAGCTAAGCCGAGCTATGGAGAGATGTACCTAGCCCATCCAGAGGAGATGAGGCTAGTAGTATTACTGATGGAGGCAGTCTACTGGCTATTTTGCACTACCGGATGCAGAAGGGTGGGAGATTCCCATGATCTCTGATGGGAGTGTTACATGACATGATGATGGAGAGGAGGACCCGATTTCGCCTGGGTGCCACATTCCTAGTGTAGTTATATAGAGAGCTATGGGCATATGGGCGGCTTTACAGGTTCAGCCTATGTTGTACATTCATTCTTCACTATTGGGCCTATGAGCACATTGTCTGTGTGCATCTAGTGGGTATGCCCCAGAGTAGATGCCTTTCAGCCTGAGTTTTGTACAAGTGGTGGGGTAAAGATGATGGGTGCCTATTATTGGAGAGCGGCGATCAGACAGGGCTACACATGATGTAGCATATTACCGGAGGCTACTGGAGGGATTTTTTGGGGTAGATATTATATGGAGACCGTATGTGGGTTATCCCTCATATAAACAAATGGATGAGGAGTTAGCTGGCCTTTAGCTACTTAGATGGATAGAGGGGCACCATGTAGGAGAGCATGAGATGATCCCCATAGATAGGGTCCGATGGTAGTTTGGACTATTACAGATATACCACCACCCTTCCCACAAGTACCAGAGGGATGATGTGGAGAGACCACTGCCACTTCCACAACCGACAATACCTATTGGGGAGGAGGAGTAGGTTATAGACCATGGTGGATTGATGATGCCGACATGATGGACAGGTATAGATAGTGGTGGGTGGCCCAGCTATGAGTAGTACCTCCTAGGCCTGGGTAGCCAAATTTAGCCACCATCACTATGTAGAGAGACACCCTACAGGGGTAGGTGGTGACCCTTGATTACATAGTTGGGGATGGTACAGGGAAGGTATCTAAGAAAGATCGAGGAGGAGGTGGCCACATTACATGTGCAGTGGCATCCATAGCCCAGATGGCCCAGGTGGAGATGGAGAGGGTGATGATGAGTAGGTAGCCTACCTTATAGGCATAGGTTATAGGTTATAGTTTGTAGGGCTAGTTTTGGCCACTGTACAAACATAGATTCATATCAGCATTATAAGCTCAGCATATGCACAGGGTGTGAGGCCGATGGCACCTCCATAAGTACCAGGACAGGTCCCCAATTCATAGGTAAGTAGGTGGGACAGGTCCCCACAGATAGGTATGTGGGCTGAGGCCGATGGGGCCACCACAGATACAGTACCCCTATCAGGTTATAGGATGCCTTAGGTGAGGCAGATACTATCAGGATTAGTTGATAGTGGCTGGGATAGATTTTCTATCCTATGGAGAGTACAACACACACACAGCCTCTAGTGAGAGGATCAGATCCCATACTCACAACGTGGAGAGCACAGGGGGCCATTGAGCCCCAAGACATGATCAAGGTGAGGCCACCAGCTCACGGAGGCTAGCTCAGGTGATGTACAAGGGGGCCAACCATGACCTATGGCGGGCGGTGAGAGGATATCATCAGCCATCGGACAGAGCCGAGGAGGAGATGGAGAGACGACATGGAGGATGTCTCGGGCAGATGAGGCCTCGATGCCCATCCCTATATTTTGATGTATTTTAGTCATTTTTTGATATATACTACTAGCTCTTGTGTGTTGAAGATGGTGAGGATGTATGAGATTTTTGTATATTTTTGAGCATATACCTACGTGTGCCAAAGATGGTGAGGTTGTATATGAGAGTTTTGAGATATTGGATTATATACACCGGCCTACGTGCCAAAGACATTTGATAGTTATGTATATGGATACACATGTTTGGATATTGTATGGATATAGAGATGATGATGATGATGGTCATTATGTTCTTTTGTTGATAAAATTTTATTATTATGCATAGATGGATTTAGGATAGGTGTGTTAGGCATGGATGGAGTCAGGTTATAGGCATGGATCGAGTTAGGTTGTAGGCATGGTTGAGTTAGGTAGGCATGGTGGAGTTAGGTCATAGGATTGAGTCAAGGTTTAGGCATGGTTGGAGTTAGTTTTAGGCATGGATTGAGTTGTTTGGCATGGTGAAGTTAAGTTTTGTTTTAGGCATGGATGAAGTTAGGTTTTAGGCATGGTGGAGTTTAAATTGGTTGAGGTTGTAATTCATTAATTTGTGCAATGAATGATGATATGGGTCATGTTTAAGATGTTTTATAATACATGCATGATGATGGTAAAGAAATGGTAGTCATAATAAATGTATGTTTTGATGATGATAAAAATGTGAAGCAACTTGTTGTTTGTTTGGTTTAATTTCCAATTTTTGATATAAAAAGGAAACTAAGTAGGGTAGAATGTGATTTAGGAAAATGAAAGATGAATTGGTTAGGGTAGAGAGTGGCCGAGCTAACCTCCAAGGGCCCCATGCCCTCGAGAGTGCTGCCTACATAGTCCTGGCTAAAAGGGACCTCAAGCCGATGTAGTTCTCCCATAAGCTAGGGAAGAATGTGAGGAGGTAAGAGTATGGGTGGGTATGTTATAGGCATGATTGAGTCTAGGTCTATTAGGTATGGGTGAATTGTGGGCTCATTGGTAGAGGTGATGTTGAGTGTGGTGGAAGAAGAAGATGACCCAAAGGTAAGCATCGAGGACCAAGTCCTGTATAAGGTAATCAATACGTAATAAGGAAGGTTAAAAGATAAGAGGAGGCAAGAAAGCCACCTGATTGGTTAGGATCATAACAAGTAAGTCATACCTGAGATAGGTGATGAACATAAGACCCTAAAGACATTGCATGATTGATTATTCTAAAGGTGTAAAGTAGTCACATGACCACCAAATGTCATGGTTCCACGAGGTCCCTTGAGGTGGTAGGAAATGAGAGTGTGAATGGTGAGAGGGTGAAAAGTGGTTAGTTTTTATATGGTACTAGGTAGCATGCCTTTGTGGCAAGAGATCCAAGGTCACAATGGGCAAGTCCATGACTAAAAGGTTGTTTGTTTTAACTGATGTTTGAGATAGACTGATCGATGTGGGAAGTCTATATGGGATGAGGAAATTAACTCCTTGAGGTCTTCGTGAAGCTGATCGATGTGGGAAGCTTCATTCTCTCTCTTTTTTTCTTTTTTTTTTTTGAAAGAGCTTTACATAGTTGTCCTTCGAGGGAGCAAGTCTATTTATAGCAGTGATTGTAGAGAGAAAGATGTCCTTTTGAGGGAGTCATCTCTTTATTGGAAGTTTGACTCAAGGAGTTGGATCCCATGTGAGGGATTTTAAGTCATGGACAAGACTAAGGTGAAGAATAAGATTCTTGTTTAGAAAGTAGGGTGAAATGACCATGGGATCTCATCTAAAGGTAGATGAAAAGTATCCATGAGAATCATGCTATGTGCAGCACCGTGGTACACATAATTAAGAGAAGATAAAAAGTGATGGGTATGCACATGATTCTTATTTAATCATTGGTGATGGCATAGGAAGTGGATAGCACTCAAGGGATGAGCATGGAAAGAGGTAGAAGGTGAGGTAGGACTAAAAGTCAACAATAGAATGGTCAAAGATGCAAGGCATTAAGGGGCTCAGGTTTGGGTTTACCCTCGAGTGAAGATAAATGATAAGCACCTGATCCATAAGTATGAGTCATGATGTATGGTCCTAGCCAATTAGGAGAAAATTTACCCATTTACTTTTTTTTTCTGCTTTGGTTACATGTTGATTTTCTTTCAGACAAGGTCACCGACTTGGAAGGTTTGCTCATGGACACATTTTCATAGGCACGTTTGATACATTTTTGGTAAACTTGAAGATGGTCAAGAGCATTAAGACGATGAAATTCATCTAGTAACTCAAGTTGTGCTAAATGGTCCTGATGAAAGTCATCATCATCAGTGAGCATGTCATGGAGAGAAATGTGGAGTGAGGGAATCTAGACTTGAGAGGTAGAACAACCTCTATACCATAGACTAGAGAAAAGGGTGTGGTAGTAGTGGAAGTATGGATACTAGTGTGGTATGCCCATAGGGTGAAAGGAATGTGCGTATGCTAGTCCTTCCCAATATCGTTAACCACTTTCATGAGAATTTTTTAGGGTTTTGTTGGTGGATTTGGATTTGGCCATTATTGGTTTCAGGTAATAAGGTGATGAGAAACTTAGCTGAATGTCGAAGGCATCACAAATTTTTTGCAAGGTTTTATTTTTGAATTGTTTTCATTATCATTAGTGATGAGGTGATGTGGGACACCAAAGTGACAGATGATGTGATGATTGATGAACTCACATATTTTTTGGCTTTTGTGGAAATGAGAGGTATGGCTTCAACCCATTTTGTGTAGTATTGGTAGTGGTGATGATCCATTGATGTCATTGGGAAGAATGGGATTGATCTCTCCAACAAGATCCAAACCCCATTGAGAGAAGGGCCAAAGGTCACGTGTGACCTGCAAGGCATGACTGGGTGTATGATGAAGGTTGGCATGTTGTTGGAATTTTACACAATGCTTGACATAGTCACAACAATCATGGTTGAGGGTCACTAGTAATAGCCTAGGTGAAGAATATGCTTAGCAACATGAGGCCACTGAAGTGACCTCCACATATGCCATCATGAACTTCCTTAATGGTATAAGGAATTTTAGAACTCGTAAGGCACCGTAAGAGAATGCCATCAAAGCCACATTTATAGAGGAGGCCACCCATGATGACGTAATGAGAGACCTTTTTGAGAAAGGCCCGTTGTCCATTACGAGTGAGGTCGGGAGGCAAGATGGAATGAGAAAGGTAGTTTGAGTATTGTTTATACCAAAGGTCACTCGGGTCAGGGGTAGTGGTTCCAATGGAGTAAACCTCATGAGGTAAATAAGAGGGTGATTGGAGTCTTTTTATGGTGACAAAGATTTTAGAATCGGCAGGTGAAGTGGGGATTTGAGAAGCCAAGCAGGCCATGGTATCTACAAATTTTTGGTTGAACGTGGGATGGTTTGAAGGGCGTAGTGGTCGAAGGTGGTCAAAAGTATGTCTACGTGATGTTTATACTTTTGAAGTGTCTCATTACGACATTGGTATATACCATTGACTTGGTTTATGACCAATTGGGAATCACCAAAGATGTTGATGGATTTGACATCCAAGGCATAGGCAGCTTGGAGACCTAATACGAGTGCTTCAGTATTGGCAATATTGTTTGTACAATCAAAATCTAGTTTGAAAGACAAAGGCATGGGTTCACCATCAAGTGGAATGAGGATAACACCTACCCCACCCCCATGCTAACACTTGGAACCATCAAAGAAGAGTGTCATTTGGTATGTGGGCTCATCCAAGGAAAGGGAAGCAATTGACTCATCTGGAAAGTCAAAATTAGAAGGTTGATCCCTGGAAATAGGTGGTGCATGGCCAATTGGTCGGTGATGGCTTGGCCCTTGATGGAATTTTGGTGGATAAATTTGAGGTTGAGGTCAGCCAAAAGCATGAGCCAGCACGTGGCATGTTGATTTTGGTAAGGTTTGGCATACATGAAGTGTAAGGGGTGGTGTTGGTCACAACATAAGTTTTGTGATTAAGTAGGTAATGGCGGAGTTTTCGTGGCAATGAAAACTAAGGCTAAGAAATTTTTTTGGCATGGGTGTATCGGGTTTCATAGTCTAAAAGAGTATGGCTTATGTAATAAACCACCTACTCCCTGTGTTGTTCATCGTGATGAGTGAGCATGGCCCCAAGGAGTGATTGGTAGCTGAGATGTATAGGTAGAAGGGTTGATCATCTTTAGGTGGAATGAGTATGGGTGGTTGGAGAAGGTATTGTTTTAAGGCCTCAAAAGCTTTGTGGTAGTCATTATCCCATTTAAAGGAGACATCCTTCTTGAGAAGATGATGAAATGGTTGACACCGATCAGACAATTGTGAGATGAAATGGTGAATAGACTACAACTTACCTTGTAGGCTATGGAGTTTCCTAAGATTAGTGGGTGGAGGCATTTCAAGAATGGCCTTGACTTTAGTACAGGTCAACTTCTATACCACGTAAGGAAATGATAAATCCTAGGAGCTTTCCTGAGAGAACCGTGAAGACACACTTCTTGGGCTGAAGGTGAATGCAATATTTAATAAGGTGGTCAAAGATGGTTTTTAGGATGGTGAGGTGCTTAGAGTGGCATTTAGATTTGGCCAGGAGATCATCCACGTAATCTTCTAATATATGATGCATGATGTCATGGAAGATATAAGTCATAGCCCACTGATAGGTGGCCCCAACATTTTTAAGGCCAAAAGGCATGACTCGGATAGTAGAAGGTCCCCAAGGGGTGATGAATGTAGTTTTGTGTTGATCCTCTGGGGAAAGCAAGATTTGGTTATAACCCGAGAAGCCATCCATGAGTGATAGCATCTCGTGACCAGTGGTAAGGTCAACTAGTTGGTCAATACTAGGTAAAGGAAAGTCATCTTTTGGGAAAGCTAGATTGAGGTCATGGAAATCCATGCAAATGTGGAGTCCCCTATCACCTTAGTGATAGGGACAATGTTGGAAATCCACATGAGGATAATCAATGGGTAAGATGAAAGAAACAGAAAGGAGGCACTGAAGTTCTTCTTTGACTAGAAGAGCAATGCGAGGGTGCATTTTCCTCAGCTTTTGTTTGATGGGTTTGGCATCGGGAATGGTTATGATATTGTGGACCACTATGGTGGGGTCAATACTAGGCATGTCTACATAAGACCAAGAAAAAGTGTGGTCATGGTTTTTGAGAAAAGAAGTGATGGCTTCTGTTAACAACATCTAAAGATTGACCGATCTTTAGGATGTGTGGGTCATCCTGAGTATGAATGTTGATTTTGATAGTCGATTCATTCAACATGGTTTGTGTCTCAGATGGTAATGACCGATGAATATATGAGTCTTTGGCACCAAGGTAGGTGAGTATAGATTCATCATCCTGACATTGAATGATGTTAATCAAAGGTGTATCATCATCGATCATTTTAGGATACAGGAAGGGAAGAGAGGAAGGAGCCTCACCCTCACGTTGATAAGTCAGAGGCCCCAAGGAAATGGTGTTTATGAAAATTTTTTTAGGAGGAATGGATTTTGGATCCATCGACTCCATCGGTGAAGGTGGTGATGGTGGTGAAGAAGGTGGAGAGGGGCTAATGTCCTCAATGAGTTCAATATGGGCCTTCTTGGTAGGTGGTTCAGCAAAGCCGATACCACTATGGTCATTATGTTTGCAGTAGTACATGGAATAATAAAGTATGGCGGCCTTGCTCATAAAATCCAAAACCAAAACCTTTCCACATGCACATCGGTGTAGGAAGGTGTGGGTGAAATGGTGATTGGTAAGTGATTGGAGGTCAAGCAGAAAATGGGTGGGTTTGTGATGGTGGTTTAGGTGTGTAAGTGGTAGTATCAAGTCCCCCATAGGTGAGATTGGTATGAAGGTGGGGAGGACCATAAAGGAGGCACTCTCCTATATGGTGATCATAATGAGGGTGTTGGTGAAGACTTCCATATTCTTGTGGAGTAAGGAATGTGTTGACACTATATAGGCGATACTCCCCAGAGTGAGGCATTGAAAAATGCCTTCCAAGGGATCGGTGGTTGGTATGTGGGTAGCTGGAATAGATGATGTGTCGAGAGGTCGATCGAGGTGGAGCTAATGGATTGGGAGGCCAATGGTTTTGGCCATGGAGGTTGTGGTAATGGTAGGAATGGAGGAGGTATGTGTGGTTGAGGTAGTGGCTGCACTGGTGAGTGGAGGTGTAGGTGAAGAGGTAGTGGTCATGGAGGTAGATGCCTTAATGGGTATAAGCACGTCATTGGGTGGTAAAGCATGTTGTAAGTTTTGAAAGGTGATGGATCAGCTGGAATGGTATAGGTGTGTCCTTCATGCTCAAACTTTACACAATGATGCAAAGTGGAAGGAACACAACCCATGACATGAATCTAGGGTCTACCAAGCAACAAGTTATATTGAAATTCCCCCTCCAAGACATAAAACAACTCTAGAATAGTGTGGGGGCCCATGTGAACATGGAGGATGATGGTGCCAAGTGTAGAGGTGATAGCATCATTGAATGAACACAACATGATGGGATGTTTATGCATGTAATTGTTCAGGTATGTGCATTTGAGTGAATGCATGGGAGGAAATGATATTAATGCTAGTGCCCCCATCGATCATAACATCGTCATACATATATCATCGATGTGGAGAGATGAAGAGAGCTGGGTCTGGGTCATCAGTTTGGTGTGGTGTGATCTCTTCCTCTGAGAAGCTAAGGGAGGCTACTTGGTGAGTAGGTGGAGGTGTGGATAAAGGTGGTAATTTGGTGAGAGAGGCTACATGATGGGGTGTGATAATGGAGGCTACGGGTGTAGGGTCATTGGGTAAAACCTCAATAGATTGTAAGACCTCCATGAGAGCTTGATGATGGGATTCGAGGTTTGGATGAGGTCATATAGAGACATTTTGAGGGGGATTGGTGTAATTGTTTGAGCATGGTGTGATGTGTAACCCCATTAGAAATAGGATATGTGGGGCCGCGGATAGTGATTTTAGGTGTAGGTGTAGATGGTATGTTGGGTATAGGATGTTGGTTGGTGGGTGGGTTTTCCTTTTCCTTTCCTTTGTCTTTTGAGCATGGGTAGTAACGTGGATCATGTTGATCTGAGGTGGGGAGGTAGGTGAGGTAGGTGAGCCATGAAAGGTATAATGACATGAAGGGAAAAATCCCAAGTGGTGGGAAGGAACCTTGTGAGATGAGTTGAGCACACTGACATTTGGGTGGAGGTTTGATGAGTTCTTTGATGTGAACCATGTTAATTTCAAATCTGGAGGTGGTTCTAGGAGTTGTGGGGGTGAAGGTCTGGGTCATTGAGTAGGAAGTGAGGGAAGAGCTATGGGAATGGGTGTTGGTGAAATGGGGTCCTCATCGAGAAGGTCATCATCATCAAAGTTTTCTTCAGGAGGACACAACTGGATAAGAATGGTTTTTAAAGCTTTGCAGTTCTCTACATCGTGCCCTGGCACATGATGGTAGGCACAAATTTTGGTGTCGTCAAACCCCTTTGGTTTGGGTTTGAGTGGGTCATAAGGTCTGAGAGGTGGTAATGTGATGACAAAAGTTTCAAGGAGGTTGGTTAAGATTTTGGCATAGGACCCCTACTAGTGGATCACAATGGGAAGTGAAGGTGGGTTTGGGTGTAGGCATACTGACTATAGAGGAATGGTCTTTGCATGAGGGGGAGTAGGTCGAGCTATGGTTTTAGGTGCTGGTGTGATCTTAGGTGTTGGTCATGTTTGTTTGGGTAGGGGTATGGTAGATGAACTAGTAGGAGAGTGTGTGGTTGTTTTGACTACCTTATTGGAGGGTAGTAGCAGATTTTTGTCTTTATGTTGCACCTTCTTGGGTAAAGGTGATATGGGCACATGAGCTCTAGAGGGAAAGGTGGATGGTGGAAGGGGTGTTCACCCATGGGGATAACGAGAGGTGTTGTGAAGGTAGATGGCATGGGTCGTGAAGGAGGTGTGAGGGAAAGAGATTGAAATGTCGGGGTAATGCAGAAGCTATCGATGGTATTAGAGGTATGGGTGGTAAAGATGTTGCAGGTGTGGTAAGTAAGTCACGTGTCGGGTGCTTGGGTATGGTAGAGGTCTGTGAGGGTGGAATGGGTTGCTGCATTTTTAGTTTACCAATGGGTGGAGGTTTCTTAACCATGTTGGAGGGGTGAGGTCCTAGGATGGATGAAAAGGGTGAAGGTGATGAAGGTGTAATCGGTGAGGTTGGAGTATGAGATTTATGGGATTGGTTCTTCTATTTGGGGGTCGGAGTAGGTTTGGTGTTGGCTTTGGAGGATGTAGCTAAATCTAATTTGATGGGTGGATGAGTAAGGCTGGTGGTTGGGATGACCCCTAAGGTAGTAATAGGTTTAGGAAAGGAAGATGATGTAGGTGTGGGTTTGGATTTAGATGCATGTTGGGTTATGGGTAGAGGTGTGAGTTGAGCCATGAGGGGTATCGTGGTGGAATTTTTGATAGTTGTAGTTGTGTTTGGTTTGATTGGCCAAAATATTTTTGGGTAGATAGTGGAAGTGTCAGCAAGTGACATCTACATTTGTGTTGAGATAGGAAGTAGAAGATGCCCCCAAAGTAAGGCTCTATCCACATAATCTAAGTGATCAGCTAGGCATGAAAAAGGACACTATTGTAGGTGAGGTTGATGAGGATCCAATGGAAATTCCCTGTAAAATGAGTCTTAGAGATGGGGAATTTTCTAGCTTGGCTTCCGTGGGTAAGAGAGCTGAAAGTAAGTCCACAGGATCTTGGGTAGCTAATGGAGAATGGTCACCTAGAGGCAAAGGTATTTCTACTGGATCCTTGATAGGTGGAGGAGAAAATGGGTGCTCCTCTATGGGTGGAGGAGATAATGGGTGCTCCTCTGTGGGTGGAGGAGATAAACAAGCCTCTTCCATGGGTGGAGGAGATGAACAAGTATCTATGGGGAGATGATGATGGTCTCTAGGTGGAGAAGCCAAAGGTGAAATGATCTCAATGTTAACAGGAGGCTCCTTCATAGGTGAGGGAGGGGATGAAGGGTGTTCCTCTATGGGTGGAGGAATAGGTGAGGTGGGTTCAAGTGTAGGTGGAGGACTTTGGGCTAGGATTTCCTGATGGAAGGAATATGAGGTAATTGGGTAGCAATGGATGTATCGCTGAAAATAGCATGGACCTCGTGGGTATGGCTATCATGAGTTGAGGTCTCTGGTTTGATGGAAGAAGGGGCATGATTAGGAAATGGTTTCTTGAAGATGTGTAGGTTTTGATTGGTAGGTGCATTGGGATTATCCAAGGTTAACTCACCTTTCTCAAGCATTTCTTGGACAATGTTTTTGAAAGTGATGCAATTTCCATCACTATGACCCTTTACTCGATGATAGTTGTAGAAAGTTGTGCTCTTTATACCATGCGGGTGTGGGGTGAGCAGGTCAAAACTAGTGTGTGGTTTTATGGGAGGAAGGGTGATGGCCCCAACTTTAATGAGATTTTCTAAGATAGAAGAATAAGGTTCCCCAATTGGGGTGTATTTCATTGTTCCCATCTAAATTGAAAAGTCTAGACAAGAGAAAGATTAGATGAGGGACTAGCCTGATTTGATGGATGAGCTGGGCTGGCCTTGAGTACCACCGTGTTAGTGGTTCCCTTGGATTTTGAATAATTGTTTTGTGGTTTTGAAGTAGAAGAGGCATCATTTGATTTGAATGCCGAATTCTTATTGTGTAGTTGGATTTTCTTCTCTTCGATGGCCCGAATCTCTAGCTTTCGTGCCATGGTGAATGCCTCATCGAAGGTTTGGAAAGTATGGACCTGTAGGGTGGTGAAATATGTCTAGCACAAGCCCATGTGAAGAGCTCTATGAGTTTGGTTTGTGGTAGTTGGAATGTGAGTTGATTGATCAGGCTATGCCAATGAGCAACAAAATATGTGATAGATTCATTGTCATACTGACGCGTGTAGAGTAGAGGTCAGTCATGGTAACCTTCTTAACAACATTAATGGAGAAGTGATCCAAGAAGGCTTGGGCTACCTGATTAAATGAGAAGATAGAGTGTCTAGGTAACCCACTATACCAATCTAATGCAGGCCCAGTCAGAGACATGGGAAAGGTCCTCAGAAGCAAAGCGTCATCATGGGTGATTAGATAACACCCATGTTTGAAAGACAAAATGTTGTTGTGGGTCTTCTTTGCTATTGAAGTGGTTAAATTTAGGCATTTCCCAATGCATGGGATATGGGTGGATAGGAATGGATGGGTGGATAGGCTCATTACAAATCTCATCATAGGTGAGAGTGTGTGGGAGCTAAAAACCGATGCTTCCAATGTCTGCATCTTGTCCATCATTAACTTGATTAGGTCATTGGTAGGTTGTGATGGTTGGGTGACTCCTGTAGTGTAAGAGGGTTGGTGTTGGGCATATGATGAGGGTGGCATTCCTAGTATATATGGGCATGCCATATAGGTAGATTGAGAAGGAGGGAATGAAATAGGGGGTACATACCCAGAATGAATGATAGATGAAATGGGAGGATGCTGATAGTACGTATATGGAGGTGGAAGGGTCGTGGTGACCCTAGTGGTAATGGGGGCTAAGGATTGTGGAATAGAAAGAACAACATTTTGAAAAGGGGTAGGGGTCACCAACACCGGGGGTGGTTGTGTAGCTATGGGTATATATGAAACAATAGGTGTGGATGAGGTTATGTTCTAGGTGGTTGGTGAAAAGGTATAGTGGATGTGGTGGGTGCAATAGATGTGGCAGATGTGGTGGTCATAATAGGTATGGGGCCTAGCTGAGAAATGACTGGGGGCAAAGGTAGATGTGGGTAGTGTGGAGCTAGAGGGGGCTGAGTAGAAGTAGGAGTGAGTGTCGGGGGATAGATACGGGCATGTCGTATATCAACTGACCCGAGGCATCTCGAGTGGATGAGTGGGAAAGATAAAACTGCAAGGTGGCAGGGTTCTGGTCAAGGAGTCATGTGAACTCCTCATCTCCTGTGGTGATAGTGATAGGTTGGGTAGGATCCATGGGTGATAAAATAGAAGGTGGTGAAGGACTAGGTGGGAGTGGTTGATGACTAATGTGGAATATGAGGGTGTTTTCTTGGCTTTGGGTCAAGCACCATGTGAACAAGCACTGACGTGGTAGGACTACTTTTTATGTAAATGACACAAGAAATATAGCAGAGACAGGATAAATAGGTGGTGGTAGGTGAATTGGGGTTAAAATGTCAGCTAGAAAATTACACAAGCTAACCGATGCCAAGTTAGGTTAAACCGACGCCGGTCACAAGGTAACCATGTGGTCATCACTGTGGAAAGTGGATAGTTGGTCAAAACAAGGAAAAAGGCCAATACTTTTCCCAAGTATGCAAGATGTTGATGGAATTACCAGGTAAGTGAATATGATAAGAGTGATAGAGACTCTGAATAGTCAAAGAAGGTGAATAGGTGTCCTTTTGGGTAGGTTAACCAAAAGAACAGTGAACCGACGTTGGTTGAGTGAAACCGATGATGGTCAGAAGGTAACCGATGATGGTCACTGGACCGACACCTAGTCACTATGAAATTGAAACAACGATGAAGAAAATGTGGTTGTGAGTTAAAATTAAATGTGGAATCAAACCCAAAATTTTGAGAATGATGAGAATATGGTCCAGGCACACTCAGATGAAGCTGGAATACACCAACTATGATGAGGAGCATGCAAGGGGAAATAAGAAAAATGAAGAATGTGACCTCTCACCTCAAAATGCAAGCCAAGTAGAAACACTAAGAAAAATATGATCCTAAGAGTGCTTTTTCTATTATGTTTGTTTAGCTTATGCTATTTAAGGACTGACTCATGAACTTTAGAATAGAATTTTTTTGGTGAGGATGGCTTCCTATGAAGAAGGAGATCTACAAGGAGAGGTTTTAGGTATGTTATGGTGAGGGGGCCATCCTCTGATGGGGTACTGGATAGAGATAACCAATGGGGTGCCCATTGTGTCGTGATCGTGTGATCACCTACAACTTCTTCTTGGGTGAGATGTTGTTTAAGAATGTGTATATATTTTAATTTTGTGATGTTTGGTAAGACTCAGAGAGAGAAAAAGAAAGGAAGTGCTTTTCTATGATTCATTTTGTCAACCATCAGCTGGGCATGACTTCCAGCGTATAGGTTGCCCTCAATTAATGTGAGCTAATGCAGAGAAAGTAAATGAAATGAAATGAGTTTTAAACCCAAATTGAAATGTTGCATTTGATGACAAAAAGATGAACAGGAGAAGGGATGCTCTTTCACTAATGTGATACTAATGAAAGGGAAGAAGTGTTCTTTTTAAAGCACCAAAATATGATTGCTTTTAGACAATAGAAGAAGAGAAGGTTCTAGGGAGAAAATTTAATGTAAGAACTTTTAGAAAAGAAACAAACATACAACCTTTTCACCTAGAAATGAAAGAATGCAAAGAACCCCGAATGGGTCCCACCAGGCATGCCAAAATGTTTCACCTGATTCTAGAGCATTTCTTGAATGTTGACAAAACAAGATAAGGGTAAAGGGCTAGGAGGAATACCTATTAAGATGTTGGTTGTAGGTTTTTGCATGTATGACTTCTGAATCCACAACTGATCATGAGAGCTTCCTTTTTTCTTGGAGGAACTACCTGAAATGGAAAACAAGACCACCAAATAATAGTTAAACAATATATGCAAAGTGGACTGCCTAGTGTGTGCTAGATCGGGAAGTGTGATACTTCCTAGATGGCTGTCAATCCACTATTTAAAACAACTTAATGCTAACAATAAAGGAAATCCTACTGTAGTTAAAATGATTTAGGTATCTCATTCATCTACAATAAGAAAATTCATTCACAACAAGCTAAGCTATGATTGAATCTAAAGGTCAAGGTCTTGTCTGGGTATTGGTATTGGTTAGGGTGAGGTTCTAGGTTGTTTTGGGTATTTGGTGGAGGTTTAGAAGCTTTGTTCTTGGTTTTGGTAAAAACACAGAGACCGACGTCGGTCTAGTATGACCGATGTCGGTTTAGGTTAACCGGTGATGGTTGTGGGTAACCAGGCATGGTATGGTCATGGGGTATAGAAACTCAATAAAAACTTGGCAAGGTGATAGATCTGAGGCTAGGTGGAAATGGAAGGGAAATGGTCAGATTCGTGTGGGTCCTAGGTATGCACAAGAATGATTAAAATATGGATATGGGTAGTTCAAGGGTGTGGGTAAAGGGATGGTCAAGTTTGCATGGAGGTAAAATGGTGGGGAATGGGAATGGGAGCAGAAACTAACAACAAAAGTAAAAGGATCTACTCAAATGATAATGAACCAGTATAGGTTAACAAAACTTACTATTTGTATGAGCTTGATGTCTGGTGGAAATGGTGGGTGATCAAATGGAAGGAACTTGGTGTGGTGTTGTGCACTTCCTTGGATGCTCCCATGAAGGCAAATGGCTCTGTAGTTACTTTTGGTGTTGGCTATGGATGCTCTGATGCGTGTATGGATGCTAGTTCTACTTGCATGCAGCTTTGGTTTCGTCACTTGTTCTCAAAAAGATGTATCAACCTCTCAAAATGTGCCAACCTTGAAATAAGGTTGTTTTGGGGTTAAATGGTAACCGACGGTGGTTCTCCGGGTTGACCGGTGGTGGTTTAGGGTGTGACGGCATCGGTTAGGGTGGGATTTCCTAGGTTTTCTAAAATGGGCAGATCCTTTTGATTTTCTTGGATCTCACCCATTTTTTCTCCATGGAATAGAATGGAAGCTTCCTTCTAACAGATGGGAATGTGGTTAGAGGGAATATAGGCTTTGATTTTTAGGGTTTGGGTAGGTCTTAGTTAGTTATGGCAACTTACTAAGAATAGGTCTTAGGGTGAGGTGGCTAGATGAGGTGTCTAGGTGAGGTGGATATGTGGGCATTATCTCAATTAGGATATTAAAATAATAAATATTGTGAGATAATGAATTAATTTAATTAAATTAATTATTAGAGTGGGATGAAAGGGGCCATGAGGATCCTATTCCCAATTATGTTGTCACTATGCCTAAGTGGGCTTGTACTATAGTTTTTGAGGCAGCACCTTTCATAGAGGATCTTCCACCCACTAAGAATCATCACACACATTCTACATGTTCTTGAATTTTACGTCAATTAGTTTCTAAGGATCCACAGCCTCTTTTCAAAGGTTCATGGGATACAGAGTGGGATGGTGTGATGGAAACTGAGTATTCTTCTTTGATGAATAATCATACTTAGGATTTGGTATCTCTTCCTAAAGGAAGAAAGATGGTTAGGTGTAAGTGGGTATACCGAACCAAATACACAGCTGATGGGTCCATTGACAAGTATAAGGATCATCTTGTTGCAAAGGGTTTTTCACAAGTTTAAGGTATTTATTACTCTAATAATTTTACACCCGTTGCCAAGATGTATTCTTTACACCTTTTACTTTCTCTTACTACATCACTGGGTGGCCCGTATAGTAGATAAACGTGAAGAGTGCCTTCTTACATGGATATCTACAAGAGGAAATATACATGGAGCAGCCAGCTAGATTTTTTAGGATTCTTCTCTTGTTTGTAGGGTCCGAAGGTCTCTCATGGTCTCAAACATGCCCCGAGCTTGGTATGAGAAGATGGATTCTTTTCTTCTATCTACTAGTTTTTTTCTTTGTCACTTGATCATACGGTGTACCTCCAACATGTTGGTGAGGACATTGTGATACTTGTCTTGTATGTTGATGATTTGTTACTTAAATAAATCTCTTCTTCCCCCACTTAGAGTATTTAGAGGGCTCTTTCTACATAGTTTGAAATGACAGATCTTGGGTTATTGCATAATTTCCTTGGTTTTCATATTTCTTAGATGATTGTGGATTCATTTGAGTCAGCAAAATAACACCCATGATCTTCTTCAATGCTTTGATATGGATGATTGAAAGCCAATTCCATCTCCTTTTCAATCTAGGGTTACTCTTACTTTCACATGTACCACACCACTTTGTGATCCTACGTTCTATAAGGATTGATTGGGAGTCTCATGTACTTAACCCATACTCACCCCGATATTTCATTTTTAGTAGGCCTTGTATTTAAGTTTTCACATTCTCCTCATAGTAGTCACTGGCAGGATATTGAAAGGATTTTGCATTATTTTTAGGGTACTTCCCACTTTGGTCTACACTACACTATGGGTTCTACTCAGTTGGTTGGGTATACAGATTCAGATTGGTCAGGTTCTATTGATGACATGCGTTCCACTTTTGGCTTTATTTTCTATCTTGGTTCTTCTCCAGTTGCTTGGGCATGCAAAAATCAATAGGTTATTGCACTTTCATATTTAGAGTTAGAGTACAGGGAAGAAGTTACAATGAGTCAATAGATTATTTCGCTTCTTATTTATTGTGAGTTTGGATTCCCACAGGATTCACCGACTATACTTTGGTGTGATAACCAAAGTGTAATTCACATTTCTCGCAACCCAGTTGAGCACCAACATACCAAACATATTGAGATACACATCCAATTCATTCATCAGCACATTCAGGATGGATTTCTTTGTTTATAGTACTTTCCAACTTAGCAACAGGTTGTAGACATCTTTACGAATCCTTTTGCATCACCTCGTTACCTTAAGTTCGTGGAATGATTGGAGTTTCGGAAGTTATTCTTGGGGGTGTTCGTGAGAAAATCTTCCTTCTTCTTTTCTTTCTCTTTCTTTCTAGCAGGATTCTTTCCTTCTTTGAGTCTGAGATTTCTTCATGGATATATTGTACATGAGTACCTCATTAGGCCTAGTTTTGGGACTCATCACCGTGGTCATGCCACTTCTACTTTTGTTCCCAGACTTCACTTGGGGGAATGTTAGAGTAGGTATTTACCTTAGCTCATGTTCACCTAGGTAATTTATTTACCTTTAGTGTATTTATCCTCACCCATTATGTGTGTGGATATTTCTTTTTATTTAATTAGATATTAGGGGGATATTATCTAGTTGTTAGGTATAGTTCTTTCCTTTATCTATAGTATTGACTATTTCTTTCCTTGATCTATGGTATTGACTAGATCCTTGATGTCTAGCTCTTTCCTAAATCTATGGTCTTGACTAGTTATTTGATGACTAGTTCTTCCCATGATTTATGGCTTGATCTACGATGTTGATCTGGTTCTTAGATTTTTATTTCTTTCCTATATAAGCAAGGCCCATTCTCATTGTATTTCATTGAGTTCCATAATAATATATGATATTACTTTGCTTATTTGTTTGCAAAGGTTTATGTAAAGTTATTCTAGAAAATTGCTTTCATCTTATTGATCATGATTTTTGATTAACATCTGTGTTCTTTTCTTG
This sequence comes from Taxus wallichiana var. yunnanensis, assembly GCA_018340775.1. Classification (NCBI taxonomy): domain Eukaryota; kingdom Viridiplantae; phylum Streptophyta; class Pinopsida; order Cupressales; family Taxaceae; genus Taxus; species Taxus wallichiana. The sequence continues at coordinate 331,379,783 of CM031237.1, read as the reverse complement.
GTACGATCTGGTTATCATTACTTTTACTTTCTAGTAACCTTCCATCTTATATTTTTGGTTCACCTCTTGGTATCCCATCCTCTTCAATTATTAGACCATAATCTCCTCATTCATCATATCATCCTTCTATAAATAATAGTAGCAAGAAGCCCATCATCATCTCTATCATTCCTGTCATAAATCATAAATGTCCACTTTCTTCTCCCACTTGTCGAGGATTAGACAATTCACGCATTAGATTATAAGAAATGCAAACGGTTTCTTCATCAAGATTAGGTCAAACATTCCACGAGACCCAAAGATTTCAACAATTTAAACAATCATAAAGTTCATAATCAAGCACGATTTAAGAATTCACACCAATGCAACCAACAAGTATGACATAGATTGCATAAATCTCTGGATAGGGAACTCAAACTCTCACATAAAAATCCATGTTTCAAGATAAATCACAGTCATTTGTTGAGTATGAGATCACCATGATCATTGAGATCAGGGATAATATGACCCTTGATAAACAAAAGCTCCTAGTCTCCCTTATCAAAGAAGTCGTGAACATCATTGTTGGATCTTATCACACAAAGTGACATTATTGATCCCAACTTCCCAAAGATTAAAAAAATTTAAAAAAAAACAAATTCAAAAATACAAAAAACTGAGAAAAATGTTAAAAAGTTAACAAAAAGTCAAAGGTACAAAGATCAAACATTGGAATCGGGTATTACATACACATGGGTGTTCTTTTCTTCTTTTCTCCATTTCCTCGTAAATAATCCACCATTTTCATCCCTTCGATGGTATTTTGATTAATCTATTCACACACATTTTGTGACATTTATCTCTATAGTATTCGTTTGACCTAGGTCTTTTATCACCTTGGTAAATTAAATATCCACTGACCTCTTAGAGATCCTATCACAATCAAATATTAATAAATTTGTTGTGAAGAAATTCTGGATATATTTGTTGATACTAGCCAATGTCATCACCACACTTCCACGCCCTTCCATCAAACCATCAAAGTGGTTTTTAACCCCTTGTCAAAAAAATCAAGTGAGCTCATTAAGCTAAAATAAATTAAAAAAAAAAGAATCAATCAAAATCAAAATCAAAAACAAAAATCAATTAATATATAACTCTCTCTAGGGGGTATTTCCAATAATCTCTATTGGGGCTATGGATTCTTGACTGATAGTAGAGTAATGTTGCAATTAAAATCAAATACATATCCATCGGGGCTATAGACACATGGATGGCAATGGAGAAATGTACGGCTCTTCTTCCACCCTTCATTCATAAATCACCTATCAAAATAAATCATTCCTACACATTGGCTAGTGTTTCTTCACTTGCTGTGTATCAATTCTTCCCTCCAAGAAGTAATGAAATTATACATGCACACACTGGATCTCTATGAGAAAATAGGATAAGTATGTTACCAAATGTCTTTTTTTACCTTTTTTAAACTCTTACTTTAGTCATTATCTTGTCTCATGATTTGTGCCTTGGGTGAATCACCTTTTCATTGTGAGGATTTTAACTACATTTTCCATATCCTTCCATAGCATTCACACTTTTCTTCTACTTCGTTCAGAACATCCATGTGTATAAGATTTCCTTTTTACTATGTTTGAGGGAATTTTTTTCCTTATTACAATAAACAATCTTCTACTCCTATCTATCAACAACTTCTCAGCTAGCTTACATTGAGGACAATGATGTTGGAGTAGGAGTGGGATAATTCAATTGGAACATGACCGCATGGGTATCTTGGTTGGTTGAGGAGGGAGGAGAGGAGGAGATAAAGGAGATGGAGGTTGAGGTTGAAGTGGTGGAGACAGAGCATGAGAGGTCTGCAGAGGTGGTATGCTTGCATTCCAAGCTTAAGTAGATGATATTAGAGAGAGATACAACCTTGCAGAGCGGAATGCAAATCATTCAAGAGAGAGACCAAGTTATTCAGAGAGGTACCACTACCGTAGGTAGAGGGAGGCCTACAAGGACCATTTCAGAGATTTATCTACTATTGTAGCGAAAGAGTCAACTAGCGGTGTTTAGGAATCACCAAAGGGACTAGGAAAGATGGATCCCCTAGCATGATATCCATGGATTAGTATATAGCCCTATCCGTAAAGGCTATATATCATGAGAGGATCTTATTCAATAATTTGTCGAAGATCCTACGTTATTGGGAGCATCTTCAGAGGTAGGTAGAACGTGGAGTTTGGCTATCTAGGAGTAATAAAAGTGTAGCTCAACTGTGGCATGAGGAAGGAGGCTAGGAGGGTGGTGATGGCATGCAAGGTTCAGGTTTTGTACCTGCCTTAGAGGGAGAGGGTCCGAGAGTTTTAGATATGTAGTTTACTAAGTTTGACAATATTTCGCTTTGAGGGCCCCCTTGTAGGACCATGATGTAATGATATAAATTTTGATATATGATATATGATTTTATCATGGATTATCATGTGTTCATTATGTGATGTGATGAATTTTAATTTTGATGTGGTGATGATTTTAGATTATATGTGATGATGATAATTTTTAGATTAGATGAGATGGTGGTTTTAGATTGTATGTTTGTTTTATATTTCATGATGATGATGAAATAAATGTAAGATTAGATCATTATCTTAGATTTGCATATGCATGGATGATGATATAAATGTGTAATGTGGTAATATGTTTCAAATTCAATTTTGATCATGATGATTAGAATGTATGTGGATAAAATGTGATGAAAAAACTAAAAATGGATGTGATTAATGATGGATGCAAGTAAGGATAAATGTGTTGATAGATAGGTAGATGATTGATATAAAGAAAGATATGCTAAAAGATAAATGTAATAGGATTAGGATGGAAATACCTTGTAACGACGGTGACCTATAGGTGCGAAAAAAACTACGTTATGGTGAGGAATGTTCCAGGATAAAAATTTCCTCCCACCGCATCGAGGTAAACAAGGAGGAGATCCATGTAACGCAAGGTACATGGGACCAAAACAAATGTTACCAAATAACAAATGATAGTTAGTTATTTCAAAGATCATAAATAAGTAAGGGATGAGATGATATCATAAACCTAATGTTTACATGAAAAAAGGACTTTGAGATGTACTTGTACAAAGGAAAGAGGGTTCTCCAAAAGTTGTGTTCCCTAAAACTATGCCTCAACTCTGGGAAGGGGAAAGAGCAAACTGGTCAATGCCTGGAAGTCTGCTAGAAGAAATATGATCAATGAGGGAAGATTTCTTAGGATGCTAAAATGGAAGGTTTATCAATGTGAGAAGCCTTCAAATGCCATAAGTATTAGCCATCCTTTTAGGGTATGGTCTGATTTAAATAATAAATAAGTGGCAGGAAAAAATGATAGTTGTCCTTCAAGGATCAGTCTATTTGTTTTTTTATTTTGATTTTCATTTCATGTCATTATTTTCTCTTTTTTCCTTTTTTTGCATGAGCAAATTTCCTTCAAGGGATTGGTTTACTGTTAATAACTTTTATTTTTTATTTTAGATGTGGTGAGAGTTGGGACTAGCTAAGTAGATCACTTAGGAGGGGATAAAGATGTACAAGAGACACCCCTGGTCCCTTTACATGTTTCTAATAGGTGAATAAGAGGGTGATGGATGTGATGATTGTGTAGTTCTCACAAAAGGGGAGAACCTATCCATGGGTAAAATGCTATGGACAGAGCCATGGTTCCCGTATTTCAGGTCACATGTAGGAAGTGACGGAAAACCACATAGTTCCAAATCACCACGATGAGAAATGGAAGGGGGATAAGATGGAGGAATGATCTAAGGATATGGCTAATGAAACATTGGTAAATGTGTTAAAAATAGAATGGTCACAAGTGTAATGCGTTAATAATTTCTACCTACGGTTTACCATATGGTTCGATCCACTTAGGGGAAAAATTTCTGCACTGGCTCCTTTCTAGAGTGATGTCATTCTGATAAAATTGTGAGGTCACTGATGTTAACAATTGAAGATTAGAGTAATCACTGCTCATTAAGAGAGTGAAAGATACATGTCTAAGACAAATGGATGGTTAGATGGGATGAATATGAATCAAGAAGTATGTGCTTTAAAAAAATAGACAAAATCAATGGTGATCCCAAAAGAAAACACATATATGGCCACAAAAGTGGTCATAGGAAGGGTAGATAAATGGTATGATTAGATAAACCGAGTTGGATGAGATAGGATAATGTTGATTATGAAAGGAACTAAACTACGAGATGATTCAATGAATCAATGAAGATGCGAAGAAAGATGCTAAAGGATAAACAATAAAGGGGAAGACACTCCACCAGTGGAAGATATGTGGATAGGATAACAAATGTAAAAAGATATGAAATTGATATCAGGAGGATGGTGTAGCGAGGAAAAAAAAATCAATGAATAAAGGAGGACCCTCCTCAAGAATAATATGTGAAGGAGGTATAATAGAATTTGATTTGGGAAAATGAAGAGGTTGAATGGATGGAAGGGTTGGATTTTCCATGGATGAGGTTGTAGATGGAGAAGGAGGCTCGTCGAGGAGGTCTTATCTCTCAATAAGATCATGGAAAATGGTTTGAAGGGCCTTACAATGTTGGGTTTCATAATCAAGGGTGCGATGATAAGCGTGGATATAGTGGGAATTAAAACATGAGGGCTTCAGATGGCTTGGGTAAAAGGCCTTGATAGGCGGGAGTGTGATGGAAAAATTCTAAAGTAGATGCTAGAGGATCTCCACATACGATTCGATGTATATAACATGAGAGGTCTTGTGATATGGTATGGATGAGGAGGATGAAGGTGGATTGTACTGAGGCCTAGGTGGTCTAGAATATGCTATGGTGGATGATCTAGGCTGGACAGGTGGAAGTGTTGTGGAGGAAGGAGTTGGTCCTAGGAGAGAGTCATATTGTTTTGATTTGGATTTTTTGACTAGTCGTGATGGAGGAAAGGTTCTAAGATGGATGGATGTGGCCCCAAGATAGAGGATGTATATTTGGTAATGATTGGAGGAATGTCGACCTTCTTATGAGAATGCTCAAGGGATCATTGTGGAAGGATGTTGAATTTTTGGATTTGGATGGTTAAGGGGTGCCCTTGGCAAGGATGACAATGATTTTGATAGGTGGATTGGAAGATGATGTTATGGTAGATGGCCAAAGTAATTTTGGTAGGATGTTTTCCAAGGAGGATGGGGATTGGTTTGATGTGGGAAGGTCGGGTTGCATGGATGAAATGGGAGGATCACATATGGTGGCTATGAGTTTAAGCACTCACCAATATTACTCAAATGATGTAGATGGTTTAGATGAAGAAGGATATAATGGGGACGTAGTCACAATGGTTGATGCCGAAACACGGGTAGAAGAATAGAAAGTAGAAACAATATACATTTTAAAGATGGTATGACCAGCAATAGTGAAATATATGTATGTGGAAGAGTAGGATCGACTGCAAGAGATGGGATAGATGTGGGTGTGGAAAGAATGAAATGTATTTGGATGATGCGGTTGATGAGGTCTATGTGAGAGGGTGTAGATGATAGATGAGTTAAGGTAGGGATGAAAGAGGCAGGAGTTTCCGCTATGTTTTTTTGGGTTCTGAAGAGGCACATGTTTTGATTGAGGAGATGTGATGGGTGTGATAATAGATGTCGATGTGGGAATGGTAGATTCCTAGATACTAGGTGTGGATGAGGTAAGTGAGGTGGTCATAAGAGAGGAGATAGGTGGTAGAGATGTCGTGGTACATACAAAGTGTTAGATGATATGGGAATGGATAGAGAAATATGTGATAATGATTCGAGTGTGAGTGTAGTGACAAGTATGGATGTAGAAGCAAGTGCGGCTAAGGCTAATGCGAGATGTGGTAAGGTTAGGAATGGATGTGGAAATATGAGAAATGGTAGAAGTAAGGGAGGTAGATAGGATAGTTGTGGAAATGGGGGACATGGGAATAATTTTTTAAGTGGCCAAAGTCACAATGTCTAGGATGGGAATAATGAGGAAGTAGATGTGGAGGGAGGAATATGATTTATTGTTTTGATTGGGAATGGGTTGAATTGATGTGATGTAGAAGGTGAAGATGAACTTTCTAGTTTAGAAAATGATTATCTCGAAGATGTCACATGATGAAGATGGGATTTCATGGGGATTTAGGAGCATGGTGATCAATAGGATCATGGTAAGGCGGCGAAGATGGGGAAAGAACTTGAAGATCTAATACTCAAGACTCATAAGGGATGTCCCTAGGTGAGATAGTTATGTTTGATGAAGGGAAGATGTCATGAGGTGTAACAAGATCTACTGATTGATATCTATGGAGGAGGAAGTCACGAGATGGGGTTCTTGTGAGGAATGTCCATAAGTGAAGTGGGTATGCTGATGTCGGATTACCTAGAAGGGAATGAAGTAATGAAGACAAAGATGGTGCAAAGAGAAGCAAAGATAGTGTGACACAATGGGGATAAAAAAGGGGCCACTAGTCAATGTGATTGAGAAGTAGAGGGCATGCGATAGAGATAGTCATAGATGGGGCTAGAGGAAGACCTAGAAGTAATCAATAGTATGGATGGGGTCATGGTGGATCACGAGGACTCGCTCGTGGAAAATTTTGGTTCCATTATTAAACAGACAAAGAAAAAAATTGGTTTTTATGTTTTTATTTAGAAGATGCAAAGAAAGAAGGATGAGAATCAAAGGACCTAGGAGAAGGAAAACTATGTTGGGTTTTGGGTAAGTTATGGCTGGGAAATGTCTGAAGAAGCTTCTTGTTGGATGATCGAATCCCAATCAATCTACTTGGAGAAGGAATTATTTCGATGTGTTAATTAATTTTTGAGGTTTAGGTTGTGTGTGATAAATGTGAGATGCAGAAGATTGAACCCCTATTTACGCTATATGGACAAGTAGGATGTAAAAATAATGTTATTTTTAAACCCTAAACAAAGTGTTATATTGGATGAGAACACAAACATGAAAGAGAAAGTACAATGCAAAAGGAGAAAATAGGGAAAAGAGGAATACCTGGATAGCACTTTTCCTATTTATCTTCACTTTTGGGGTGATGAGTGATCCCAAAGTAGCAAACCCAACATGAGCAAGAAATAAAGTGGAGCCTAACACTACAATGTTAGTAGGAAAAAAATCAGAATATAGAAAAGAAAGAGATCACCTAAAGGGTGGTCCCAGTGGGCGTGCTAGGAATGTTGTCTAAATTTCTCATTTGTTATGAGGTTGATACACTTGCTACTAAATAAATTAACAACTCAGAAATGAATGAGGGTTTATGTTACCTCAGATGTGATACTTGATACGGGTGCTAAATAATGGATTATTGCTGCTACAAAAATGTAAATAAGAATGGAAATGATTTTGATGAGATAGATAGATGCGGGGGTTTCCCGACTAAGTGGTTCCAAGAAGATTTTGAATTCCTTAGCAGATGTCAACCCCATTTATTTAGATAAGGATGAGATAAAGAAAGAGAATGCAGAAACAAAAGTAATACTTGAACTGCGGAAAATGTCAAAAATTGATCTAAAGCTAGTTAGAGATTACAATAACTGTGAAATAAGTGTTACCTAGTCTTGGTTGATTTGGTGACCTAGAAAGATGGATCTAGACCTTTCGATGAAACATGCAGACCTATAAGGTCTAAGAGTGATCTCGGGAGCTGATTACGGCTCAGAATCGTTATAAAAGGATCTATAGAAGAGAACTAGAGGTAAAGAAGTAGGATAAAGGACCAACAAGGAGAAATTAGATAGGTTTTGGATAAACAAGACCCTAGTCATGGTGGTAGTACTAGGGGGTCGACGATGACTGTAGTAGGAAAATGAAAATTTGATGATGAGAAGATAAAAACAACAACATGTAAGCAAGAGGAGTTATAGGATATTTTCTAAGTGTTTCTGAAACTGCTCTGTACCTACAAGATGTTAGAAACAAAGCATATATGATAATATGATAAAGATACCGAAAGGAATGCAATGTTGATGAGAATATCTCATGAATGATGATCGTGAGAAATGAAATCATGCTAGGAGGAATGTGTAAGAGGTCTGTGGATGTATCAAAACTTCTCAGGCATGAGGAAGGATGCTCAGGCTTAGAGAAAGCTTGAGAATTGCATGCATCTAATTTTTTGATGTGAATAGAAGGAAAGAAGCTAGTTTTAAAGGGGTCGATGATGACTAGGCTGGGTCAACACTGATTGCAGGGAAATTTTCCCCTATGTGCATGATTTTATGCTTTTGAAGATATTTTGGGTGTTTTTAAAGAATTATCCAAATTCTTTTAAGCATGTAGGTGGGATTAGCTTGCTTGGGGATTAATTTAAGTTAGTTAGGGCATAAAAATAGATAAGATTATAGACAACAGTTTTTGGTGTAACTCCTCTCCTTCACCCCACATTCATTATCCTTCATTCAACTTTCCCTCTTGCTTTGATTTTTCTTAAATTTGATTAAATTCCATCTATTTACTCACCCTTAATTAATTAATTATCAAATGGGCTCCATGTGGACCCATTTGATAATTAGAATTTGGCATTATCTCACATATCCTAAATTTATTCAATTCATGGGAAATAATATACCCATCCAACACCCCACTCCTAAATTCAAAAATGGGATGCATTATTGCACCTAACCATGCCAATCATGCTCCATACTCCTTATCACATCCTTATCTCTTTAACCTCATAATTCAAATCGTGAGCCCCACGTGATCACATCATGTCTCTTAACTAGGGTTAATTTATCAAACCCCGGTTATCCATTAACCCCAATCTAACCTCCCCTCCAAGCTATAAATATGGGTCTTCCCCCTCTTTGAAAAGGGGAGGAGAAGAATAAGTAGAAAATTTTGGGAAAATTTTGTTTTTAATGTTTATCCTCTTATTTATCATAGTACCCTCATAATCTCCTTGTAATGATATTGGGATCCCCATAATAATTTGTTCATGATTTGTCATAGCACCATCTACATATCAACATTTATAGGTTTCTTTATTCATCAACTTGCATGTTATAAGTTTGTCTTGTATTTTATCATTATTCTTTATCACATGAGGGTTTACATCCTCCAAGGGAGTTCATAGACTCTTGGAACCAGGTTTGTTTGGGTAACCCCGCATATTTTTATCTAATCACATTTGTTTCATTTTTGCAGATATTATCAGAGATCTATCATCTTTTGTCACAGATCTATCTTTGTTGTGCCCATATCCGAGGTCCTAATCCCTCCATCATTCGAAGTTGTTGGTGGCTTCTAGTATCAACATTCACCCACGTGAGAACGAGGTTTCTTATATAACATTTTGGCATGCACGGCGGGACCTAATTCAAGATCTGATCGTTTCATTTGTTTTTTTCCTTTTCTCAACTTGTATAGGTGTCGTGAGTATAATGGGTGTTTGGTTTCATAGTTCTCACCACTTTAGATATCACTTGTGAAGATTTATTTTTTGACTGACTTGTTTAGGGGTTAGTTTAGCCTCCACTAGTCCGGTATGACATTTGCATATTGTAGTCTTTCTTCGTCATGAGGTAAGTGGTTTTGTTGTTTTGAAAGGTATTGTTATATTATTTGTTTAGAATTGAATAAAATTTTATTGTTGTTGTTATTAAAAAATTATTATTATTATTATTAATCAAATACAATAAATATATAAATGTAATATATGATTAAAGAATTAAAAAAAAAAAAAAAAATTACTATATTTTACAACCTAAACTATCAACCCAACACCCCATCCTCCCTTCCCCCAGCTCGGTCGAGCTGTTCTCTCACCACTTACTATCCCATTCTCGACTCTCCTTTCCCGGTTATCCCACCAACCCACCACTCCTCACATCCACTTCACCTCTCTGCTCCTAATTAACTCCCCCATCAACTTATCAACTTGCCTCATTCCATTCCCTCCTCTTTCATAACTTCTCTTGACTCATCCCCAAATCCACACTACCCTCACCCATCCCCACTTACCCGAGATACCATACGGCTCTACTCACTCCCCAAGATATCCCTCTCTCTACCCACTTCACCCAAATCTACCTCATCTCTCATCCAGCCTTCTCCCCATGAATTCTTCACCACACAACTCCCCATCTCCCAACTACCCATACCCTTATCTTCCCTACTCGAGTTGTTACACAACTCCGATCCCGATTCACTTCTTGTATCTCTCTCTCCAACATACTCGACCATCTCCCCCAACTAATTTCTTTCATAATCTACCTCTCTCCACTCTTTCCCGCAACTCCTTCACCACATCTTGTCCACTCACCACTCAAGCCCCCATCTCCTAAAACCCCCATAGCTCCCCTCCTTTTACCCACACAGATTGGCTAAGTACAATCTCATCTAATTCCCTATCACCCACACAATTTTCCACGGTTAGCACAACCTGTCACCTCCTCTTCCTAAAAACACCTATCCACACACCAAGATCTATCTTCCCACGTGCCCATAGCTCCTTTGAAGCTCGCTCAGACTGCTCAAATTTTTTTATGTGAGAAAGGAATATCCACGCAGATTCATAAACTTCCGATGCTTGATGCTTACACCTGTTTCTATCTCAACTTCATATGCACACAAAGCTCGACGATAGTGGTTATACGATCCTATGTATTGCATCTGGCTACGTAGAAACACTATAGTTTAGCGAATGTACAGTCTCTTGATAGCAATCATCTTACAATATTTCACATTACAGGTATAAACCTTACGATTCTAATGCTTAGTGGATTCCAACTATTTCCAGATCAGTTTCACATTCACGTACGCTTTGCGGGTAGTGACCGTTAATTCTCTTAAGTAAATATCCACATAGACTCACAAGATTCGATGCTTGATGTTTCTAATTATTTCCACTCAATCTCACATCTACGCAAAGCTTTATGGTCGGAATCCCAAATTATCTTTTTATGTTGAATCAAAATTCATTGATGGCTTAGATTTTTCAGATGGCTGTCCATTCCAAAGTCTTTTAGACATATCTACAAGTTTTTCACATAGAAAAATAATCATTTTGCATGATATTGTAGGTCAAATCAAAATCCATTGATAGCTAGCTCATGCCATTGGTTGTAAACTCCAGTAGTCTTTGTATATGGTTTTATCATAATTTAGCAATATGTCTTACCTAAATCTCAAATATAATTCCCATATTTTCTAATATCGAACTCACGCTAGCTATCTTTTGTAAATCAACTATCCTAGTGAATAAACATGAGCTTATCCTGGAGACGTGATACTCACGTAGACCACAGTCCCATGTCTACCACTCATGTGAGTATCATCTAAACATGTAACTCTCCTTGTTTATTTGGTAGGAGGTATCATTCATTTTCCCCACATGCATGGGTGGTCATAGTTGGGAAATTTTTTCAAAAGGCATAATCAAACCATTGACTTGTGGCTTGGGCCACGTATTCCCTTTTTGTCAAGATGTGCCACCTATGTTGTGTTGTCTTTGTCACCACCGGACTGTGAGGTGGAAACCATCCAATGTTGGTTCTCGGTCTTTGTCACAAATAAATTTTCAATCAAAATCCACTTGGGAAAATCCTTTCCTCTTAATAGATTATATTAAATCAACAATCATTGTTATTGTTATTTAGGCCATTTTTATTTGCTTTATTGTTTAAATAAGCTTCATTATAACTTTGTTCTCTAAATCCGTCAATAGCTCGGTGTCCTTATATAATTTTTAATATGTCCCATGTTATCAAGTTGGTAATAGATTTTGTGTTTACATTGATATCCAATTTGATAACGTGTTACCACCAAACTTCATTCACAACTTATTAGGCTTTATTGTTGGATACACAATCGTTTTCAGATTACTTATTTTTCTTATTAGTTTACTTTGAAAATCAATCACTAATTTTAAGATCTTTTCGACTAAGTGACTAATTGTCTTCTTTTCTTTTGCAGGTGACCTCCACAATGTTGTGACAACAACATTTCACTCTCAAAGACCAATTGTCGAACCATAAACATGCTACAAATCTCCTTTCACCAACCCCACCCGCGATGGTGAATGTTGCAATTCTAGGGTACCTAGATCTTCCTGACCACTGATTGGCATTTTCAAAATATGTCACTATCACATGTAATCAAATAACAAGGGAAAATGTTTTCTAGGTTTTACTCGATTTTCCCTATTTTCTCTTTTCTACATTATAATTTCCTTTCCTACCTGATTTTCTGCATCAAACTTCACATTTCAAATTTGTTCCAAAACGAACCCAGTACATCTTGCATGCTCACATAGCCTAAATAAGGGTTTAACCTTCTGCATTTCACTTATCACACACTACTGAGACTTCATGAACAAAATCAACACATCAAAACACTCCTTTCACCTGGTTCATTGATTGGGATTTGAACACCCAACAAGAAACCATTTTAGACATTTCCTTAGCCAAAACTGCATGAAACCAACCTTAGACTATCATTCTCTAGGTACCTTTTTTATCCAATTTTTTGTTCACATCCTCTTAGTTAAACATGGTGATAAAAAATATGTTTCTTGATTTGTTTGTCAAAATATTACATAAACAAATGTTTCTCTATTTCACACCTATTGTCACTCTCTCTCAAATCAAAATAAAATGTAACACCGAATCATTTGTTGTTACTTTCTCCTTAGCATTCCAGTGTTGATATGTGATTTTTTTCCCATATGAGGATATGTTCCTTTGGTTTTGGGTAGTCACGCTTGATTTGGATTATGTCTTTTCTACTCTTAAGATCTTTGATTGAACCGGAATATGTTTGGACTCTTTTTGTCCTTCATCCTTCACATATGAGTACGGATCAATTTCACTGGAAGATTGTGGATTTATCCACCTTTATGACTTCAACCTTGGATCAATTGCATTGATCCAGTGGAATTTTTAATTTTATTCGGGATGAACAATTTGTATTAACATTTTGTGAGTTACTAAGTCTTACTTGAACTTTGAATGATTCAAGTTCTTTTAAAACTCCTTCGTATATAATATATATATATATATATATATATATATATATATATATATATATGTCCGTAGAGGATAGTTTTGTTGGATTAGGAGGTTAACTCTGGCTGATCATTATAATCAGAATCTGGTTTCAGTCATCATAGCATCAGAAAGGACCTGGACCTTAAGCCAGGTAAGATGTGTAAGTTTTCTATCTAAAGCTTAATTACTTGATGCAAATCGGAATCTGATCCGGGAATGTTTTATTCTGTTTGAATTCTATTTACTGATTAATCCTATCTAGGGGACCTAGACTAGAATCGGTAAGGTTATTAGTTTTTAACCTAAGCTATAACCTAATGTTGCAAGGTTAGTTAATTTAACCTAGTCCTAAACTATGTGCTTGATACTCCTAAGGGTTATCTAAACCTAACACTAAGGAGGGTGACTAATTCCTATGGTATTAAGACTAAGTCTACCTATGATCTAACCTAAGTCACTAACCTATCCTAAACTAATGCTATGAAGGGGGACCTAAGGAGGGTCAAGTAAGTCTTGGGAGGTGGTTTCCATGGCATTTAAGGAAAGGATAAGGATGAAGGATAGGGAGTGTGCCGGGGTTAATGGAGGTTAAATTTGTTAAGAAAGGGTCTTACGTGGCAAGCATCTCTAAGAATGGGAACTTTTGTTTATTTTGTTTTAGTGTTCGTCAACTTTGGGGTCGGTGGCAATGGAAAATAGGCGGGAGAATGAAATTTAATGTAATTAATTTGTATAGGGCCTGAGTGCGGATTACTTGGGAAGGAATGCAAGTGGAATTTTACTTGGTTGTCTTGTTTTTCATGCATTCCGTTTTTCACTCTACATGAGCCTTGGTTCTTTGAACCCACCAAATCTACTCTTCGTTGCATGGCAATTTTGAAAGTTTCAAATTTACTTCTCTGTCATGGGGAGTATATAAGGCATGGAGGTAGTGTGATATTTTTTGTTTAATCTTTCGTGGAAGAAGAAGAGAAGGGGCAAGCGCATCCAGAGGTCTTCTTCGACTTTTTAGCTAACACTACTCGGGTATGATAGGCCCTAACTATTAAAATATTTCTTTCCTTTAAATGTTTTCATTAGAACAACTTTGTTTAGATAATGTATGCACATTTTGGCTTGGCTGGTAACAATGATTTGGGTTTAATATTAATTTGGGGTTCTGGGTTGAACATGAAATTTTGGGTTCGGATGAAACCTACTTCATTATTCCTGTTCCTTTGCTGTGAATCAAACTTGGAGTTTTGCTATCCATTTGGAAGTATTGTATGTTCTTATATGACAAAGTATTAAACTAGAAAATGGCTCCATGGAAAGAAACATATTAAAAGTTTACGTTTTTGGAAACACCATGGTAATTCTTCTTACTGTTTCATTTGTGATCGGAACAATGGATTGTTTTCTTCGCCGTAAGAACTCTAACTATTACCGGTCCATGTTCAAGGAAGTAGGTAATTGATTTTGTGGTTGGAATGTTAGTTTATTCAGCGAAACTTGACTATTTTAGTTGCGTGGTTTGGAAATGTTGCATGAAGTTTAAGATTGTGCTTTTTATTGCAAAGAAGGGTTTGAATGTTTTTATGATTGCGGGTTCTGTGAGTAAGGAAGTATATGGTTTAACTGTTGTTTTGCGATTAAACATGGATATTAGGAACACGGATATGCTCAGGAGGAAATGTACTTGGATGAAATCTGTTTCCCTTGAAATTCATGGTTGATCCTGGATCTGCATGAATGGAAATTATGTTTAATGTTTGGTTAAGATAGGGAATATGCTTGATGTTACCCAGAGGTGATTTTGAAATCTGTTTCTTTTGGCCATGTTACACGATGTTGGAAATTCCTTTTGTTTTAAAAAAAAGACTTCAATGTCGACAAGTTTTATCGACGTTTAGCTAATGCATGTCCTTCTGAAGGTGAAATTAGGGTTGAAATGATTTAAATGCAAATCTTGAATGATCTATTTAATTTGTGAGATAGAGCATTATTCACTACTATGGTATGAATAGGGCGACTCTGGGAATTGTTGAATCGTATTTAGAATTTGATTATTAACTCTATACATGCATTTTGGTTTGGTATATTGGAACAATATAACAACCTAATGATCTGCAATGGTTGGAATAATTTAGTTTGATCCATTGGTAATTTAGGGTAATGGGAAAGTTACCCTAACTCTTAGAGCCGAAATGGTTCGAGTAATGGATGAAATGTATTTGTTTACTTTAGATCAAGATTGTGGTTTGAGTTTTGATCATTTATAACGTTTTATGTAAGGAAAATGTTATTGAATTTTGTTTAATGTATAGTTGTAAAATTGTAGGGATCCATTGGCAAACTCTTAAGGTGGCTCTACGACTTGAGCTATTGGTTAAACTTAAGTGTTGAATTACTCGTCTTCTTCTTTCTGATTGAACTAGAGAATGTATATTACTTCTTGGAAGTTAGTATAGTTCCAAACTTGATTAAAATAGAGTTTTTAATTTTCTCTGTTCTTTCCTCTAAGTTAAGAAGGGAAGTTGTTATAGGATTTCAAAATACGAAGGTATTTATACTCTCTTTGGGAATAATAGAATTCTATAAGGAACTCTACAGTATGGTTATGAGATGATAGGACTGTTAAAATTAAGTGGAAAGAAATAGTAAGTGGTGAGATATTAGCTTAAGAAGACTCCTTTTATTTATTAGTAGTATTATTATCCCGATTTAGAACTCAGTATGTTATCTTCTTGTATAAAGGTAGCTGTAGTTAATGTTTTGCATACTTATCAATAATTGAAAATTTGGTATAATAGAGTTAATGGCAGTTTGCTAGATGAACTTTCACGAGGTAGTAGTTTATTCTTTGCTCAAATCGCTTTTATATGAATTTGTTGGATGCATACCTTAAAAATGTTTCATTCTTTTAATAGGAGTGATTACAACATGATTGACACTATTCTCGGTTTTCGGATGGTTAGGTACTTAAGATACGAGAATGTCCTTTCTTCTTTTCTTTTATAAAACAAATCATCGAAATAGAATAAGTTGAAAATATGCCTGTGATTTGAGTTATGATATAAAGTCATTGGAAAAAGGAAAACCTAGAGTGTATAAATGAATTGGGATTTGAAGAAATTGATGTCATTTAAACAGGATTGTTTGATGAAAACAATTAGTGGAATGCAATTTTTTAAGGATTAGTGCTTATCATGCTCAGTTCACTGAATTGACCCGTGCTAGCAATTTTTGCAGATGATCATCTTAAGTGGTAAAGGCAGGAAAATCTGATATGATGCAATGACTGTTTAATCTGGTTCTTATGAAGAATTCCAACTTGATTTTTCTAATTGTACTATGGAAGAAAGTTACTCTTTTGCTGAAGGCTATTGTCTTAAAATATGCCAAAGTGCATAGGTTGTAATTGTATAGGTTTGGAAATGAATGAAATGGAGAGATATTACTTATGTGGTTTGTGTTCCTTATTTTTGAATTGATCTTCTTATTATCTATATGAATGAGTGTGCATTCTTATTGTTCTATTCAATGGAGTCTAGATGGGATCCTAAGTAAGCCTTAGCTAATTATATGGCTAAATACTACATTTTATGCAGTCGGTAATTCTTTATATCTTATGATTGTGGTTAATGGTAAATAAGACCACTTTGCATTTTTAGGGAACGTTGAGGGTGAGCTATGCCTAAAATGTAACTATAACTAGGAGAGAATTTTGACCTCTCGTAATGCACTAATTCAAAAGAAATATATATGGTTATAAATCACCATGAATTAATGGTATTAAGTCGATATGTTTTAGTCTATAAGGTTGTTACATACCCTTCTTTGGATTAGTTATTTTCCTAATGGGGAAAAATTAAATGGTTATTGACCTATTTTGTGGATACAAGAGGTTGTTAGGTACTAACCTTGAAAACTTAGAAACAATCTTAAATTTAAATAAAACCATTTTGTGAAACTGAACCTAATTACAAAAGTTAACTCAAGGAGTGTTAGACTCGGGGTTAGGAAGGCTACCTAATAAGGTGGGCTGTAATCCAAATATAACTTAACATAAGTACATTCTTGGAGGTATGTACATCTTTCCAAGGCTGTACTGTAGGATGTTGACACATCAATCAGAAGCTGTAAGGTTGTACCTTTGAGAAGATTAGGATCTTCTCAAGGATACAACAATGCGAGATGACATATGGTAACACCCTTACGCATTGATCGTTAAGATTTACACACCGAGACTTGATCAAGATTTCCCTCTGGGACTCTTTAGGACCATAGACAGGTTATGAGGTAGCCCTTTGAGACTCAAGGTACCTTGACACGAGGTTAACATCAGTTGACCCAATATGTCAAGCTGACCCCTAGTATTCAAGAGCATCTTTATAACGTGAATTATGATATTAACCTGATCCAGTGAAAACTTGGGACAAGGGGACTGACACAAGTTAGTATAATACGTTCTATATAACATTAGAGTGGGGTGAAGGATGTATTCCAGATTGACGAGTATGGCGTCAAGGAATAAGTAATACGACAGTATGTTTTAAACCTTTGGCCAAAGTATCGTAAAGTCTGATTGCATTGTCCTATATCACCTAGTCTAAGGATTGTGATGCCGATGAATAATAGTAATAATTATTTAGATAGGTTCCTTGGATAGAGCACTCAGAACTTGGAATAGGGAAGAGGACCACAAAATGAAGTTTTCGGTTGAAGACTTCAATCTCTAGTTATGCATGAATAGATCGGTAGTTCGAGTCATGGAATGAATAGATCCATGGTACACGAGTCATTACAGCTGCATATGATTATCTATTATAAGAATGATTGCTATGATATGTGTGTTCTAAATTATGTATTTAGAACAAGAGAACATTAATAAAAAAATTCCTTGTTCTAAGGTATTAAAATGAGAATGTTACATAAAAAAATAATGTCCTCCACCCAATAAAATTACTTCTCCTAATGATCTCTCCCAACATGATTCTAAACTCAAAACCACATCATCGGTTACCCAACCTCCAATCTCCATGGCATCACTTCATGAGAACCATGTCATCCAAGATTATCCCTATCTTAGAACTGATTCTCATATCCCTCACCAAGCCAATCTTCCTAAATCAACCACACCACTATCCCCCACCCCTATAGAGACACTTGGGCCTCCTCCTAACCCCATATATGACTTCTTACTCTACAAATATTCCATAATATCTCAATCCTCTCAATCTCCTCAATTGGTGGAGCGCATTCTAACGACATCCTTTTTTTCAATTTTATTTCATCGATACTAATATCGAGTCCCAACCATCTCGACCTCTTCACTTCTTACACATCGTATTCTCTAATAGTCTCAACCTCTTAACACTCATATCCCCACTTATCATTTATAACAACAACCTACCCAAATTCAACGGACACATCATGTCCCTATTGTTCAAACTCATCCTATATAACAATATCAACCTATGACACATGTTAATCCTTATAAAATAGTTCCCCACACACTGAACACCTACAAGTTTATCGATCGTCTTATCAAACATCCCATCGGAAAGTTTATCAACCACCTTACCAAATGATTTCCAAACTACCCACACATCTAAAAACATACCCTTTGCCTTATAAAAATACATTTCAATCCACACAACCAATCCAATATCAACCTAACAACACATCGAGTGATCCAATTCATGCCTTAATAAATTGGTTGGATAGTTTAGAGGTTTCTACCTTGGCACCCAAGGATACATTATCCTATGAACAAAGTTGTAACGAATTGATTCATCCATCGGTTCCAATCAAACCCTACCCTCCTCATTGGAAACTTCCCAAGTTTACTTGGTTCAACAGTAAGGAAGATCCCCAACAACATCTCTTTACATTTAAACATACATGTTGTCTTATTGTGCATGATCATGATCTACTTCTTCACCCTTTCTCCATGTCTTTTTTTGGTCTCGTGTTGGTGGTACAATAATATCCCACAACATTCCATATTCTCTTTCACCAACTTGCGTAGTTGTTCTTAGAACACTTTTCTATAAATATTGCACATAAAACCACTATCATTGACCTATACACCATCCGATAGTTTGAAGAAGAGCCCATCGCCAACTTCATCGCATGATGACATGGTGTTATAAACCAACTGTCCTTCGCTCTTCCGCAAACTGAACTCATCGAATTATTCTCGCATTCATGTGCAAAACATATATCATCTACTATGAAAATCAAATTATTTTGAACCCTTGATGAAGCCTTTACCATGGCTTACAAACTCAAAACCCATGCCATTAAGAAGGGTCATCTTAAACTAAGATCAATCAAGCCTAAAATCAAATATACTAAACCAGCCACACATAATGAAAAATTTAAGGTTACGGCCAACGCTATAGTCATTAAGCCCTCATCCGAATCTATATCTAGTACATGGCCTCAACAATGAGCCCCTCAACCAACAATCAACTATACCCCCTTGGGATAATCCTATAGATCCATATTTGATAAATTGATGACCATCAATTCCATCAACTTCCTCCCATATGACCCTTAGAAAACGTGCAATCCAAGCCTATTTGGTATCACAAAACCCGTTATTATAAATATCATCAATTCAAAGGTCACGACATTGATAAATGTTTTTCCTTCAAATATCATATCCAGTAACTTATAAATCAAGGAGATATCAAAGCGTACAGCTTTAGCACTTCATCTAGCCCACCCCTTTAATAGAATTACTCAACCTTTCCCTAATCAACCACACGAAAAATTATGCTACCCCTTTTTACATCTCAAATATTAAATGCTCACGCCATTCAAACCATTAATCAAGATCTCATCTTATCACCAAATCCACATGTTCCCACCTTAGACATTATTCCCACTCCTTATTCAGAACTTAACACACCTATGTCAACTTTTACTACTTGTCCTTAACCTACACCTTCTTCTACCCTTACCACATATGCATTGAATTTGACTATAACATCTACTTTATCCACTGCAATCATGTCACAATCCACCACATTAGATTCATCCTTAGCACCTATTTTAACCCCATTGATATCCACACATATCCCTACATCTCTCACATCTATGCCTTCACCCACATCTACATCAAACACACCTATTACTACATCTACATCACTCATCTCTAAAAACATCCCAACTAAACTCATTTCTACCACATGTACCTTTACATCCCTGCCTCTAAAAACAACCCCATTAGCAAATATATCATTCTTACCCCTTGAATCATTTATAAAGTAACCCAGTTACACTTACTTCTACACCCGATAATACTCCCTGCATTTCCTACGGTACCCATAATGTCTACTCCATCGGTTATCACATCACCCACATATCTAAATATGCCTACATCTCTATCTATCCCAACTACCCCTATATCTATCAAATCAAAAAAATCCACGTATCTCTACCTTGACATCTTTATCTATATCCTTGCCCATGGTCACATCAACCGTTCTACCCCAATACTCTTTTCCTAATGCATCATCATCACAATGACCAAATCCTCTCAATCTATAACCCTATGAAATATACCCTTTGAAACATCTACTGAACAAACACCTCCACCTAAATAAAATAAAGATGGTTTGCATTCTCCAAAATTTAATTTTTCCTTGCCAAAACCTAAACAATCCACATCACACATAGATCTCATTAATCACATCATACAAACACCTATTACTCGGTAACATCTTCCTCTTGTTTTATAACATTTTCTCCATTAATAAGCACACCACCACCGTTAGATCCTCCAGTTGAAATTATTATCATACATGTCAAAGGTAAATCTTCTCAATTAAAGTTTAAGGCTCGTGCTAAACATCCCCAATAGTCCCCTGTGCATCCTTATAAAAATTTAGATTTTCCCTCTTTTCAATAATATAATGCCATAATATATAATTTAGAATTAGTTCCTCCATCTACGACATCTCACAACCATAAATCCGAATCCAAACAATACAAGCTTTCCACCAAATTTTATTTGTCTTCCAAAACACCAAATTTACCCATCTAATCTACATCCACTTTTTCTCCTAACTCTAAGTGAGATATCCTATCAAAACCCACAAGAGTTACCTTCCCATCACACTTCAAGGGTCTTATGCAGATATCCTTCAACATTTAAATCAAATTTCGCCATCACGCTTCCTCCCATTAAATCCTTTAATCTCGATGGTCCAAAGCCATCATGGTTCAATCCTAATTATAGATGCACTTATCATCATACCCCAGCCATGACATCAAAAATTGTAAGGCATTTTGGACAATCGTCCACAACCTTATGAGAAATATGATTTCCTCATTCAAGGGAAATATCCTTCTCCATCTACATTTAATTCAATTTGTATCCCATCCATCAATTTTCCCATGATTCCTTCATCCCCGTCATCCCTTAACATCCCTCTTCCACACGAAATTCCTCCTATAGAAGGTCCTCCATTGTCCATTACTACCACTTATCTCGCCAAGCACACTTGTGGTCTCGAACCATTTATCCCATCCAAATCCAAAACAATCTCATCTAAACTCTTTTGAAATCATTTAACTCCTTCACATTTAATTCATTGGGAAGCAACCTTCCCTCACCATTGAGCATATCACCCGTTCAACTCCTTGACACTAGGGGACTTCACTCCTTGACATTGTTTTGTTTACCTCCTTCACATTCATCCAATCTAAACTAATTCTGTCCAAATCCTCATCTCATTCTAAGTCCACCATTGTGGCCATTTTTGTCCTTCTGTGAGGGACCATTTTTGTTATTTTCTTACCAAATTCCACCATTGTGGCCATATTTGTGTCTCTTTTGGGGCACCATTTATTTCATCAAGTCCACATTTATGGCCATTTTTGTCTGCCATATTTTTGTCTCTCTCGGGCATAATTTATTTTCATCCAAATCCACCATCGTGGTCATATTTTTGCTTCCTTAAGGACATAGTTTTATTTCTCACTTGTCTATCACATCTAATCCTTTGCAAAATATCATCTCATCCTGTCACAACTTAATGTCTTCCCTCTCTTGGTGGTAAACCAAAGACATAACCTCTTAATGCATTACACTTGTGACCAGTCTATTGTTAGCATATCTACCAATGAGCACTTAGTTATATCCTTAGATCACTCCTCCACCATTATCCCCTTCCGTATATCATGGTAATGATATGAATTATGTGGTCTACCATCACTACTTTGATATGACCTTGAATATGAGTACCACGGCTCTACTCATAGCATATTCATTATGGATAAGTTCTACCATTTGGTGAGAGATCCATGATCGTTACATCCATCACCCTCTCATTCGCCTGTTGGAGCCATGCAAAGGGTCCACAAGGTGTCACTTTTATGATCATTGTCCCATCCTATGTGGTCTACTTAGCTCTTCACTCTCTCCCCATGTGAAGCTAAAATTCATGTATATAAAAGGCAAAATCAAAGTTATCAAAAAGCAGTGATCCTCAAAGGATAGTTGTTCATGCGAAAAAAAAGGAAAAAAAGGAAAAGCATACAAATCAAAATCAAAGTAAAATCAAAAGAAATAGACCAATCCATTGAAGGAAAAATATCATATATATTATTATTTCCATCCATATTATGTATAAAGTAGACCATACCCTCGAAGGATGGCTACTCTTTTATTTCATTGAAAGCTTCCGCTTTGATTAACTTTCTTCTATTTTTCTTTCTCTTTCCCAAAGCTGGGAAAAGGCATAAGGAACACCAGATTTGGAGAACCTTCTTCCCACATACAAGTTACATCTCAAATTATTTTTCATGTCAACATTAGGTTTATGAGAATCTTTCATCCATATTTACCTCATGGTCTTTTGGTATACATAACTATCATTGGTTATGTGTTAACACTAGCTATTAGCTGCAAGTGCAATGCCTTGAGTGGTAACCTTTCTTGTTTAACTCAATCTAATTCAAAATATAGTTTCCTTGTATTCCCTTACTATGATTATGTTTCATTTATCTCATCAAGCTCATATTTTATCAAAATCACATCGAATTGCACTGCTGTGAATTTTATATCTATCCATAATATCCATGAATGTGCTCATAAATACACTTTTTAGTTTAAGAAATCTACTTGAGCGCCAATTCTACAACTTGCAAATCCTTATAGAGGATCCTTCTCAAGAAAGTTCATTATCCTATAGCTTCTTATCCCCAACATGTTCAACAATGTCTTTGATCCATTTCTCTTCACTCGCCAATTCCACTCATCACCATTTGTCTCCACATCATCCTTCTCACCTTTTTGTCCCCTTTCACCATGCCTAATATCTTACGTGCCTTTCCTCTTGAGTTTCCCTTTCAGTCTTCCACTTTCATTGTGAAAAGCTCACTTAATCATCCATACATCTAGAGAATCTTAGGTAAGGTACATCTTCTTCCTTGGATCCTCCACTGTGTAGATGCTTCTCCACCATTTCCTCTTTCAATGACAACAATCACCACCACAAATGTCTTTCCACTCCTCCTTTTTCTCTTGAAGCTCTTAAATCATCATTCCCACCATGTGGGAATCCTAATTAATGATTACCATTACACTCTCCATATACACTACATATGTTCCTCCATCCACTCATGTCACACTCCTTTGTTTCCTTGTTATCACCTTGATATCACCTCCTTTCATCTCTTGTTCCATTTTGGTATACACTTGCTCAGTCTTTTCATCATTCTTCTTCTTCTTTGGCTTGGAGATCCTACTTAACCATCCCCATCGTATGGAAATATTACTTAAGATTCCCTCTTAAGAATGGTTTTCCATCCGACCCTTCCACATCCCATCATATTTCCATCATCTTCTATCTCTCGTTTCTCATCGTAATCTGCTCCAACCAACGATTCCATAATTATACCCAATACAATGTTATCTTTCTCTTTCCATATCGTCACTATTAGTTTGGTGATCTTACTTAACTCCTCTTGCAACAAGGCCATCTTACTTAAGAATCTCTCTTAAGGATGATCTATCATCTGTACTCACCCACCACTCCACATTCTAACCATCTACATTTTCTTGTCATTCCCTATCATCACATCCTCTCACCTCCTCTTCCATTCTTGTAAACACCTCTTCCTACTTGCCCCTGTTCATCTCCATCATCCCTTGCTTAGTAATCTTACTTAATGATTTGCTTCCCCATTCATTTCATGTCTTGTTTCTTCATATTTCTTTCATTCATTCTCATCCACAGATCCTCTACTTTCCTTCATCTTCACACACATCATTATCCCTCCTTTCTTTACTCTTTCCACTCCATTTTATAGAGTTCTCCCACATATATACCCCCATACTTCCTCGTCATTGTCATTTTTCATCTCCTAACATTATTTCATCATCATCTTATGTTTCCACACTAATAATTATTGGTGGACTTCACCTAAAAATCACTCATCTTCATCTCACGTATAGCATGGATCTTTTTCTTTGATCTCACCCATTCTATCTTCATTCCTTCCTTCCTTTTTGCCCTCCGATAATTATCGGGGAATTCTCCTAACGTCCCTTCATTGGCATTCCCCTTCCATTCCTCGTTTACTTTCCCCCTCTTCTCACCTTTTGTCCCATCCTTCCCTACTAATCATTATCGGTGGATTTCTCCTAACATCCATTCGTTGGCATTGCCTCTCCTATCCCTTCCTCTCTTTTTCTTCACCACCTCTCCATCTTTCATTCTTCCTTGTCAATTTCTTCATTATCTTCATCATACACCCTCTCTCTATTTTCTCGTCATCAACTTATCCTCATCTCACGCATCTCTGCATCTTTTCCAATATGTGTCATTCCTCCCCTCCATCTTCTCTTTATGTTCCTTATGCTTCTCACTCTTTATCGAATATCTCCGTTCTTGGTTCCCTTCATGTTGCATAATTTTCTCTCGTTGTCCTCTCCTCCTTTCTGATCCTTGTCTTATTTCACTTCCTCTATATCGTCTTCTTCCCCATTTTACCTTGCACTTCCTTCTTACTTCCCCATCAATAACCTAACTCTTCAGCGTTGTCCCATATTTTTTATCATCCCACCATCCACATGCATTTCCATGTGGTCAGTTCCATATTCTTTGCCTTGGATCTCCCCACTATGATATTGTTCCTTCGATTTTATTTTCTCTATCATCTCTTTCATTTTTCATTACTTATCCACCTTCATCTACTTCATTCTCCTTTACACCTTTCATTTTAAATAAATATCTCCTTTTTCATAAAATCATGATACGATGGAAAAGTGACAAGCAAGCCTAGGAATCTACAAGTAACTCTTCCTCGCACCCGACCTCTCGAGGTCGTGCCGAGACAGCTGGTGGGGATGGACTATACGTGGGGTATGGGTAAACTAGTTAGGAAATCTTATATCTTCGACACACACTAATGGAATATGTGAATCTAAGGCAAAGAAGGACCTCCTAACCTCGAATCGGCATGTTAGACTAGTTGGCAAGGATGACTGCTTGAGAAGGATTCAATCAATATCAAGCTCGGCGTGATTCAATCTATAGGTTGTGGGATATGAGGAAAATGACTGGGATTGTTTCGTGTATATCTCTAGATAGGGTCATAGGATAGATGATGGATATTCTGGATTCTACGGGTGATTCTACGGCCTAGTCCAAAATCCTTAGCTTTGTTAGCTACTATGTCCAACAGGATAATTGTGCAATGATAATAGGTAGAAGTGGAGTGGATCGAATACTAATGTGCGTAAACCAAACGTTAACGTCGGATTGACCTGTGGACTCGTTGGGTTGTGGGATTTTTGAATCATAACAATAGATTCGTGGTTGTGGTGGACCTATTATGGTCATGTGTGGAATCAGTATCTAATCCCTAGTATCTAATAGTCATATGCCTTTTCGGCCTCTATGTTGAGGAATTAACATTTGTGAAATCTTTTCGAGTATCTTACAGGCGTTCTTGTAACCTGAATTCTTAAGTTAGTGTCTATATCAGTGAGAATATCTCCTGTGTCTGGCTATGGGACCAAAGGATCACAACCGAATGTTTTCTCTCTTTCAAGCCCTTCTACAGTCATGCGGATGTTTATCTAGGGTAACCTGTAGTTTGGCTGGTTTGACCAGAATATGTGTGCTTGGTACGTCTTCTACGTTTAACCCTCTTAATCGTGTGAACTGATATGTTGTAAGTCTTATTATTTGGAAGAATTGGATTCTAAGATTGGTCTATATCGGTTATTATTTGTAATAAGATTGGGTTGAGGCACGATAGGCTCGAATATGTATTCTCTCGCTGGGCTCCCTAGGTCCCGTGATTGTCATGCAAGAAGGAAATGATATAAATCTAACTAATGAGAATAATTTAACTACGCATGATATATCTATGTATATTCCTAAATATGATATTTTGATAAACTAAAAAAAGAGCAATTATCCAATATATATAGAAATTGACAACTAAACTAGTAACGAAATTAAAACAAACAAAGCAATGAGTATAAGTAAGCTTTATTCATGGGTTGTGAATCTATTCTAAGTAACCAGATAACTGATCTAATCTATTTGAAAGACTCTCGATCCTACCTTAGAAGTGAGGAGTGAATCATAGTTTCTCAGAAACTATCAATCCCCACAGCTTCCCTAGCAATATCGAAAGTAAAATTAACTGAAATGAAATGATTGACTACTCTACTTGATATGCTTTTAACTAGAACTTTGAAAGCTTGAACCTGGATTTTGCTAGAACAGTGGTGAATCCGATGGTGTGTGGCCTTGTCCCCTTAGTGTGATTTCCTTGTTCTTTCATGCTCATGTGGATCCTAGAAAAGCATGTAATGCTAGCATCAGTAGAAGTAGATATGAGACAATGGAAGCTTAGGATGCAGACTGAATACAATGCGAGTAGGAGAGGGATAGCGCAAGAGAACAGAGCTTGGCTTACGTAATTCCTAGAAGGATTCATTGTGAGTCATGCAACATAAAATGTCCGAGAACCTAAAACTATCCTACTTGTGAGTAGAACCTACAACTTTAGTGGATTCCTACCTAAGAAAATAAAAATATCCTACTCCGGTTGGTTGGATGAAATAATAACAGCACTTGCACAAGGAGAATATGTGGCTTTCTAATAGCTAAACAATACTAACCATGCATATAACAAATGAAACTATGAATCCTAAGCAAAATTGAAAGGCTAAGCTATTTGAAATGACAAGTTTAGAGGCAAATTTTGAGGGGCGATTTGCTTGAGCACAAGCTAGTTATTTATAGAATCCCATTTACCCAAAGATGAAAACCAAATTGATCTCTTAAACTATAAACAATGCCAAAACACTATTCCAGGGAACCAAAATCATAAATACAAGCAAAGGAGGTGAAAAAGCTGGTAAACATTGAAAATTTACATGAGTTGCATTAAAAAGAGAATTCTAGAAAAATCATGAAGGACCACTACCCTGAGCAGGAGGCGGTTACATGACCGTTGCCAGGCAGCAGGGCGGTGGTTTCGTCACTGAAGACCGAAAAGCAAATAATAGAGGGGAGAAGGAAAAGCAAAGCATGCAAGGGCTCGGCGGGGCATGTGGGATGTTAACACATACTTGGATATCTTTTCGGATCCCAAACACCTTACGAGGAGACCTGTATCATCATTGGGGCACGTGTAATGTTGTTGGTGGTCTGCAATACACTACAATTTTGGGTACGTACATATTGCCCCCTTGGAGAAGCATTTTAGCCATGAAGAGGCGTAAAACAGTGGGTTTGAGTATGGCGGTCTTGAAATGGGAAGTTAGAAGTTATACCTGATACGTCCGTGTGTCGAAATGACGCCATTCAAAATTCTCACTACCTGCAAAATGAAAAGAGGAATCAAGTGCAGATAGACAAAATAGATCAGAAAATAAATACTAAAATAATATTAAATGAGGATGTACCATTTGTGCAGGGATAAGAACTTACCTCCGTCAGCACTCCAAACCTGTAAAAAGGGCATTCAAAACAAGTCAAGTTGCTATATATGTAAATGTGGGCCCATTTTCCTATTCATTTGCGTGGGTTGATTTGGTTGATTTTGAGCTCTGGGACCCACGGTGATGATTTCTCACGTGAGTATAGTCAAAACATTTGGGATGAGGTCATGATCATGCCTCCACAAGTGGAACACCGACATGTGAGATCATAGGTTAGTTTTTCTCGATTTACCATTTTTTCCCCCAAAATGTTAAAATGGTGGAATCTTTGTCATGGGGGGATTATTTTTGAAAATGTTAGTTTTAGTATAGTCAACTAGGGGGCACCTACTGGGTAGGCTTTGTTTGAGTCAAAATGGTCTTTATTTTGCGTTTTTAGCCACTTTTAGGGCACATGACCCACATGGGTTTTCGAGGACATGACCGCTACCCACGAGCGGGGTGATGGTTCTACACATAATGTATAAATAATACTTATTTGAATTTGTTTTTGCATTTTTAGCATCCTTTCCTGCTTTCATGATTTTTCTAATGTCACTTGGATACTAACTTACTCTATTTTGTGTGTTTTTGGGTGTATGCAGGTGAAGGAGGAGTATATCCGATGGAGTCGGGAGAGGGAGTGTGATTGGCTTCTAGTAGTATTGGATGCCCTTTCTCAGGATGAGCAGGACACTCTTCAGAGGGCCGGTATACTACGTATTTCACGGGTCCGCATGTTGCACCATCTAGTCACATACTTTGTGACTTATTTTCATATTGGGATGCAAATCGGAACACTTTTTGATTACCAGGGGTCCGGGGTGATTGGACCATTACTTTGGAGGAAGTTTACCATATCTTGGGGTCCGATTATTGGGAGATGCCTCACTCTTAAGACAAGCGAGGTCATGGGATTAGTCAAAGCATAGTGGGCCTCATATATGGGAGATGCGATTATCTCCACCGGTTCGAAGAAGGAGGTAAGGGGTCCGATCTATTCCTAGTGTACCTATCCCCTTGATTCGTCGAGGCCATTATGGGGATCCTTGCCTTAATATTGATCGGGGACAAGGAAGAGACACCTTACTATATTGTTGGTCCCCCATCATTACATAGATTGAGGGGCATGGCGATTTATGCTTGGGAGCCGACATTCTTGGGACCACCTATCATGATTTGTACTGGGTGGTCCATTTACAGGGGTAGTCATTGAGCCATCCGACCCTAGTTATGAGCCGGGTCTATGAGCATTTCATCCCCTATGGGTGAGGTGTAGAGGTGGAAAATCCTGGGCGTGAGGCTAGCCAAATGGACAGACATGTTGGTGCTCAAGAGAACCTCACCATCCAGTCACCTCCTTGACCATTGATGACATGGAGGCCACACTTTATCAGGCCATGGCAGTTTATGGGGCGAGGAGGCTCTTACTTTGATTTCTTGCTCCACCATATGGCAACTTGTTGGAGGATGGGGAGGGTGGAAATACATCCATTTGGTCGATTGCCCCAATAGTTTGGCCTTCCATACGTGGGTATGCTTCCCCCAGTGGTACCGGTATATAGATTAGTCGAGAGGCTAGAGGAGGTCCTAGAGGCCGGGGTTGGATAATTGTTACTCTTGGTGTCCCCATTGCAGCTAGGAGGGTAGTACGAGCTCGAGGGAGAGGTGGTGCTCCTCAAGCACCCTTGCTTCAGATTGCCTCCGGTCCCACCCACGAGTGATGACCCCATTGACATAGACTGCAGTCGAGGAGTTCACAGGGGGGGAGACGGAGGAGGAGACCGAGGCTAAGGTTAGTGAGTCGGGCAGGAGAGGGTGAAGCAGAGTGCGAGAGAGGGTGACCCTAGGTTCGGAGGATCCACTTTCTCAAGGCTTGGGTGGAGAGGATGAGTCCGTAGTAGGACATTATGTGGCCCCAGGAATAGGAGGAGCGCACCAGTCAGTAGTGACATCCATGGCAGGTGCCGACCCTAGAGATCCATCTTGGAGGCCCAGAGATCCGAGTGAGTTATCATTCTTCCTTTTAATGTTTGTTTCTATCTCTTGATTATTTCTAATTGGGTTGTTCTCCTTTGCTTGCAGAGACTGCTGATGAGTGGTGAGACCTGATTCACCGGGTATGCACTGATACCCTGATGATCCCTATGGAGAAGACCCGTGCGGAGCTATCCATGGATGCAGGAGAGCCCTCAGTAGCCGGTAGGCATACCGATGTTTTTCCCCTATCGGCATGTGGTCGGGATGGTGACCTCCCTCTGCACTGAGAGTTGGTAGGGTGCAGGGACAACGAGCACTGGTGAGGAGTCACTGCTGTCATGGTGAGGCCGCAGATTGCTCCTTGGGACTTTGAGCCCTCCGTGCACTCGGAGCGCCGATGTAGCCAAAGTCCTAGACGTGGGAGTGCACCCTCAGAGGGATCTCATAGGGGTTGAGAGGCCGTTTGTATGATGTTTTTGTATTTTTTGGGCTCTTTGAGCATTTTGACCATGCTTAGCGCATGATGGCATTGTACAGGAAACTTTGATTATATATATATAGACATTCTTGTTTGGATTAGACTCTTGGTATCAATGTTCTTGTGATTTTCTTTCATATGTAAACTACAATGTTGTTTTTATATGCCTTTCATAATGTATGCAATGGAGAACAAATGATACAAATGTTTTCTTCCTTTTTGTATTTTGTGATGTTGATATATGATAATGTAGACACAACGTGATTTTGAACTTTAGTTTCTATAAGCAATTTTTGGTACTTCATTTTGTTTTGACAAAATGAGATGATAAACTGGTATGATGAGTAGATGAACTTGCCCCATTCCTATCTCCATGCAACTAGTAAGATGTGAGGGCTCATCACCGAGAGCTAGAAAGGGCACAAGTTGTGAAATTTGTTGAATGATAGTGATGAGAGATAGACAAAGATTTGGTGGAACCAAATTAGTATGCTCAAACCTACTCTACTCAAGTGACTCCATAGTTTAGAATGCTACTTGCTTTGCAGTTTATCTAGACATAGATCCATAGATGGCCACATGATTGAAAAATCTGGTTTTAGGGTTTGGAACTCTCTTGGAATTTTGGACATCTGATTCATTCATTTTCGACTCAAGATTTCAAAGGTTCAATTGAGTTGTTTTCGAATACCTTCAACGTTTATTGTAAAGCAGAACCCCCATACCTACGCCCCATGTTACTAGTCGAAGCGTGGGCGTATCACCATGGAAAAGGTATAGGTGAGTAAGGGCATTCCCATCCTTTCCCAACCCTACGTCACTAGTAAGAGACACAAGCTTATCACCGAAGGTTGGTAGGCAAGGAAATGTGTAAAAATAAAATTTTCTATTTGATCTATATTTGAATTTTTATTTCAGTAGAAATGTCGTATGTTCTTATTTCCAAAGAGATCTATATATGGGGTAGATGTGACACCATGAAGCTTCTAGAACAGACCATAGGCAAGACACCTATCCTAGGGAGAAACTAAAAGAGAGAACAAGCATGCAGACCTTGGTATGGTTACCGTTAAGACTTTGTCATATCTAGCTTTGTATGGATGAAAGGATTCTGAAATGGTGATGATGTTATGAAAGTGAAGAAGTATGATTTGAAAGCTAATGTCAATACCATCAAAAGTTTGTAATGAATTGCTTTGAAGAATAAGTTCCTTGATCACAAAATTGTACGAAACTAGTGGAAAAAATGAACCTAACTACATGAAAATGCAATGTAGATATAATTATATAGATAGTGCTGGTCACTTATGCATAGAATCATTTAAGGTGCAGGGAATTGACAGTTTCACCAAATTCCTCACCTTCCAGTGTACATAAGAGATATGCACCATTTCCATAGTCTTTCATGACTCGGTATGGGCCCAACCATTTGGGCTGGAATTTCCTTCCTTCACCTGGTCTTTTTATCGATATGGTTGTCTAGTCTTAGAACTAGATCACCTTCATATATGTCTCATTCAAAGACCTTCTTGTTATATCTATTGGCACATTTGGTCAAGATAGACTCTATGCCGTTATTCGGTGTCTATGCAGGCCTCATCTAGGTTTTCTAGCTAAGAGACATGTGCTTCTCTATAAGATTCTTCATCCGAGAATCCCTTGTAATGAGATGCGGAGGCGGGTATTTCAACCTCAAGTGGAGGCTGCTTCCGCTCCGAATACCAGTGAGAAAGGAGTTACTCTGCTGGTGTTCTTATTGAGGTTCGGTGGGCCACAAGGCTGGGTATAACTTTAAATGCCAATATTTTTGTTTTCTTTCACCGTTTTTATGGAGAATGGCTTTCAATGTTTTGTTTGTTGCTTCATCCTCGTCTGTTGGCTTGAGGGTAATATAGGAGGCTGTATGATAGTTTATTTTAAATTTATTGCATAGCTCATAAACCTCATCATTCTTAAAATAATTCCCATTATCTCGTGATAACGGTTGTGGACACCGTACCTACAAATTATTTGGTTCAAAATGAACTGGCGATCACGTAACCCGGCACAAGCGGTGGTGACAGGGCATAGCCTCTACCCATTTAGTAAAATACTCGGTGGCCTTGATTATGAAGTTATGGCTATCTATAGATGAGGAGAGAATTTCCTATCAAATCTATCCCCCACATAGAAAAGGGCCATGGAGTAGCGATTGGTTGTAGAGCTTGTGTCGGCATGTGAATCTCGTGGGAGAATTCTTGGCATTTATGACACCTGCGTACAAACTCTACTACATCGTGTTCTAGAGTGGGCCAGAAATAACCCATCCGATGTATTTTGTGAGTGATGGCATGAAGTGGCCTCCACATATTCCACTGTGAGATTCGTGGAGAATATTCTTGGATTCTTCTGTGTCAACACACCTTAGAAGCATTCCATCAAAAGCCTTACAATAGAGCACTTGTTCTATAATAACGTATTTAGCTACGATAATGCGTAACCACCTTCTTTGTTGTGGCGTAGCACTTTTTGGATATGTATGGCTCATGATATAATTAATAATATCAGTATACCAAGGACATTCAGAGATGGGAGGTCTAGTTTCGACGTAATATATGCATTCATTGGGAAATTTCAAATCGACTAGATTACCTCCATCTAATGGGTTGTTAGCCAACCAATATGCTATGATTTGTCCCTTAACGGACTTTTGATTTACAAAAGTTAATTCAAATTAACCCATTATGGTCGAAAGCATCCAACCTTCTTAGACAAGGACCCTTGCGTGAGGAAGGTTTGTAAATGGTCTATTTTTACAATGACCCTCGTTTCTTGATTTAGCATGTAATGTCTTAAGCGTTTGGTTGCAAAGACTATGGCAAGGCACTCTCGTTCTGCTTGTGTATAGTGTGTTTCATAATCGAGTAATGTGCGGCTTATAAAATAAATCGCGTTCTCTCTTGTCATCATCTTCTTGAGCCAGCATACTAGGCTAGCGAGACATTGGTAGCTCGTGAATATAAGATTAAAGGGTGATCTGGTTTAGGTGGCATTAGCGTGGGTGGTGACAACAGAAATGCTTAACTACTTCAAAAGCCTCCTTGTAGTCTTCGGTCAATCGATACTGTACTCTTTCTTGAGTAGATTGTTGATTGGATCAATGGTGAAGCTTAAGTCTAGGATGAATCTTCGGATTCCACCGAGTTTCCCAAGAAATGACCTAATTCTAGATTCATCCAATAGTGGGATCATTTCAAGAAAAATGTGGATTTTAATTGGGTCTATGTCGATTCCTCATGATGATATAATGTAACCTAGGAGCTTCCCTCCGTCACGCCAAATAAGCATTTTTCTGGGTTTAGTGTGACTCTGTATTCTATCAAACGTGAAAGAATGATACTGAGCACTTCCAGTGATCATAGCGCTTCGCTTGGCCTTGGCCAACAAGTCATCTAAATAGGATTCCACGATCTTGTGAATAAGATCGTGAAATATGTATGTCATTACCCACCTGGTATGTGGTGTCGGTGTTCTTGAGACCGAATGGCATAACAGCGTAGCAATAGGTTCCCAAGGAGTTATAAACATGGTTTTGGCTTGGTCTTGTTCGGATATTCTAATTTGATTATATCATGAGAATCCATCCATGAGAGATAAAATCTCAAAGCCAAGCTTTATTAACGTCAATGATGACGTTAATGGATAGTAATGGGAAGTCATCCTTGGGGCACACTTTGTTAATGTCTCAAATCTATGAAAATGTGTATCTTCCCATTCTTTTTGAGAACGGGAATGATATTAGATATCCATTGAGAATAATTGACTAGTTTGATGAATCCTACTTGGAGGAGTTTCATTACTTCTTCCTTTACCATGAGAGCTACCTTGGGTTTCATTGGTCTCGATTTTTGTTTAACTGGCTTTGCATCTGATTTGGTGATGAGGTTATGTACCACGATGTGTGGTGCAACCCCTGTGATTTCTTTACAATTAAATGCAAAAGCCTTCTGATGTTCTTTGAGGATTCGAGTCTGTATTTCTGTTTCTTCTGGAATTAACGAAGATCCTAGTTTCAAGATATTTGGTCTTCCTCCGTTCCAATGTTAATATCAATTGTTTCTTTGATTAAAGAAGTGTTACCTTCTTCAAACTTAGGTGGGGCTGGAGGTAATTCCAGATCGTCTCCATTCTCTACTGTGTACATGCTGAGTTCTTTTTGTGGGGGAAGCTCTATCATGGGATTTCGAAGTAGGAAGATGAATGTGGGATTAAGGATGAATTTACCTCATGATGGGTGAGATGTAACATTGCATAGGCATTTAAGTAATCCAGAGTGGCTCTATCACTATCAACATGGTCTAGGATAATAGAGTTGTTCTCAGCTATGTTTGTTAAAAGAGGGTTTGACATTGTTTTCACTAATGGTTCAGTATGAAGGGATACCACGAAACGGGTATCTTCTAACTCACTGTTTGGGGTGAAGCGTGACGCTGAGGTTGCTATAGAATCTGCAAGAAGATTTTGTTCTCGTGGGATTGCTTCAATGGATATGAAGTCGAATTATTTGCTCAAAGTTAATACCGTTGTTTTGTAGAGCTGTAAGTGTTCAGCTCTGGTTTCATACACCTCAGAGACTTGGTTCGCTACTAATTGAGAGTCTCCTAACACCCTGATGTTGTTAACACCAAGCCTTTTAGCTATGATGAGGCCAAGGAGGAGGGCTTCATACTCCGCGCCATTGTTTGTACATTCAAAATTTAGTTTAAAGGCGAATGGTAGGATCTTTCCCTCGGGAGAAGTAAAGATCACACCTGCCCTAGCCCCATAACGACATCTTGCTCCATCGAAATGGAGAGTCCAATATTTAGTTGGGAAGATGGATGTTGGGACATTTTCTACATCAATTTTTTCTACCTCGGTTACTTCTACCATGCAGAGATCCTCTGCTGGAAGAGCACCAACACCTAGGGTATATCCCATACCTATAGAATCAAATGGTAGGAAAATTGGTAGATCCTGTTCTAGTAAGTCGACAATCTTCGCAGTAGTTCCTAATGATACTTGTTTCTATAATGTTAGTCTCATTCTTGAGGGCTAGGATAGTCTTGACTAGGCTCATAGTCTCAAGATTTGTTGTAGGTACCAACTTTTCTTCTGGTTTCACGTCTGTTGGTTTATTAAGTTAGTTTGTTGGGAGTTAAAACTCAGAGTGAATGCCCAGTATTTTATTTAATTCAGCTAGGTGTATATCGAATGGTTTTGGATCGCCTTTTGGCTACGAATACCTTTCCTAAGTGCTGATAACCTTACTTCTTGAAATAACGTAGAAGGGATTGTCTTCATACGGTGTATCCATGGTTGGACGAGGATCATATTATAATTGGTTTCCGATCTATAATATAAAACTCAAATCGAGGATTGTTTTGGGTCCTAAGGTAATTGGTAGTGTTATAGTTCAATCAAAGTGGCCTTAAGGCTATCATAGCCTCTTAGCATATTCCGAGTTGTGGAACAATTTGTTTCTCCATACCCTAGCTTTTGAAGGAAAGAGAAGGGGACTATGTTAACTGCTGCCCCATCGTCAACCATTGTGTGTTTAACGTAATTGTTATAAACCCACACTTGTAAATGTAAGGCCGGATCACCTCTATGTGCAATCTCAGTGTCTGTTGGCATTTTGTTTATTTCAAATATAAACTTGGTATCCCTATCGGCTGCCCCGGAGGGTAGATATCAAAGTCTATATGGTTTACCTGTGTTTCAGGAGGTGGAGTGATGTTAATTAAATGACCTAACCCTAATGCCTCTAAAAGAGAAGCCCTGTGGGTAGGAGAGTTCCTCAAAGAAATCCAAAAAGAGATGTGAGAGAAGGTTTTGTTAGGTCATTAATTAAATCATTGGCACCTCTGAGTTTTACTAATATTTTTTGGATGTTATCTGCCTCTAGCGGGTAACTTGGACTTGGCTGAGAGGAATACTCTCGTGTCCTTGTTACGGCTTCCATGGGTAACTCAGTGTCTAACTCCACTAAGCCGACTATCTTGGGTCGTGGCTGACTCCCTAACTGTGGTGCAACAGATGGATTTAGTGAAGTCGAGGCTTCATGATCATTGTTTCCTGCCATTACACCTTTGTTCGTCCCATTGATTTAATTTGTTGTTATTGTGATTTGGGAGTGGATCGTTGAAGATCTTGAGGGGAGAATTTTGAGGGGAAATTGCCCCTGTAAAAGTATTTGGCGCTGGTGAAACAGGATCTGCCAAGAACATATCTATGAAAAGTTGTCTTTGCTCCTCTCGGCAAACATTGCATGAATTTATTGTAGTCATGGCATGTTCTAGTTTCGTGGCCTCAAATATTGTGAAAACCACAATACGAGTTAGGATTGTAATTTCTAGGTTTCGGTTTGGCGTATATTGTGGCCCAAAACTTTGATCAAACCGCTGTCTATTAGGATTAAGGTTTTATATTTGTTGTTTTTGGTTTTGGTTCGATTTTGATATCTAGTTGAGTTTTGGCTTGGACCCGTATCCGGATCCGTCGCCGTCGTTGTTGTTGTGGATGATTAAAATCCACCGAATTGATTGTTGGGGTAAATTTTTTGTGTCGTTGATTGTTAACTGCTGGTGGTGGAGTATTTAGAACATTGACCTTGTTATCTTGGTTAGTTACCACATCAATTGTTGTGTCGTGATTTTTGTTAAGGATTTTAGGTCCTTGATTGACGTTTGTGGTAGTAGGGTAAGTTGTAGTATTCTGGTTGGGGGTGATTAACCTCCCATTTTCTCATATGTCTTGTGACCACTATCTATTGCTGCTTGATCTATTTGGAGAGCACTCTCAAGTACTTCATCATAAGTCCTTAGTGGGAACTTCTAGACTTCTTCCTTTACCTCTCTGCTGAGAGAATAAAGGAATAAATCACATAGCTCCATTTGGTCCATGTTTGGAGCACTGGCCGAAGAATAAAGGATTGTACACCATCTCTGGATGAAATGAGTGACAGATTCATTGTGCTCTTGTTTAATGTGCAAGAATTCCCTGATTCTTGTTCTTAACAGTTTGTTCATGTCAAATGCCTTAATGAACTCTGAAACTAGTTGTTTAAATGAATGGATGGAAGCTTGAGGTATTTACCAGTAATACCAATCGAGGATGATTCCTTCCAATGTTTTTGGGGAATATTTTGGCAACAACCCCATCCTAAGGAAGCAGTTCTTGAATGGCTATAGCATAGGCCTTAATGTGTGTATTCGGGTCTCCCTCCCCTTTGTATTTGGGAAAATCGGGAAGAGGTCTCGGAAGCATGATGCTTCGTATGGTGAAGTCTAAGGGCTCTTTCAAATACTCTGAGTAAGTCCCTATCGCATAGGTTTTGACCATTGATGGTGCCTGTTGAGGGGGAGGAGGTGGAATGGGTTGCTGATACGGCATAGTGTATGCGTTTGCAGGGGCATAAGGAAGCCCCTATGGTTGAGCAAGCATGCCCCTTGTGGTGACTTGAAGTACATGTTTAAGTATGAAGGAGTATTCCCAAGAGTGGATTTGTTGCTACAGGCAAGGAGGTATCCTATTCTCCACCCGAATGGTGTTGGAGGCGCGGTTCTAGTTGGTGTTTGTTGTGAATACTGAGGAGGCATGCCCAACATGCCTATTCCTGTGAGGAGGTCTACTTGGCTAGGATGATGTGGAGGATTGGAATTTCCTACTGCATGAATTGAGATGTTTGACTTGCTTGAGCAAGTTCTAACCCTCTAATTCTTTCTACTAAAGTTGAAATGACTTCATTTGGTGAAGTCCTAGTATTTTTCCTTGGTGGCGTTTGTTGTATATTCTGAGGTTGTATAGTCATGTGATACCCTGCTATGAATTGATCATTGCCCTACCAAGTTTCACCGAGGGAATTTCCTATAGGTAGTGGTATGGAGGTGTTTTCTTGAAAAGAGACCTCGGGTCATGTTTGTAAACTTCCTATAGGTGGGTACATACTTCAAAGCGTTGTTCATTCTTGGCGTAACATACCGAATGAACATAATCTAAAACAAGGTATGGATCTGATTGTTTGCTAATTTTTGGTCTAAGCTAAAGACCTTTGGAGGAGATGAACCAGATTCTCCTGTAAATGTCATATTGTTCGAGCCTGAAGGCTCTATTTGTTGCGTTTGCACGAGTTGATCCAACTCCTCTATTTGGAAAGATGAACTATATCTAGTCCTTGGAGGTGGAGCTTGTGTTGATAATTGGTTATTTGAATAGTTTGTCAGCCCATACCGAGAGCGGGGTGATGACTATCTATGCGATTGAGCGTAGTATTCCCAAGACTTAGGAGAGGTCTGCCATATGCATCAAATCCGACATATTTGGGGGTATATGAATACCCAGAATAATGGGAAAGAGCGAAGGTGGAAGAAAGAGATAATAATTAAAAGGGGAAGCACTATGTGTTTCATGTCGGGTTCACCAATTTTGTACGATGGAAAAGTGACAAGTGAGCATGGGAATCTACAAGTAACTCTTCCTCGCACTTGACCTCCCGAGGTCATGTCGAGACAGCCAGTGGGGATGGACTATACGTGGGGTATGGGTAAACTAGTTAGGAAATCTTATATCTTCGACACACACTAATGGAATATGTGAATCTAAGGAAAAGAAGGCCCTCCTAACCTAAAGCGGCATGTTAGATAGGTGGCGAGGATAAATGCTCGAAGGCTCCAATCAATATCGAGCTTTGGCGTGATTCGATCTATAGGTTGTGGGATACGGGGAAAATGACCTAGGATTGTTTCATGTATATCTCCAGATAGGGTCATAGGATGGATGATGGATATGGTGGATTCTACGGGTGATTCTCTGGCCTAGTCTAGAAATCCTTAGCTTCATTAGCTACTATGTCCAATAGGGATAATTGTGCAATGATAATAGGTGGAAGTGGAGTGGATCTGAATACTAATGTGTGTAAACTAGCGTCAATGTCGGATTGACGTGTGGACTCGTTGGGTTGTGGGATTTGTGAATCATAACCGTAGATTCATGGTTGTTGTGGACCTACTATGGTCATGTGCGAATCGATCTCTAATCCCTAGTATCCAATAGTCGTATACCTTTTCAGGCCTCTATGTTCATAATTAACGAGCTTGTGCAATCTTTTTAGAGTATCTCACAGGTGTTCTTGCACCCTGAATTCTTAAGTTAGTGTCTATATTAGTGAAAATATCTCCTGCATCTGGCTGTGGGACCAAAGGATCACAACCAAATGTTTTCTCTCTTTCAAGCCCTTCTACAGTCATGTGGATTTTTATCTAGGGTAACCTGTAGTTTGGCTGGTTTGACCAGAATATGTGTGCTTGGTCATCTTCTATATTTAACCCTCTTAACTATGAGCTGATCTGTTGTAAGTATATTGTTGTTCGGAAGACTTGGATTCTAAGATTTTGGTCTATATCGGTTATTGCTGTGACAAGATTGGGTTGAGGCACGATAGGCTCGAATATGTATTCTCTGGGCTCCCTAGGTCCCGTGATTGTCATGCAAGAAGGAAATGATA
Organism: Taxus wallichiana var. yunnanensis; assembly: GCA_018340775.1. Lineage (NCBI taxonomy): Eukaryota > Viridiplantae > Streptophyta > Pinopsida > Cupressales > Taxaceae > Taxus > Taxus wallichiana. The sequence continues at coordinate 331,339,838 of CM031237.1, read as the reverse complement.
TAAATCTAACTAATGATAGAATAATTTAACTACGCACGATATATCTATGTATATTCCTAGATCCGATATTTTGATAAACTAAAAAAGAGCAATTATCCAATATTTATAGAAATTGACAAATAAACTAGTAATGAAATTAAAACAAACAAAGAAGCCGAGTATAGCCACTTGTGCTGTGCGGTTGTGAATCTATTCTAAGTAACTTGGATAACTGATCTAATCTATTTGAAAGACTCTCGATCCTACCTCGGAAGTGAGGAGTGAATCATAGTTTCTCGGGAAACTATCAATCCCCATGACTTCCATAGCAATATCGAAAGTAAAATTAACTTAAATGAAATGATTGACTACTCTACTTGATATGCTTTTAACTAGAACTTTGAAAGCTTGAACCTGGATTTTGCAAAATAGTGGAAAATCCAATGGTGTGTGGCCTTGTCCCCTCAGTGTGATTTCCTTATTCTTTTGTGCTCACGTGGATCTAGAAAGCATGTAATGCTAGCATCGCAAAAGTAGATATGAGACAATGGCAACTTAGGATGTAGGACCGAATACAATGCGAGTAGGAGAGGGATAGCGCAAGAGAACAGAGCTTGGCTTATGCGATTCGTAGCAGGATTTATTGTGAGTCATGCGACATAAAACATCTAGAACACGAAACTCTCCTACTTGGAGCGAAAGAGTAACCTGCAACTTTAATGGCTTCCTACGTAAAATCAAATTGTCCTACTCCAATTGGTTGGATGAAATAATAACATCACTTTCACAAGGAGAATATGTGGCTTTCTAACTGCTAAACAATACTAACCATGCATATAAAAATGAAACTATGAATAAGCAAAATTGAAAGGCTAAGCTATTTGAAATGAAAATTCAAAGGCAAATTTTGAGGGGCCATCTGCTTGAGCACAAGCCGCTTTTAATAGAATCCCATTCACCCAAAGGTGAAAACCAAATTGATCTCTTAAACTATAAACAATGCCAAAACACTATTCCAGGGAACTAGAATCATAAATACAAGCAAGGCGGTGAAAAAACTGTAAACATTGAAAATTTACATGAGTCGCATTAAAAAGAGCATTCTGGAAAATGCGTGAAGGACCGCCACCCCGAGGGGGTGGCGGTTCACAGACCTCCGCCACCGCTCTGGGTGGCGCTTTCATCCAAGACCGAAAAGCAAAGAAAATAGGGGAAGGAAAAGAAAAGCATGCGGGGGGCTAAGCGGGGCATGTGGGATGTTAAAGCATACTTGGAGAGATTTCCGGATCCCGAACACCTTGCGAGGAGACCTGTATCATCATTGGGGCATGTGTAACGTTGTTCGGTGGTGTAGTACCCTACAATTTTGGGTACGTACATTCACCCTCTGCTCTATCATTTTCTTATCTTGTCCTTCATCATTTCCCCCTTCCTCTATAATCCTTCTTTGTTATCTTCTTCATCCCCTTTCATTCTTTATTTTCTCCTCCTCCATCTTCATCCCTCTATTCCATACCCTTGCCACCTTCACCTTTGACCTTTCTTACTCTTCTCATTATCAACCACTCCTCCTTTCCATTCCCTTTTCTCTTCTCATTACATCCTTCACCACATCCCTCACACCTAGCATTCACAATCATTTCGATGTTTCTTTGTTTATGTACCACCGTCGATCCATTTCATTACCATTTTCATTCTTATCTCGCAACATTAACCTCTTCTCTTTTTAAGAACTTTGTCACATTTTTATCTTTGTCAATCCTCTCATAGGGACATCATCATTTCTAAGAATATCTTCCCATCTTTCTTTGACATTTCTATCTTGGAGGATACCAAAACAGTCATCACCCGCTTGATCTTGTTCTCTTCCATGGATTTTTCTCTACTTTTTTTTGTCAAAAGAATCTTGACTCCTCATCCTACTTACCAAAGAAGTGGCACCGATTTTTCTTATTCACCTACTAATTTTCCATCACTTATGCATCTTTTGTATGAAACATGATAAACATCATACTTATCGCCCTCTTAGGGAATTCTATCTAACCCTTCTATCCTATCTGCTCATCATTCCACATTTATGATTATCCCCTTGGGAATTTTTAATTACATATCCACCTTCTATATCATGCATTGTGTTGGGGCATCATTATTTTCATCCTTGTCCCTTTTACGGATGCATGATTTTTCACTTGATTCCTCACATATGACGGATTTCACATACTCTTCACATTCATTTATGCATATTTTGATGTTTTCTATTGTTGCTCCCTCAAAATTTCCTAGTTAAAAAATTTGAAAATTTTGAGTTGGCACCCTTTAGTATTGTCCTAGTGAAGTAAGAAATTCGAAGAGATGGTGAAAATTTTGTTCCTTAGGGTCATTTTAGTGACTTGCGAGTCTATTAGACATTTTTTCCCTCATGTCCCAAGTAGCATGGGCCTCTCTATTCATCGATTGGACCGATTTCCCTCAAGTCCTTGTCCATCATATTTTTTTAGATTTTTTCAGCCCATCAACCCCAAGTACGGACCTCTTGTTCACTGATTCCCTACATTGCACACATCGAACGAATCGACACTTCACATCCTTCACATTTCTATGTCCCTCAAACCGCCCGTGCTCTCTTGGCCCGCATCGGCCGAATCAGCTCTTCGCGTCCCTCATGTCCCAATGTTCCATGGACCGTCTCGGGCTATTTTTTCACTTTTTCTCACTTTTCACCTTTTTTGAGTCGGTGCAAGGTATATTTAATACACATTTATGATTTTCTCTCCTAAATGGCTATTTAAAGGGGAAACCATCTATGCACTTGTCACATTACCTGCTCATTATCTCTTGCCCACATTTTTACAAAATTAAGTTGTTTGTCCACCTTCCTGTATCTCCTTGCAATAATTTTTGTGATCATGTTATTTGAAGGCCATTACTCTATTCACTATCAAAATGAAGATCAAATTTCAAGGGCATGAGCATCTGTCCCCTTTAGAGACTTTTGTGCTTGATTTTGGAGATAACAAAGTTTGACATTTAGATTTCGATGATTTTTGTGGAAGATAGGATTGACATGTGATAACCCTACTCCCATGGCTCAAATGATAGATGATAGTGGAATCACGTACGCCTTTCGGCTGGTTTACCTCTCTCTGTGTAATGTGTCAACATTGTGCTTGCCTATGGGGCTAGTTTAATCGGGTCACCAGTGGGAGGTTGTCAATGTGCACAGCGAGTTGATTACAAGATTGGATGCTTGCCACCATCGTTGCTGCCATGTGCATCCACGAAATAGAAGACTTCATTGTTCTCACTCTCGCTCAAGCTCATACTCTATTTGATCAAGACAACAAGAAATATAAGGCTCAGGTGGTGAAATCATGGCTAAAGTGCCCTAATAAGGGAGTGTCTTGGCTCTCTAAGGAATTGTTTAGGGTCGAATTAAAAGAAGAACTACTAGATATCATCACCTTGCTCACCCAAATTATGGGAATTCCCTCTACTAACGAATTCCATTTTTGGATGTGCCCTTTCATAAATATCATCTATGAGGGTAAGAAAAATCTGAATTGGGCCAAGATTATCTGTGGAAACCTAACTGAACAATTGTCAAATGTTCAACAAACCAAAAATTTCTACATGACTTCCTATCTCATGTACACCTTGGTAGCATCTTGTGAGTGGCTCGACTTCAATTTCATTGAAGACAAGAAGGATGATCACATCTATGCATGTTGCCCTTAGTTTACCCTCAAGTTCAAGTAATCATAATTTCATAAGGGTAAATGATTCCTTCACCATGTACATTGTGAGGCTCTTGGAGGGTGACATTGCTAGAAGGTTCTTTGATGAGGCTAAGGATTTGATAACCCAGTATGGGGATTTCTTTCACTCATTTCTAAAAGTTCTCACACATCACTATGGCTTGAAATCACAACTCTCAAGCTTCCCAAAAATGGCTAAAAAAAAATGGCTTTGGTTGAGGGTGCAGTAGCTAGATAAACTTCATAGAACTTGCCGAGATAAGAAGATTACTGGTCTTCATTTCCCCATCACCTTGGGGAATTATACATGTAGAGGACAACTCTAGATGAAAAAAATATAGAAAGGGCTATTTCTTCTCTTACGAGTTCATTTTTTCAAGCTCGGGACTTGTTTTGATCTTAAGAGATACATTAATCAAAATCTCGGGATAACTTATCATCATTGTTCTAACACCGAGGATTAGTGGGTTGATTGTGTTTATGATTTTGAACTCAAAGAGGAGGCATTTTAGCTTTTTTCTCTACAAAAATCATAGACTCAACCTCTACAGGTGCACGAATGGCTTAAGGATGATGATGAAGATTTGTAATTCTTTGAGTATGAAAGATCAATCAAGTACACTCCTCTAAAACCCTAGATTGGTATGTGAAGGAAAGATATGACTTGAATGAGATAATCACCCCTATCATCATTAGAACTAAGGTTTGGTTTGAATAAAAATATGTGACCCGGGATGAACAAAGGTAGATCCTCTTTAAGAGATAGTTCCACACCTAAGAATTAAATACGCCTATCACTAAGGTACTTGAGAAAACTCCTCCTTCTTTGATGAAAGAACCTGAGTTTTCTACTCCTTCCTCTTCCACTAAAGTGTATTAGAAGAAGTTCAAAGAATTCAAGCAAGAACCGATCGAGGAAGAGACTCTTCTGGAGCAGTCAGAATTGCCTATTGGGTCTAGAGAACATTATTGTTCTAAGTGAGAATGATGATGATGAGATGAAAGACCCAGAAGAAACCCCTAAAATCATTGTTGAAGTGGAGAAGGAAGGACCAAGGATTGAACCTCCAAGTTTAATAGACTCCTCTGCAAAGGAAATTCCTGAGGTTACATTCATTTCCCCACTAGAGACAATAATGGTTCATACTCTAAGTGCCATGAGTTCACTTGCACTCGGGTCCCTTGATTCTTCCATTTCTTCTTCTTCCTTTTCTATATACAACCCCTAGTCGAGAACAAGAAAAGGAAATCTATCTCCGATTAACAATGTTCGAATTTGATGTTGTATTAGATCTCTTGGTACTACCCCTCCTCCTCCAGCAAAGAAAGTGAAGACTATTTCAAGGATGGTAATTAATACCCAAGGCCGGCTAGGTTCTGGAGGTTGCAAAACCCAAAGTGGATAAAGAGGAGAAATATATTTTGATCTCTGACTTGGAGCTTTGAAGAATTCTAATGGGAGAACCCACACCTGAGAGTGAAGTTCATAACCTTCGGGAAATTTTGAATAAGGTTATTGAATGGGTGGAGAAAGGAAATCGAGACCATGGAGCATTTGGAAGAACACAACCAATTGCTTTCCAACTTTATCATATCATTATTGGAAAAGGATAAAGTTTTGAATCTAGCCCCATTGGCTGCTCTCCCACCTCCCATAGTTCTCAGCCAAGATGAGGTCCAAACCATGAAGACATCCACAAGTATTCTACTTATGGGAAATTTGTTGAGGCCATGGTGGATGATATGATCAGAGGTTTAAACTTCATTGAGGAAGCCTTCAAAACTCATGAAAAGGTGATCAAGCTCAAAAAAATTTGCTTCCTCAATCAAGTCTATGGACAAGGTATTGAAAGTTTGGAGTGGATGTATTGCAGATCTTTATCTCATGGGTCAAACCGATGATAGGATCCTGTTGGCTAACAATGTGTTTGATGATGTTAAGAATAAATTTTCAATTACATGGATCTTTTGCATCAAGTGGAAAATAAAGGTTCTAGAAGAAACCTTTGGGGAATTGAGGCATGTATGGAGAAAATGGGAGTCTTTTAAAACTTTTGTTTTATCCACCTTTAAGGATATCCACTGCCATTTTCATGATGAAACCATGGGTGCATTCTTCTCTCTCTAATAAATCAAGGCTCAATTTAAATCCTTTTTCAAGGATGATTTGTTTAGGAAGAGTCAATGACTAAAGAGAAAATGAAGGACATTTTTCTCTCCATTTAGCTATAGCCGAGGCTAATAAGGAATATATGGAGCATATTGAGTTTGAAAATATATGGAGAAATTCTGGGCATGTGGAATCATGCTACTTCCTAAACAATGATTCCAAGGGGCATGGAGATAGTGGAATCATTGAAGAGATTCAGGAACTGGATCCTCAAAACAATGGGCCCTCCTCAACCATAACCGGATGTCTCTACTTTTGGCTCTTGATTCTCTTCTTCTATTTTTAGTTCGGATCTCCTTGTAATTTAATTAAGGACTTTATATTGTGTATTTCCTTAATTAATCTTTTGGTTAAAATAAATGGTTACTAAATGTAACCACTTTGTAAACTATATATTGGGCTCTCCATGCCATTCCAAGGGGCTAGAACTCTGATAATTTTTGAAAGTGTAAAAGAACTAAAAGCTATCAATACAAAATATTTCCCTTCCTGTTTCTATCTGCATCTATTTATTCTCTCTTTCCAATGTAAAGTTTGTGAATCATTAATCTATTGCATTAAGAAGCTTTGTATTCTTATGGATGTCATTTCTGGAACTTTGTGTCTATGAAATTATATCTAGTGGTTTAATATGAATGATTATGTTCTATATATCATCCTTGCTCAAAGCATTTATAAGGAACTATTTTGCTATCTATATTTCCTAAAAATGTTATTATGTTCTACCTTTTCCCTCCCTTAGTTCTTATGTTATTTTGTATTGATGATCTACCTTGGCATTAAAACACTTTCATGATATTAGAGTTCCTCATTAAAGTAGAAATTTGTACATTTGTAAATAGTTTTGCTACTTCTTGCTTTTAATAAGGGAACCTCTCCCATTAAAGAGGAGGGACTTTCTGTCCCTTGACTGTTGCTTTCATTAAAGTCCTAATTGACTTATAATGAATTCTAGTTTTTAAAGAACAATTTTTTATCTTTTTTTTATCTAGCGACTCTAAGATTTACCCGTGGAAGAAGGGCTCTTGGAATTTAAGATTCTCAATTTCAACTCTTAGAGCAAAGCAAGGCTTTCCCATTCCTTCAACAAGGAGAAATAGAAGAGCTCATTCTTCAAGCACACCCTCTATTGAAGATAGATATTTTGGGAGTGGTATCCTTAAAGAACAACTCAACCCTAATCTTTGCACTTTAATTCTTGCTGGTGTTTCAATTCCACTTTAAGAAATTTTTTCAAGGATGTTAGCTCCATTACCTTGGGACCAACGAGTTGGGCCTCTATCCATCCCTCAATCTTTGCATGAGTTACTAAGGGGTAATAGAAAAGAATTTCCCAAGTTCGAGGTGATGGAAAGGTACATCCTGATGAACACATTGCAGCCTTCATAGTTGTATGTGGAGTCCTTGGAGTTAAACATGAGGATGTTTCTGTGAGGATTTTTGTGGAGACTTTGTAGGACAATGTAGAAGATTTTTTACCATCTCCCCGCTGGGACCATCACCGATTGGAACACCATGACGACCTAGGTTGAGCACCGTTTCAAACCTGCTAAATATGTGCATGCTTTTGTAGCCCAGATTTCTCAAATCAAGAAAGAACTACAAGATCCCATGAGAGAATTTGTGGCCAAGTTCAACAAAATGATTAACAAGATCCCACAAAACACCCTATCCCGTGGATCAAATTCAAAAAAATTCTTCCTAAATGCTCAATTTCTGAAGTAAGCTATGTGTTGAGAAGAGACAATCTTGTAACTTTGGATGTTGATCAGAGATTAGCCATCAGTGTTGAAGATGATCTGATCATGTTTGGAAAATTGAAAAGAGACTCTTCCAAATCCAAAACTTCTTCTTCCTATTCCCTAATCCTAGAACTAATGTAGATTAGTTAGTACAAAATATTTCCAATGATCTCATTGCCATCAAGAAACAATTGGATCAACATGCTCCTTATCAAGACGTTCCAAGGAAGAAATTTCAGCCTAGAAACCGTTTTCCTTCTTCTCAGACAAGGTTGATACAATCAAAGGACCACCCATTAAGGTAATGTGACTTGTGAAGTTGAAGAACTAATGTGAAGAGTTAACGAAGAATTTGAAGAACTGGAGAAGAGGTTGAGGAAGAATTAGAAGAACTTGATGAATCTTGAGTTAATTTCCTCACTACGAGGACATTGATGAAGAAGATGATTATGATGAAGTAGTGGCAGAGATGAACAATGAGTCATATGTTGTTATGACTTGGGAGTAGACAAAAAGAGAGAAAAGTGATGCATCCCGCACTAAAAAATCTAAGAGCATCCCATGACTATTCCAAAGTGATTGAAAAAGAATATCTCCTATTCCCACCGCATCCATGTAAAAGGTGAGTTCTACTAATTCTTCTTCTTCTACTCCTGCTTCTAAAATTCTCATTCTCCAGCTCCAAAACCTAGTAAGCCTAGGATTCCTAGTGATGATGATACCCCATCCACATCTCGGATCTTTTGATATCATTAACCACCTCAAGAAGACAAAAATCTAGATTTCGAGGATGAGTTTTATCAAACCCATCCAAAAGCCTTTGCCAAAATGGTCCACTCCAAAACTTCTAAAACTTCATCCAACACTTCTAAATTTATTTTTCCCACTCCCTCTTCCGCATCCCAACCAACTCTTGTGGCTGTAGTCACCTCACCTAATGAGAAAATCAAACCATTCTATGTGACCCTCCTCATACTGGCCATAGACTCAAAGAATGTGTCATAGACTCAGAGCATCAAACAATGTGATACCTACCAAAGTGGCTCATGCTTTGGATCTTACCCTCACATGCACTTTTGGTTCTTTTTATTCCATGGAGAGTAGGGAGGTTCCTTTGGTCTGGAAGAGTTAAGGATGCACAAGTAGCTTTTACTACTTTACCAGAGAGAAAAATGTATTAGATACTATTTTAGTGGCTGATATTCCTCCTTCATATGGCATGTTGTTGAGTATAAATTTTTGTAAGGATGTAGGAGGATAAATTCAAATGTATTGGTCACATGCCCTTATACCGATCAATGGAAAGATGAAGAAGTTGCTTTCCCGAGAAGTAAACTAAATATATTGTACAAAAGAGAGATGATCCTAAGCCACAAATACTTTATGAAGATATTGGGCATGGAAACTACATGATCATGTCTCAAGATGAGGTGGAACATCCCAAAGAAGTGCTCCATGATTCTAATAGCATTTGGAATTTGGAATTTGATGGAAGTTGCTCTTTATCTCAAATCGGGGCTAGTGTGGTATTGATATCTCCGAAGAAATGATTCATACTTTCTCCTTCAAGATGTAGTTTTAAAACACAAATAACACAAGTAGAATATGAATATCTCATCCTTGGATTGAACGTGGCAAAAGAAAGAGGTGTGAGGCTCCTCCTTGAGTGTCTCTTCTAATGAGGAAGGTGTCAAGGAGGAGATGGATCAAGATGGCTACATCAAACTAAAAGGTAATAAGATCCCTAAAGGGCTAATAAGTCTGGAGGAATTGTTTGATAAACATGATAGATATGTCAAGTCCAAGGCTTCCAAAGGAGCTCAGTAGTCTGTTGAATGTGAAAAGATTAACATTGGGAGCCCCTGTCGAACCCAAAATGGTGAACATTGGAAAGTGGTGCTCCCAAGAGGACAAGAAGCAGGTGGTAAATCATTTAAATAGGTATGTCGATGTCCTTGCTTATTCTTATGATGATCTGAAAGCTTTCCATCCAAAATAAATGCAACATTTCATTCCCCTCAAACCTAGGATTAAACCTTTCAAGAAAAAGAAAAGGTAGTACAATCCAAAGATTGCCAACACCATTTTCCAAGAGATATAGAAGTTGTTGAAAGCCAAGATCATCTTCCCATTCATCATTCAACATGGATTGCTAATAGTATAATTGTCGGGAAGAAAATGGTGAGATTCGTGATTTGTTGACTTTAGGAATCTAAATCAGGAGCTTCTTTGAAGGACAACTATCCCCTACCCATGATGGACTAGGTGTTACAAGTTGTCACAAGTGTGGAAATGTTGTCCATGCTTGACGGTTTCTTAGGATATAACCAAGTGGAAGTCAATATTGCAGATTAGCACAAGAATACCTTTACCACTCCTTGGGGTATTTTTCCTACAAGTGGATGCCCTTTGGCCTCATTAATGTTGGTAAAACCTTTCGTGAGAGAAATGGATTTGGCCTTTGGGAGTTTGAAAGGAATATGTATTATTGTGTATCTAGATGATTTAACTGTGTTTTCCAAAACTAGAGCAGATCACTTTCAACATATTGAAACAGTCCTCTTGAAATGCGAGAGAACATGGAGTCTCTCCGAATCCAAAAGAAATGTGTCTTTTTTTCATGGAGGGAAATATGTTGGGGCATGTTGTCTCCAAAGAATGAATCAAGATTGATCTTGAATGAGTTCAATATTTCCAGCAGATTCTCTTCCCACAAGCAAAAAGGGAGTGCACTCTTTCTTTGGTAAGATCAACTTCTTGAGAACATTCATCCATGATTTTAGAGCTAACTCTCAATATCTCCCAAATGATGAAAGGAAAGTAGATATTTGGTTGTCTTCTAAAGGAAAGGAAGTATTTGAAGGAATTAAGAAAGCTATTGCTAAGACTCCTATTTTAGCATGTCCAGATTTTAGCAAAGATTTTATTATCTATTGTTATGCCATAGAGAGTACCTTGGCCATTGTGTTGACTCGGAAAATTTTGAAGATCATGAGCTCCTAATTTCATTCATGAGTTATATTCTGAAAAATCATGAGTTAAAGTAAACTATGATTGAGAAACATGCTTTTGCAGTAGTTAAAGTTGTTAAGTAGTTTTGATTTTACATTATTAACTCTCACTTTATTGTGCTTCGTGCCCCTGTATGAATATCAAGTCTATTCTTACACAATAGGAGTTTGGGACCAAGAGAGGAAATTGAGTAGCAAAGGTTCAAGAGTATGATCTTGACATCAAACCAACAAAGAAACTATTTTAGGGTAAAGTCTCTGTGTGAACTCATTGCCAAAGAAGCTAGTCATGAGTTACCTAAGGATGAAGTTGATGTCCCTATTGTTTTGTTCCTCATCTCGACAAATGAATGGTACGATGACATTAATCACTTCCTCACCTATGGTGATTTTTCATCTCTCTTAATTACCAAGGAGAATAGAAATATCAAGTTAAGGTCAACACAATACGTGTTGTGGGAAAATGCTTTGTTCAAGCGAGGAGTGGATGCAAGATTCTTGAAGTGTGTTGACAAAGAGAAATAGAAGAAGTTGTTCTCATCCTTTCATGATCAAGCTTGTGGGAGTCATTTCTCATCCGCATTGTCACTTGCTCAAAATATTCTTCATGTAGGTACTATTGGCCTATGTTGTTTAGAGATGCATCAAAGTGGTTGAAAAGTGTGAAGCTTGTCAAACCTTTATGGGAAGACCTATGTTGGCTGCTTTACCATTTAAGCTAGTTGTGATTGAAAAACCCTTTCAACAATGGGGTTTGGATTTCATTGAACACCAACCCACCTTCAAGTGTAGGAGATACTCATGTGTTGACGCCACAAATTATTTCACCAAGTGGGTGGAAGCCATCCCGCTTAAAAGTACTACTTCGAGGTAGTATGCAATTTCATCAAAGAAAACATCTTGGTAAGGTTTGGAGTACCAAACAAGATCGTGACCGATAATGCTTCCAATTTTTATTCTTTGAGATGATGGATTTCTACTATGGGTATGGAATTTACCTCACTCATTCTTGATTACTACCCTCAAGGGAATGGATAGGAATAATCAAAAACAAAAATTAAGTGACCATTATTAGAAATCTTGTCAATGAATCTCAGAGAAAATGGCACAAGAAGCTTTATGATGCTCTTTGGGAAGATAGGATTACACCCAAAAGAGAAATTAGGATGTCCCCTTTTCAAGTGGTTTATGGTGTGGAAGCTCAACTACGGTGATAATGGAACTACCACTTTGCATTTGATGAAAGCTATTGAGGACCCTGGTTTCGAGTGATTCTTTGGATAAGAGGATCATATATCTCCATAAACTATATGAAGATAAGCTATGGGTTTTTGATAGGATCTCTGCCCATCAAGTAGAAGGTGAAATATTTATTTGACAAGAAAACCAGATCTAGAGTTTTAAAAGTTAGAGACATTGTTTTTACTATGGGACAAAAGGCATGAACCTCGAGGAAGCCATGGTAAGTTTGAATCTCTTTGGCTTTGTCCTTTTTAGAATCAAGCACTTTTGCTAGTGAAAATTATTTATATCTTGATTACATGGATGGATCTTCTCTCCCACTTCCTTATAGTGGACAATACCTAAAAATTTTCAAATCCTAGGTGAATAGGAATTCCTTTGTATATTATGTACAAGTGTGTGTTTTCCTTTCCTTGCCTTTGTTTTGTTGTTTTTTCCATGTGTTGCCTTCTGTATTGATTTGCCTTTGACTCTATTTTCCCAATGGATAAGGCACTGGTCTTCTTCCCTAGAGTTTTTCTTGAATTCTTGTCTTGCCTCATTCCTGTGATCTAGTCAATTCATCCCTAGAAAGAGCCAGTTGTTGTTCTCTCAAAATTCCCTAGTTAAAAAATTTGAAAATTTTGAGTTAGCACCCTTCAGTAGTGTCTTAGTGAAGTAAAAAATTTGAAGAGATGGTGAAAATTCCATTCCTTGGGGTCATTTTAGTGACTTGCAGGTCTGTCAGACATTTTTTTCCCTCATGTCCCAAGTATCGGTGGGCCTTCTGTTTTCCGATTGGCCGATTTCCCCACAAGTCCTTTTCCGTCGGCTTTTTCAAACTTTTTCAACCCATTTGTCCCAAGTACGCTTAGGCCTCTTGTTCACCGATTCCCCACATCATGCACATTTTCCAAATTGGCTCTTCACATCCTTCACGTTTCTATGTCCCTTGACCGCCCTGTGCTCTCTTGGCCCGCATTGCCCACATCGGCCGAATCAGCTCTTCGTCCCTCATGTCCCAATGTTCCATGGACCATCTGGGCCATTTTTTCCACTTTTCCCACATTTCACCTTTTTTGAGTCGGCGCAAGGTATATTTAATATGCATTTATGATCTTCTCTCTCCTAAATGGCTATTTAAAGGGGCAACCATCTATGCACTTGTCACATTTCTTGCTCATTATCTCTTGCCCGCATTTTTGCAAAATTGAGTCATTTGTCCACCTTCCTGTATCTCCTTGCAATAATTATCGTGAGTCTATTCTTTGAAGGCCATTCCTCTGTTCACTTTCAAAATGAAGATCAAATTTCAAGGGCACAAGCATTTGTCCCCTTTGGAAACTTTTATTCCCAATATTGGAGAAACGAAGTTCAAAGCATTTGGATTTTGATGATTTTTTTGGGGGGAAAATTGGCATGTGAAAACCTTGATCCCATGGCTCAAATGATAAATGATAGTGGAATCATGTATGCCCCATGTTTTCTCTCTCTCTATGTAATGTGTCGACACTATGCTCACCTATGTGGGGCTAGTTTCAATCCGGACACCAAGGAGGTTGTCAATGTGCATGGTGAGTTGATTGAAAAATTGGACGTTGCCACCATCGCCACTTCCTTATGCATCCCTGAAATAGAAGACTCTAGTGTTCTCACTCTCGCTCAAGCTCAAACTTTGTTTGATCAAGACAACGAGAAATATAAGGCTCGGGTGGTGAAATCATGGCTAAAGTTCCCTAAGAAGGGAGCGTCCCAATCTCTAAGGCATTGTTCAGGTTCAACTTCAAGGAAGAACTACCAGATATCATCACCTTCTCACCTGAATTATGGGAATTCCCTCTACTAAAAATTCCATTTTTGGATGTGTCCTTTCATAAATATCATTTACGAGGGTAAGAAAAATCTAAATTGGGCTGATATTATCTATGGAAACCTGTGAACAATTGTCAAATGTTCAAGAAAAAAAAATTTCTACATGACTTCCTATCTCATGTAAACCTTGGTAGTGTCTTGTGAGTGGCTCAACTTCACTTTAATTGAAGACAAGAAGGATGATCCCATCTATGCATATTACCCTTAGTTTACCCTCAAGGTCAGTAATCATAATTCCGTAGAAGGCTAAATGATGCCTTTACCATGTACATTGTGAGGAGGCTCTTGGAGGGTGACACGCCGTAAGTTTCTCCGAGGAGGCTAAGGATTTGATAACCTAGTATGGGGATTTCTTCACTCAGTTCTAAAATTTCTCATACATCGGGATGGTGTAACATTCCCATTTTAAGACTTTAGAAACAAGGGAATTTTTTTATAGTGTTCACTGTTCTAAATAAAGCATTATTTAGAACAAACATTCCATGCCAATCAAATTCAATGGATAAACATATGCAACTGTAATGACTCGGTGATTCACCGATCTATTCATTCCATAACTCGGTAAGCTACCGATCTATTTATGTTATCTTATGTATCGAATACATATCATATACTTCATATACTTTGTCATCCTACCCTACACCGGGTTCTTGAGTGATCTATTTAAATAACATATCTAAATATCTGCTACTAATATTCATCTAATATCACGTTGTTTTAAACTTGGTGACATAGGACAACACAACTAGTAGTTTGCGATACTTTGGCCAAATATTTATAACATACTATGTATGTCACTATTCCTAGACGACATACTCATCATATTGGAATACGTCCTTCACCTCACTCCTCAATTATCATGATTGGTCTTTACTGACTACCGTCAGTCCACTTGTTCTAGGTTTAACCCTAGACCTAGGTAGGAACATAACCTATTATAGGAAGATGCTCACAATGGCTTAGGGTAAATGGGCATACTCGGTTGACCTAAGTCAACCGGATGTGCCAATGTACCTTGAGCCATTGGAAGCTAATTCATATCCTAAATATGCTCCTATCTAGACCTAGAGGGAAACTAAGTTCAAGTCAAGTTCCTATTGGGTGTAGATCTAGATGATCAATGTAGAAGGGTGATGCCACATGTCAACTAAAATGTTGTATTCTTGAGAAATTCCAAGCCTTCTCGAAAGTACATCCCTGAAGTTGGCATGTGCCAACATCCTATAGAAACTACCTCATCAAGATGTACATACCCTCGAGGAGATTGTTAATACATTATTAATCTAAATTATTTCTTGATTACAGCAATCCTACCAAACCCTAATCCAACGCTCAATAAGTTCTTTCCTAAATTTTCTTCATTTAGTCCATTAAGAACTTTGTTATATTCATGGTTGCTTTTAATGTTTGATCACATAGTTAAACTACCAATTAACCATAACTGTACAACGTTATGATATGTCTTATTTAAAAGTACAATAAATTTTTAGAAAAGTTCAACGCCAGAATATATCCAATATAAAGTAGACTTCATACAAAATGAAGTCTAATAAATTGTAATCATATTTCCAAACCTTTTTGGTTTAAGAAATTAAGAAGGAGAAAGAGTCTTTATCTCCATGTTAAGTGTTAGGGTATATGCTACCCAATATCCATATTTCTTAATGTATGTTCATCACACATTACATTACTATGTTATATAGTTTAGATAAAGAATATCATATTCTGAAACTTAACAATCTACATCACAAGTAGGGAAATTGAACTAAATCCCTTTATCCAACTTATCAAAGGATAACCAATCAAGCATATAAATAATATGAAGAATATCAACAAGATAGAAATCCATCTTTTTCATACAAGTACAAGATAATTTACACAACCAATACAAGTAAAATCTTAGATTTTAATTCATCTTTATAACTTATACATTTACAAGCCTTATGCATTTTAGGCATACTGCATAACAACCGCCTTCATTCTCAAAGAATACTACTTTTATTTTTCAATACAATCTCAAGAATGAATTAGAATTCTTCACAAGGAATCAGATTTAAATTAGCCAATGCATCATATAAGTTTTTCCTTCTTTTATCACTTACGAAGTCCATCTACAAAATTGCTAACACGGTCGCTTCAATGAACCGGGCATGATAAGCACTAAGCCTTAAAATGAAGTGCATTCCAATAATTGTTCCATTAAAACAACTCGCTTTAATGAGACAATTATTACATCATAAATATCAATATAAGTAATAGAAAACAAAAAGAAGTACATTTAACCAATTTGAATTCACTTCCAAGAGAAGAACAAAATATAATCCACAACATCTGCCTTACAAAATTAAAGTTTAATTGATCCTAACAATTACCTTTAAACAACAAAGAAAGGGTTTACAACATAGTTCACATTGAGATGATACATCTAACTCCTAAGCAAGGAAGAAGGATATCCATTCCAAACTATGCTCAACACAAAAATATCGAAACCGATACAAGTTCATCACATGAATTTAACTATTTTCATTTAAAGGACAACTACCTTTAAATGCAACATTTCAGATTTTTAAACAG
The DNA here is from genome assembly GCA_018340775.1 of Taxus wallichiana var. yunnanensis. Lineage (NCBI taxonomy): Eukaryota > Viridiplantae > Streptophyta > Pinopsida > Cupressales > Taxaceae > Taxus > Taxus wallichiana. The sequence continues at coordinate 331,323,514 of CM031237.1, read as the reverse complement.
AACAAAATCCCATATCAATCTTAAGAAGGAATATAGAGTTTAAACAGTCTTACAACAAGATTGTATTTTCTTGTTCAACAAACCAAAACAACAATCTCTTCCTTCATCACTTTAACAAATGATATGAACAAGGAAGGATAAATAGGTATAATAAATCTCCATCTTGCAAGAGAACTAATAACAGAAGGGTTCAATCATATGAACTATACCTTACAGGTTAGAAAGGGAGTCTTATCAGAATTTGACTCAATCTTTAATTTATTCTCCAAACTTAACAACAAATTCCCATCTCTAATCCAAACAATAAGCTCATACACTAGTTCCCAAGGAGAAAACAAAACCAACTTAATGCAAAGAAATGTACAACAGAGTTCCCCTTACAATCCTTGTCATTACAAGCATGAGTTCCAAATTCAGTTTAGAACAACATACAGTAAAGTTTTAAAACAACACCCTGTCCCTAAGGGTTCCCTATTTCCTTCTTCTTTTAAAAGACTCAAGCATTCACTTATTGATCCCAACAAGATTAGAAAACCCGAAACTTTAAACTAAACCAGTTCAGAGTATGCTCGAACTCAAAATTGAAGTTCCTTTACATGCCTCCACAACATTGTATTAGTCATGGGTGATTCATAATTCTATTAGAACTATAAAATGAAATTAGACTTGAATAGATCTAAGTATTCTACCTCCACTACTATTTCTAAGCACTGGTACAAACTTGTTTAAAAGAATTCCAAATTCTTCTATCAAACAAAAGCATTTCCAATTAAATCTCCAAGAGATGTTCAAACAGCTCAGTCATACTACTTACCTAGAATTACCGGGGTAATCAGTTTGCATTAAAGGAGTTATAAACTCTCAACTAAAAATACAATTTAAAACCAACTCACAAATACCAGAACAGAGCTAACACGTCATTCAACTAAAAATTCCAAACACTATGTATCAAATTACATGTACAGTGCCAAATCACAAAGTCTCAAATGTGAGCACTAATATATACAAATGTTATGAAACAAGTCAGAATATAACATGACAACCTTAACCAGTTTATAGTGTAAACAAGAAACCCTAATTCCAACTTCAAAATGAAACACAAGTTTCTCACAGAGTAGTTCAAAACTAATCAAATAGATATTCATAGGTTCAAGGAAACCAAATTCCCATTCTAGTTTGATATCAAACAAAGAGAGCTCACACCAGCTCGAAACACGAGCTCCTACCAGAGTTCAGAACTAATCAAAATACTATTACTATGTAAAATTACAAACTTCCATTAACAGTCCATATTAACACAAGAATAAACATGAGTATAGAGGTACATATGGACTTAAAACAACAATCCAAGATTACTCGAGAATCCAAACATTGTTCAGAGTGACAAGAATCTCTAATCTAAATCCTTAACTAAACACTATCCCCAAATCAAGCTTAACTATACACGAACTTGAATACGGGTCAAACGAAACACCATCTCAACAAAGATTGAGTTCAAACAATGATCTTAGCTCTAAAAACATGAACCCAAATAAACTCAAATAAAATATGATCTCAACAATGAGCTTTATAAATAAAGATCAGATGGGATTCAAGTTCCCAATACGCTCGTAACCAAATAATAGAGATGAAGGTCAGTTGAAAACACAACTTCTTCGTATACTAGTTCAAGAAATGACAAGCAGAGTTACAGTAACAAGTTTCTCATGCCTGTCATGCTAAATAGCACATACCAAGATAGTTTCAACACATATTAACCATTTTCCAAGGATTCATACCCAAATTTCCAAAGATTACAAAACCCAGCAAGCAAATAACCAGATAAAACATGCAAGCCAAGAATCTCATAAGAGTAGAGTCATTTTAATGAATCATTTAGAAGAAAGCAAGAGATCTTAAATATTAGAGCCTATCATGCCTGATAGCATTCTGCCAAATCGAAGGAGACTTCCAGATGAGCTTGGAACCTCCTTTTCTCTATGAAAGATCAACCAACCAACAACTTTCCTCAGCATGCCTCATATACCTTCCCATGATCGAAAATATATCAGGTGAGTTAAAAATAACAATGAAGTGCAAGTCTAATTGTTGGTTCAAAGAACCAGTTTGCTCCATGTAAAGAAAAATCTGAAAAGCATGCAAAAACCAAAACCTCCCACAAATCCTACCTTCCAAGTTTCCTAGATGGTTTTCAAACAAAACCCGAGGCCAATTAATTTCATTAATTCCAATTTTCCCACTCAACTCTCCTTGCCACCACCTCCCAAATCTGGTGAATGCCAATTCCAATTTAACATGCAACTCCATCTTTAGTGGAGCTTCCACATAAGCCTCCACCAAATCAACTAGCCCCTGTCAAACCGCAAGTACCTTATGCCTTTAAGAATCTTATCAACAATTAAATGTCATTGGAACCATCACCTTAGAGGTATGCGACCCATTAGGTTCCCATTAAAATAGCTTAGGATAGATCCTTAAACTTAGGTTAGTTTAGGAATATTTACCTTAGGCCTTAACACATTACCTTAGGTAATTCCAACATTAGGTTAGATCATATCATAACCATATAGCATTAGGTTTTAGGTTAATTTAGATAGCCTAGAAACCTTTCCATACTCCCTTAGCACAAGGCTTAGGTTAGAAATAAAATCAATTAAGTAACATAGCTAGGTAGTATATATTCTTACCTAGCTTAGGATTCGTAGGATAATCCTTTAGTTTTAGGATTCTAAATCCTTCCAATGTCATGAATAGGCTGCATTTCATTTATGTCAGCAATGGACTACCAAGATCAATCTTCAAGGACCTAAGCACAACATATATTGAATAGAAACACATTCACACAAGATTAAAGAACTTGTTATAACAAATTTCAGTCCATCATGTCCCTCAATTATGGAATGTCAATTTACCATTCATTCAACTGAGGAGGTTTAAAACATTCCTTGGATCACTAAAATTGATCCAAGGATGAGTCAGATAAAGAGATAAGTTTGCAACTTTTAAACCAACTTGCAACTCACCTACAAGAAGTGAAAAATGGATTCAAGGAAGCCATTCCATTCCATTCTAATGATCATAAGAACAAAAATATTTATCCATATCAAGCATGATCTCCAACAACCAAAAGAACACATCTTTAGAAGAAGATCACATGTCAACACTTGAAATGCAAAAGAGGAATATAACAATTGTCGAGTGTGTTATAGATGGCTTGTTTTGAAAGCACACCTCTCAAGCTTCCCATGTTTTGCAATGACAAAATGGATTTGGTTGACACATGCAGATGGTTGAATAAACTTCATAGAACCTACCTGAGATAAGAAGATTACTAGTCTTCATTTCCTATCACCTTAGGGAATTATACATGCGTAACAACTCTAGATGCCCAAAATATAGAAAGGGCTATTTCTCCTCTTACAATTCATTTATTCAAGCTCGGGACTTTATTTTATCTTAAGAGATACATTAATTAAAATCTAAGGATAACTTATCATCATTGTTCGACACTAAGGATTACTAGGCTGATTATGTTGATAATTTTGAAGCCAGAGGAGACATTTTGGTATATTTTCTCTAGAATAGATCATAGACCTCAACCTCTACCAAGTTCCTGAATAGCTTAAGAATGATGATAAATATTTGCAATCCTTTGAGTACAAAAGATCAATCAAGAACACTCCTTTAGAAACCCTGGATTGGTATGTGAAGGAAAGAGATGACTTGAATGAGATAATCACCCCTATCATCGTCAAAACAAAGGTTTGGTTTGATAGAAAAATACATGACCTCAGGATGAACAAAGGTAGATCCTCTTCAAGAGAGACTTCCACACCTAGGAAGGAAGTACATATACCTAGCACTGAGGTACTTGAGAAAACTCCTCCTCCTTCTTTGATGAAAGAACCTGAGTTGTCTACTCCTTCCTCTTCCACCAAAGTGTATCAGAAGAAGGTCAAAGAATTCAAGCAAGAACCGATCGAGGAAGAGACTCTTCTGGAGCAGTCAGAATTTCCTATTGGGCTAGAGAACATTATTGTTCTAAGTGAGAATGATGATGATGAGATGAAAGACCTAGAAGAAACCCTTGAAATCACTACTGAAGTGGAGAAGGAAGGACCAAGGACCGAACCTCCAAGTTTAACGAATCCTCTACAAAGGAAATTCCTGAGGTTGCATTCATTTCCCCACTGGAGACAATAGTGGTTCATACTCTAAGTGCCATGAGTTCACTTGCACTTGGGTCCCTTGATTCTTCTATTTCTTCTTCTTCCTTTTCTTGGGTGTAGCCCCTAGTCGAACAACAAGAAAAGGAAATCTTTCTCCCGATTAACAAAGTTCAACTTTGATGTTGTATCATCTCGCTTAATACTACCCCTCCTCCTCTAACAAAGAAAGCAAAGACTACTTCAAGGTTGGTAACTGATGCCCAAGGCCAGCAGTTCCTGGAGGTTGCAAAACCCAAAGTGGATAAAGAGGAGAAATATATTTTGATCTCTGACTTGGAGCTTTCCATAATTCCAATGGGAGAATCCACACCTGAGAGTGAATTTCATAACCTTTGGGAAACTGTGACTAAGGTTATTAAATGGGTGGAGAAAGGAAATCAAACCATGGAGCAGTTGGAAGAACACAACCAATTTCTTTCCAACTTTATTAGATCATTGTTGGCAAAGGATAAAGTTTTGGATCCAGCCCCATTGGCCACTCTCCCACCTCCCATAGTTCTCAGCCAAGATGAGGTCCAAACCATCAAAGACATCCACAAGTATTCTACTTATGGGAAAGTTTTTGAGGCCATGGTGGATGATATGAATATATCAGGTTTAAACTTCATTGAGGAAGCCTTCAAAATTCATGAAAAGGTGATAAAGCTACAACAAAAATTTACTTCCTCAATCAAGGCTATGGACAAGGAATTAAAAGTCTAGAGTGGATGTATTATAGATATTCATCTCATGGGTCAAACCGATGATAGGATCCTATTGGCCAACAATGTGTTTGATGATGTCAAGAATAAATTCAATTACATGGATCTTTTGCATCGAGTGGAAAATAAAGGTTCTAGAAGAAGCACTAGGGTAATTAAGGCATGTATGTACAAAAAAAGGGAGTCTTTTAAAAATTGTGTTTATCCGCCTTCAAGGATATCCACTACCATTTTTAGGATGAAACCATGGGTGCATTCTTCTCTCTCCAAGAAATCAAGGCTCGGTTTAAAGCCTTTGTCAAGGATGATTTGTTTAGGAAGAGTCAATGACTAAAGAGAAAATGAAGGATGTTTTTCTCTCCATTTAGCTATATCCGAGGCTAATAAGGAATATCTAGAGCATACCGAGTTTGAAAAAGATATGGAGAAATTCCTAGGCATGTGGACTCATGCTACTTCCAAAAAATGATTCCAAGGGGCATGGAGATAGCGCGGAAGTAAGTGAAGAGATTTAGGCACCGGATCCTCAAAATAGTGGGCCCTCCTCACCATAATTAGATGCTCTACTTCTAGATCTTGACTCTCTTCTTCTATTTATAGTTCGAGACATCCTTGTAATTTAATTAAGGACTTTATATTGTGTATTTCCTTAATTAATCTTTTGGTTAAAAGAAACAGTTACTAAATGTAACCACTTTGTAAACTATATATTGGACTCTCCATGTCATTCCGAAGGGTTGGAACTCGATAATTTTTGAAAGTGTAAAGAGCTAAAAGCTATCAATAAAGAAGATTGCCCTTCCTATTTCTATATACATATATTTATTCTCTCTTGCCTGTCTAAAGTTTGTGAATCATTAATCTATTGCATTAAGAAGATTTGTATTCTTATGGATGTCATTTTGGAACTTTGTGTCTATGAAATAATATCTGGTGGTTTAATATGAATGATTCTGTTCTATATATCATCCTTGCTCAAAGCATTTATAAGGAACTATTTTGCTATCTATATTTCTTGAGAATGTTGTTATGTTCTACCTTTTCCCTCCCTTAGTTATTTTGTTCTTTTGTATTGATGATCTACCTTTGCATTAAAACACTTTCATGATATCAGAGTTCCTCATTAAAGTAGAAAGTTATACATTTGTAAATAGTTTTGCTACTTGCTTTCAATAAGGGCACCTCTCCCATTAAAGAGGAGGGACTTTTTGTCCCCTAACTGTTGCTTTCATTAAAGTCCTAATTTGAAAACCAACACCTATGAACCATTTTTCATTTGGTTTACATCCATACTACGGTGGTCTTCCCCCACTCATTGGTTCATAGAACGTTATCACCTGCCTTGTTGAGACCACAATTTTCCTCTACCGACATGATATTAGAGTCACCACCATATTTTTATTGTTATTGTGATCCTTTTTTCGCCGAGGGATTTTGCCTTTAGTCATATTTTTTTATCCATACCTTTTACAAACACATGATTTCATCCAACCCTTTTATTTTTGTCTCATGGCTTGCTATCACAAACCACTCCACGAAAGGGGAAAATGTAGACACAAATTTTTGGTGTAACTCCTCTCCTTCACCTTGATTCATTCTCCTTCATTCAAATTTCCCTCTCACTTTTCTTTTCTTAAATTTGAGTAAATTCCATCTATTTACTCACCCTTAATTAATTAATTATCAAATGGGCTCCATGTGGACCCATTTGATAAATTAATTAATTATCTTGAGTAAATAGATGGAATTTATTCAATTCATGGGAAATAATATACCCATTCGACACCCCACTCCTAAATTCAAAAATGGGATGCATTATTACACCTAACCATGTCAATCATGCTCCCCACTCCTTATCACATCCTTATCTCTTTAACCTCATAATTCAAATCATGAGCCCCGCGTGATCACATCATGTCTCTTAACCAGGGTTAATTTATCAAACCCTGGTTACCCATTAACCCCAATCTAACCTCCCCTCCAAGCTATAAATATGGGTCTTCCCCCTCTTTGAAAAAGGAAGGAGAAGAATAAGTTGAAAATTTGGGAAAATGTTGTTTTGAATTTTTAGCCTCTTGTTTATCATAATACCCTCATAATGTCCTTGTAATGACACTGGGATCCCCATAATACTTTGTTCATGATTTGGTGGTTCACTTAGTGTAGTTCATGTTGCATGTTGTGTTTGGATCAGTTTGGTAGCACCATCTACATACCAACACCGTAGGTTTCTTTGTTCATCAGCTTGCATGTTATTTGTTTGTCTTGTATTTTATCATTATTCTTTATCACACGGGGTTGACATCCTCCAAGGGAGTTCATAGCCTCTTGGAACTCGGGATTATCCAGAAACCCCACATATTTTTATCTAATCACATCTATTTTAGTTTTGTAGATATTATCAGAGATCTATCACCTTTTGTCACGAGATCATTTGGGGCAATAGGGATCACCTACAACAAAACATTTCTACAAATATGTTGAGAAAAGTATATCTTACGCTTCACAATGATACCCACATGAACTTTTTCAAAAAAATATTTTATCTTGGTATTATACAGTGATCGATGCCCGCATTCTACTCTATATTGATAATTGGTATATCACCATTTGTCTCCCATTGATGTGGGATTTTCCCCTATTTTTCCTTTCCTCTTCATCTTTTCGATCATCAATCGACCTCTTTCATCACCCCATTGACACTCAAGGGGGCATCCTTCATTCTACTAATTTTTCTTCTACCACTTCAAAATTTACTTGGCTATACTTTTCTACTATCTTTGAAGTGACATGACTTACACCACACCAAAGAGGGGAAAATTTAGACACCTAAAATCCACTTATGTAGTTTTAGTACTTAAATTGCACTATCTTCACTTCCTCTTGCCTTGTTTAAATAATGACACTTTGTTATCTATCTATGCTTCTAATTCACTCGCAGTATGTCAATGGACGACATTTTGATTAGTGATAATCCTCTTAATTAGCTAATAATATGTCAATTAAGCCTCTAATCTTGCATTTATCCAACAACCATTCTTATTTGCTAAATCCTGCTTCCAAAACAACTCAAATATATCAAAACCACTTCTAGATACTCTCATAAATCTTCTTAAGCCTACTTAGGATCCTTAATTAATCCTAAAAAGATTAATTATCTCCTAATCTAATCAAAGAGTGCATTGACTTGTAAAAGTCTATTTTTGGGCTTACCTTTTGTCCCACATGCACTAGGATTTTAAACCTTCCCAAATGGAAACCTATAAATACAATGAAAATGTCTCCTTACACTGACACCACACCTCATTTGCATTAGCTAAAGCTATAGAACATTTGAGCTTGAGCCATTCTCCCTTGTTGGAAAATAGCTTCTCCATCTTGCATCCATTCCTTCAAGCTTGGTTAGGAGGAGAATATCTAAACATGGTCTTGTAGCAATTTTAGAGACATCTCTTCACCACTTGGAGCAAAAACACAAATATGATTACTTAGGATCTAACTAGATTCATTTTTATCAAGAAATCTAGAGAAGTAGATATAACATAGTAATGTTAGTTTGATTCATGTATTATTGTATAATTTTGTCTCATTAAGCTCCATCTTTATGTTTATGATAGATTTAGTTATATTGTGGAATTAATAGATGTTAGTTTCATGTTATTTTTATAGCTAATATTTTCATGCATACATGCTAAAATCGTGAGTCCACCCAAGAGCGCTTGTTACCGGATCACGAGCATTATATGAGTTTATTTCCCTATTTCAAAAATAATTTCACCTCCAAGATTGATTTAGGTAATTTTTCAGTAAAATGGTAGCTCCATGTTCCTTATGCGCATTTCAAGCACCAAGCGACACACCCACACAACTCCCCCACAAGCTTGTTTAACACATTGATTGAAGAGGTTTAAATTTATTTAAGATAACCAAAGTGTTTCCTAGAATGTTAAAATAAAAATAATTCCATCCAACCACCACAGTTTAAACGACCCTTTTTGATAATGTCGAGTTTCCCAAAATAATTGGGTGGCAAAAATCCTTATTTAGGCATGTTAAAAAATTAAAATGAAGCTTACATTTTGGGCATAATCCTGAGACAAAATTTATCTAGGAATTCAAAAACAATTTGAAGTCCCTAATTTTTACATACAAAATTACCTACATTTACAACTACAACATCATACAAAAGACTCATCCATTTTCCAGTGTAGATAACTAGTATTCGGACACCCATGTTTCATCTAGTTTTGATCATCTTGAACACAATGGAAAGCTTCATGAGTATAGAAGGGTCCTCAAGGATTTGGGATTCACTTCCAAGTAGATATCTCACATACACCATGACTTACCTATATCCAAATTTTTTTACAAGGATCCAATAATTAATTTATCTACTCAACATTATTTCAAATGGACGGATGTGACTTGCAACTATCACATCTGACAAAGTCCACTTATTCCTTTTATTGGATTCCCATACCCTAATCTAAGATTTCATTTGGACAAGTTGAGGACACGATCCATGATGGAAAAGGTAGGGAGATTGGTTGAGAAATGGAAAATAGAGGGTCTCACATGGGGAAAGAGTGAAAGAGATAGATCTTGTAGAGACATAGGTGGGATGGTAGGAAAGGGAACTTCTAATGTTTTATTCAATACAACAAAAATCAAAATAAAAGATAAAGAGTGGGAAAAAAAGTGGTAGCTGATGTCTACCTAAGAATGGTGCAGCAAGGTTACATTGTGAATAACATAGGTGATCAAAAGCGGAGAGGCAATATCAATAGATCTAGACATTACGTCGATTGAAGAACCTCTTAATCCTCAACTTATTCTTCTTATTTTGCATATAACAAACAAAAAAATGGCAGTAAATAGGTCCTCTCCTCTCATAGACAATTGAATCCACTTCCAAAACAAATACAAACCTAGATCAATTAATTGTATATAGAAAAATGAGGAGATATTCAAGTTATAGATTATCTCCATGTGCAGGGCTGATCTAACCCACAATGGAAAAACTCTTAGGACAGCTATTGAAAAGAGCTCCATTTATAAAATTTCCTGCAACATTTTGATTATTTAATTATAAGAGTGAAGAACTCGCACACACTACAACCGATTAGTGCTAAATTTACAACGTTAACTCATGTTTCATCAAGGTTAATGCCTCGGATCTTGAATAAAGTTTTTATTACTATGCAAGGAAAAATAAAGGCTTGAAAGCATTTTAGGATGCCCATATTCCTTGACAGAAGGCTCATACCTTCACACATGTGCACACACATTTGGTTAAATATTTCCAAGACATTTCAACAACATTTTAGTCAAACCCTCGCAAGGTATGCACATGCCACTCCTCTCCATGCATCCTCCATTCTTTCTCTCTAACCACCCCCTACCCAAGCATTCAAATTTTACTTTATTTTTATATATATATATATATATATATATACACACACACACACACACACATTCAATTCTTTCATTTATTTTACTAATATTTATATTTCCTATGTATTAATTATTATTATTATTATTATTATTATTATTACAAAGATTAAATTTTAATATGAACCACTCATGATTTCCAATGATCTCAAACCTCCCACATTCATTTTGATATTTTGTTTATTTATTTATGTAATTGTGTATCTTTATTTATTTAAATTTTAATTATCTTAATTTTAATTTTTTTAATAAATATCCATTGTTGAAAACTTCCTGGGAAAAGTGGGGGTATTATAGCCCTGAGCCCTATCACTAGTCCTTATCTAACTTGGGGATTTATCTAACACTTGGTCATTTTTGTAGAGTTTGTAAAAATGCAAAGTGACTCTAAAACTCCACCACTTTGACACCACATGGTGTCTCAAGTGGGATCTAGAACCAACATGAAGGATTGTAGTTTGTAACTTTTCACTAGGACTATAAAATAAATTTAGAGGCCTAATTGTATATAGGACATGTGGAGGTCATTCAGATGCTTGGGTAAAAATATAGGGAGGAAGTTTGCATTTGTGCATTCCTACAAAGATACAAGGTGCAATCAAAACTTCAATACTCACCTTAGAAAATGTGTTACCTCATCGAGGTCACATGTCAAAATAAAGAAATTTTCATCATACAGATTACAAATATATCCCCAACTCCCCTATCCAATCCTTTAATGTCATATGGTGTCTCCATGGAGGTTCAAACCAAACTGCAGCTTAAAGTACTATGGTAGATCCCGCATTAGGGTCTAAGTTGTGATTTGCATTTTTTCTTGTATGGTAAGTGCAAAAATCTTTGGGGGAGGCAAAGGGATTCTTAAGTGGACATTTTTTCTGAAAAATATAAATCTTCAACTTGTACAAGTTATTTGAAATAGTTACACTCAAAATTGGAAGATGAATCGTAGCATTTCGACTCTAATTTCTAAGCTACTATTTTTTTAAAAATGGTTAAGTTTAAGTAGGTTAAAGAAATAAAATACCAATAGGTGCTCATTTTCTTGTTAAAAAATATAGTAGGAAGTCAGTCGTGGCCCCCACCATTTTTTGAACACTATTTAATATTTTTGAAAACCCTTTGGTAGAAAGATAGATAGGAGCATCTAGTTTGGGCTAGAATTTTTTAAGATTTTCTTAGCGAGTATTGTTTTATGATTTTTCTAGTATAGAAATTATAAATTTTGAAAAATAACGGATCTCCGACCATGCCCCTCCCTAACTACCTCAAAAATATCAAAAATTAGTTTTTTTAAATGTATAGAATTAGTCCTAGTTTGGGCCTAAAAATTTTTATTCAATTTTGATGAGTCAAAACAAAGATACACAATGAAATATAGACATGTATAAACTCCAAAAATAGCTACAAAAAGGCATAGTTAGAAAATAATTAGTATGGAAACCTTATATTAGTAAAAAAATTGAAAACTTATATTTTTTAGAAATAATTTTTTTCTCGACGTCGTCATCATATTTTTATTAAATGTATCAATCATTTTAGTTTGATTTATCATGGTGGAATAGCTATTTTACCAATTTTATGCAAAAACACGTTGTTTGTTGTGTTTTTGCAGGTCCATGCCTCAGGCTTGGGGATTCAAATTGGATCCAAGCCTAGAGGCATGCCTTGGAATATGGAAAAAGAAAAATGTGTACGTGTTTTGATTTCTATATATTTTATGGCCACCGAACATTTTTCATATTTTCAGGATTTTATGTCTCCTTTCATTTGGTCTCTGATTCCTATACATTCTTGTGTGAATTTTGAGTTGTTGAACTTTTCCCCTACCCCAATATATATATTTTGTAATCACGGACAATAAAAGATGACGTAAGGACAAAAATAAAGTCAATAACAATACAGGAGAAATGGGAAGAGATGAAAATAAAGAAAGTGAAGAAGATGAAAAAAATTGTTAGCCGTGAAAGGTACATATAATATATCAAATGTACCTTATGTTTTAGAAAATGAGGATTAAATACAAAATGAAAATATAGATAATAATGATTTTGTAATGAATATTTATAATGTTGGTATGGATGAAGAGATTGATATGAATCCAAATGTTGAACCTTTACCGACAATCCAAATGTTAATCCTAAAATTTGCATGGAAAACCGAATGAAGAAAGTAACCTTCTAATGAATCTTCACCTCTAAGAACACTTCCTTCCATTTTGTAAAGAAAACCCATTCACTTAATTGAATTTGATTAAAACATTATAAAACTAATGCCTAACAAAATGTATGAAAGAAATGTGAGAAGAAGAAAACTAGGGAATTTGGGATAATTACTTTAAGAATTTAAATGATACACAAATATGTCAATTATTTGTTACATTGATGAAATTAATTAAGATGAGACCTATAATGAAGACCCTATGGTTAAGAACATCTAATGTTGTTGATCAAAATGCGTCAATTGTTGAAAATATACATAAATCATACCAAACTGTAAGTGTCAATGGACACACCAAAGATAGTAATGTTACACAACATGCACTTACTAATTGTATAGTAAGTGATAAAATAGTTAATAAACACTTGATTAGAAAAACAAGCATAGCTTTGAATCTAAATAGAAAAACATTAATGAAAGCAATAGGGAAACAAAAATGTATTGGTTCAACCAATAACATTAACTATTGGGGATTCTCTAGTAGACTCCCACGGAAAGACAAGGATACATTTGATATTCTAAAAGAATTACTTGTAAAGTTTTGGAATGAGAACACAAGGGTGTCACCGAATAGAAGAGACAGTAAAAAGAAGAATAGGTTCTAGCAATCATGAATCATGTGTAGAAAACATTTCTTGGATATGAATCGAACACAAATATTTTCTAAGTTTAAGGATGAAAATATAGAAATTTACATTAGCCAAATATTTTTGAAATGAACAAACTCTTTTATGTGAAAATCAATCACTCATGTACCACTTGTTGCTATAGGCATCATGTTGAATTTTCAAAGCATTATGATGTTTCTTGTCAAGTATGTTTTGTTTTGCATATTGACATCATGTTACAGGAGTGTGGATTAAATGTCCCACTAAAATATGCAAGGGAATTTATTCCTAAAACATTTTATGAAAAATCAACTAGAAAATGTTTTATAACAAAGTGTGTTTTGAATGAACATGCAACATATATGGTGGTTTTCAAAAATTGTAAAGTTGTATCCATGAGGAGAGTGAATATTCAATAGGAAAAGAATTAGTTAGTTTTAAAAATATAAATATGTGGCATATCAATTAAAATATGGAACAAAATATAAGAGGTGTGAGCTTGTTATAAATTAATTACTTGTATAAGAATATATGGTCAAATTCAGAGAGAAATTTTTTTATGAGTACACAAGGAACACACATAGAGATTGATGGTTGGATGAATAATTCAAGTTAATCAAGGACACATTTACACTTAGTACTATTGTTTTAGTAGTGTTTTCACCCTCAAAATTCCCATCTTTTGAAGTCAACTTTTTAAAATTTTGAGTTTATTCCTTGGAGTATTGGATCGCGTTGATCCTGGAATTGTTTTTAGTTTTCCCATTCATAGAGAACAATTTGAAACTCGGGCATAATGGTGAAGTTTCTTCCTTTCTTTTAATTTTCTTCCTGCAGTCAGGAATGACATGCGTATCTTCCTTGTTAATTTTTGCTCTATAATCCATGGTTACTACGTGGGAATCTCTAATTAGATGCGGTTTGGCCATGTTTCAAGTGATAGAGGAATCCTGGTCCAAATGGCGTAACCCAAGTGGCAAGGCCCAAGGGACAGTCCTCAAATAAGCACAGGCTTTCCACATGTCCCAAGTTCAAAATAAAGGTAGAACAAGATCAAATCAGCTAAGTATGGAAGGTTCAGAGACGGTTCCATGTGCCTCATCAATGTAACTTCAAGAGTTAAAGCCGGGAAGTTCTCAAACTTGCGCTAGTCCTCCACATGTCCTAGGTCCCAAAAAGAGAAAGAGCCAATTGTTAAAATTGACTAAGTATGGGTGGGTTGGTGGAAGTCTCCACGTGCCTTAATGGTGTAATTTTGGAAGTGAAATCAAAGGTTTAGTCTCCAAATGAGTGTCACTCACCACATGGTCAAATTCAATGGAGAGACAAAGTTGGTTGTTGAAAATTCCAAGATTGGTAGAAGGAGACACGCGTCATCTCGGCATTAATTTCAGGAGGTGTTTCCAAAATGGAAACTCAAATGAGCGCCAACTCTCCACGTGTCTAGGGGTCAACATAGGTCAAGCAGGAAATAGGCCCGAATCAGCTAAGTATAAAGGAACTGATAGAGCTCTCCACGTGTCATCCTGGCACAACTTTAAAGGCAAAAATGTAAAAGGCATCTGTAGGCTGTTCCAATCAATTCCTTCCACGTGGGTGGCCCAAATTTAAAGTTGTAAAATAAAATCGAATGGCCCATGTTTTAACTGGCAAAATAATGAAATGGCTATATATTTAAAAACATGGTTTTTCCGCCATTAACGTTTCTTTGCAAATCAAGAATTCGAAAGGCACGAATGATTAGAATAAGTGTAATCGTCTCTTTCTTGCTCGAGGAAGTTGTAATCGTCTCTCTTGGGAGTTATATCATGGGGCTTTAAAGCCATTATACAGGGTTGGGAATTTTGATATTTTTGAAATGTAATTTCTAATGAAATAAATCAATACAAGGATTTCCCCTTTTGCCTCTATTTTATCTTTCCTTCTTGCTTTGATCTGTGAATCATTTAATCCTTTCATGCTTAGAAACTTTGTGTTCTATTTTATACAATGAAAAGAACTTTGAGTCTATGGATTGTGTTCATTATAAACGTGAATGGTTCTACTCTATATCTCATTTTATCAATCCATATAAGGGTTTTCTCCGCCATCTCTTTTCCCCGAAAGTATTGTCTTCTTCTTCCTCCATCATCTCTTTAAGTCTTCTATCCTCATGTATTGATAACTTTCCAAGCATAAAACACATTTAAAGACATCGAGGAAACCACCATTGAATGAAA
Source organism: Taxus wallichiana var. yunnanensis (assembly GCA_018340775.1). Classification (NCBI taxonomy): domain Eukaryota; kingdom Viridiplantae; phylum Streptophyta; class Pinopsida; order Cupressales; family Taxaceae; genus Taxus; species Taxus wallichiana. Next base: position 331,308,086 of record CM031237.1, on the reverse strand, counting down.
TATTGTGTATTTGTACATATTTTTCTCCCCACTTTCAATAAGGGAACCTCTCCCATTAAAGAGGAGGGACTTGTTTGTCCCCTGACTGTGGTTTCATTCTAAGTGAAAATCTGAAACCCAACAATTTTTGGCGACTCCACTTGGGGATTTGTTCAACAAATTTCCTTTCTAAAAAGAACAACTAATTTGATCATTTCTTTGATCTGGTGAATCTAAGATATACTCATGGTAGAAGGGCTCTTGGAATTAAAGATCCCCAATTTCAACTCTTGGATCAACAAGGTTTTCAACTTCCTCCAACAAGAAGAAATAGAAGAGCTCATTCCACAAGCACACCTCCTATTGAAGACAGAGCTTTTGGTAGTAGCATTCCTCAAGCACAACTTATCCCTAATCTCATGCCCTAATTCTTGTTGGTGTCTCAGTTCCACTTCAAGAAATCTTTCCAAGGATGGCAACACCTCGGCCTTGGGGACAAAGAGTTGGGCCTTTGGCTCTTCCTCAACCATTGCATGAGTTACCTAGGGGTAATAGGAAGAATTTTCCCAAATTTAGAGGTGATGGCAAAGTACACCCTAATGAACACATTGCAGCCTTCATTGTTGCATGTGGGGTCCTTGGAGTTGAACATGAGGATGTCTCTATTAGGTTATTTGTGGAAACCTTGCAAGATAATGTTGCAGATTGGTTTTACCATCTTCCTGTTGGGACCATCATTGATTGGACTACTATGAGGACTGAATTTGAGCAGCGTTTCAAACCTGCTGAAGATGTGCATGCTTTGCTAGCTCATATTTCTCAAATCAAGGAGTCACATGAGCCTATGAGAGAATTTGTGGCCAAGTTCAACAAGTTGGTTAACAAGATTCCACTAGATACTAGGCCTATTGATCAGATTCAGAAGTGTTTCTTCTTGAATGCTCAATTTTTGGAAGTAAGCTATGCCCCGAGGAGAGAAAATCTTACAACTTTGGATGTTGATCAGAGATTGGTTGTCAGTGTGGAAGATGACTTGACCATGTCCGGCAAATAGAAAAGGGTTTTTCAAATCCAAAGCATCTTCTTATTCCTCTCCTCCTAGAAGTAATGCGGATCAGTTGGTGTAAAATTTGGTTAATGACCTCATTTCCATCAAGAAATAATTGGCTCAAAGCATGCTCCATATCAATATGTTCCAAGGAAGAACTTTCAGCCTAGGAACCACTTTTCCCTCTTCCCAAACCAAGTTGGCCATTAAAGATCCAACCCTAAGGTACATGTCAATACTACTTGTGAGGTTCTTGATCCGATGATGAGGAAGAAAATGGGCTCTATGATCAACAAGAAGAGGAAGTCATTGAAGAAATGGAGAGATCCGGTGGTTCTTGAGTTCATTTCCTCACCATTGAGGGTGTGGATGATGAAGATGACTATGATGATGTAGTGGCTGAGATGAATAGTGAGTCATATGATGTTATGACCTAGGAGCAGACCAAAAAAAAGGAAAAAGTTGTGCAACATGTAAAAATATCCAAGGAGTACCTCATCACCATCTTGGTGATTGCAAGAATATGAGCTCCTATTCTTACTACTTCCACCCAATAGGTAAGCTCTGCTAGTCCTTCTTCCTCTGCTTCTACTTTTGAGGATTCTTGTCCAACAAATGATAAAGATGATAGATAAAAATATCCTCCTACTCCTAGTAGTTCTTCCCCATCCACATCTAGGTCTTTTGACATTATAGACCATCTTAAAAAGACCAAGATTCAGATTTCTGAGGCATAGTTCTATCAAACCCATCCTAAAGCCTTTGCCAAAATGTTTAACTTTGTAAATTCTAAATCTAAAACCCCATCCCATTATTCTAAAGGCCTTTTCCCACTCCTTCTCCGCCTCAACCCAACCTTGTGGCTGTAGTCACTTCACCCAATGAGAAGATCAAACCCTTCTATGTGACTCTCCTCATAGCTAGCCACAAGCTTAGCAATTGTGTCATTGATTTTGGTGCATATGATAATGTAATGCCTGTAAAAGTGGCTCATGCTTTGGGTCTAACCCTAACCCACACTTATGTCTCTTTTTATTCCATGGAAAGTAGAGAAGTGCCTTTGGTTGGGAGAATCAAGGATGCATAAGTAGCTTTTGCTGCTTTACCAGAGAAGAAGGTCTTGGCTACCATCTTGGTTGTTGATATCCCTCCTTCTTATGGCATGCTACTAAGTAGGAAATTTTGCAAAGATGTTGGAGGTGAGATCCAAATGGATTGGTCACATGCCTTAATCCCTATCAATGGGAAGATGAAGAAGCTACTGCCTGAGAAACAAGCAGAGTATATTATGTAAAAGACAGATGATCCTAAAGCACAAATATTATATGAAGACATTAGGCATAGGAACTACATTATCATGTCACAAGAGGAGACAAGTCGAAAAAAGGAGTGTTGCTTGATCCTAATGGTGTGTGGACTTTGGAGTTTGATGGAAGCTACTCTTCAGCTGGTTCTGGAGCTAGTGTAGTGCTCATTTCTCCTAGGGGTAAGGTTCATCCTTTCTCCTTCAAATTTTAGTTTGAAAATACCAACAATATTTTCGAGTATGAGGCCCTTATTCTTGGGTTGAGCATGGTGAAGGAAATGGGAGTGAAGAACCTTATTGCTCGTGGAGATGCAGAGTTAATTGTAAAATAGGTTAGAGACCTTTATCAGGTAAAGAACAAAAGGTTGAAGCATTATAGGAATATGGTCTGGAATTCCATTGAATTCCTTGATGTTTTTTCCATTGAATTTGTACAAGGGAAAGGAATACTAGGGCTGACTCTCTAGCTATTTTGGGGTCCTTGTTGATTCCTCACCCTGATTTCCCTTAGGAGAAATTCACCATTGAGTTGATCCATAGACCCAATGTGTTTGACAATGCAGGTAATTGGAAATTTTTCAATGATGACCAACATCTACTTTCTTTCTTGGAGCTCGAGACAACTTTGATCCGCTTTACTTTGAAGGAAGTGATAATCTTCCTAGAGAGTGTGTGTCATCAAATGAAGAGTATGTCAAAGAAGAGATGGATCAAGATGGATGCATCAAACTGAAAGGAAACAAAATTCCTAAAGGGCTGGTGAGTTTGGAGGATATTTTTGATAAACATGATAGATATATGAAGTCAAAAGTTTCGAAGGAGCTTGATAATATGCGGAGATCGAGAAAGTGAATATTGGGAGTCTTGATGATCCCAAAATGGTCAACATTAAAAAAATGTTGCACTCAAGAAGAGAAAAGAAGGTGGTGAACCTATTGAAGAGGTATGTTGATGTTATGGATTACTCTTATGATGATCTTAAGGCTTTTCAAAGCCTAAAGAAATGAAACATTTCATTCCTCTTAAGCCTGGGATCAAACCTTTCAAACAGAAACAAAGGAAATATAATCCAAAGATAGCTGATACAATTTTCCAAGAAATACAAAATCTTTGAAGGCTAGGATCATCTTCCCCATCCACCATTCAATGTGGATTGCTAATATAGTGCATGTTAGGAAGAAGAATGGTGAGATCCAGATCTGTGTGGACTTCAGAAATCTAAATCAGGGTTCTTTGAAGGACAACTACCCTCTCCCCATGATGGACCAAGTATTGCAAGTTATCACAGGATCGAAGATGCTATCTATGTTAGATGGATTCTCGGGGTATAATCAAGTAGAGGTGAATACTGCAGATCAACATAAGATTTCCTTTACTACTCCTTGGGGAACCTTTGCATACAAGAGGATTCCATTTGGTCTCATCAATGATGGTGCTACTTTCTAGAAGGCCATGGACTTGGCTTTTGGCAGTTTAAAAGGGAAATGTATCGTTGTGTATTTGGATGACTTGACAATGTTTTCTAAAGCAAGAAAAGATCACTTCCAACACCTTGAAACAATATTACGAAGTGTAGAGAGCATGAAATTACTTTAAACCCTAAGAATTCTATGTTTTGTTTCACTGAGGAAGGAAAGTTTTTGGACACATTGTTTCAAAATAAGGGATCAAGATTGATCTGGAGAGAGTTCAGGCCATCCAACAAATTCCTCTTCCATAAAGTAAGAAAGGTATCCATTCTTTCTTTGGTAAGATCAATTTCCTAAGGAGATTCATCCTTGATTTTAAAGAACTTACTATGAGTGTTTCTCATATGATGTAAGGGAAGAAATCATTTGAGAACATTAAACATGCTATTGTAAAGACTCCAATCTTGGCTTGCCCTGACTTTAGCAAAGATTTCATTATCTATTGTTATGCCACTAAAAATACCCTAGCTATTGTGTTAGCCCAAAAGAATGGTGAAGATCATGAGCTCCCAATTACATTCATGATTTATGTCTTAAAAACTCATAAACTGAAGTAAACCATCATGGAGAAACATGATTTTGCAGTTGTCAAAGTTGTCAAGCAATTTAGGTTTTACATCCTTAATTCTCATTTTGTGGTGTTGGTCCCTGATACAACAATCAAATCCATTCTTACTCAGCAAGAATTTGGAACCAAGAGAGGTAAATGGATAGAAAAGGTGCAAGAGTATGATCTTGACATCATGACAACAAATCTAGTTCGGGGTAGGGATTGTGTGAACTCATTGCTAAGGAGTTTCCAAGGAGTTTTCAAAGATGGAGTTAATGTCCTTGTTGTTCTATTCCTCATCTTGACAGATATATGGTATGTTGACATTGCTCACTTTCTAACCTATGGAGAGTGTCCATCTCACTTGAGTGCAAAAGAGAAGAGAGACATCAAAATGAGGTTTGCAAAATATGTGCTATGGGAGAATGATTTGTTCAAATGAGGCATAGATGGAAGGTTTTTGAAGTGTGTAGACAAGGAGCAACAAAATAATTTGTTCTATGCTTTTCATGACTAGGCTTGTGGAGGTCATTTATCCTCTACTGTAATAACTCATAAAATACTTCGTGCTGGTTATTATTGGCCCACTTTGTTCAAAGATGCATCAAAATGGGTTGGTAAATGTGAAGCATGCCAAACATTTGTTGGAAGACCTAATTTGGTTGCTTTACCACTAAAGCTAGTAGTGATTGATGAGCCCTTTCAATAGTGGGGATTGGATTTCATTGGAACTCTTAACCCACCTTCTAGTGCTAGACATACCCATGTGTTGACTACCACAGATTACTTCACCAAGTGGGTGGAAGCCATCCAGTTAAGAGCACTACTTCGAGGTAGTTTGCAACTTCATTAAGGAGAACATATTGATCAGGTTTGGGACCCCAAAAAAATTATGACTAAAAATGCTTCCAACTTTTCTTCTATTGAGATGATGGAATTCTACTATGGGTATGTGATATCCCTTGTTCATTCTTTAGATTACTACCCCCAAGGGAATGGACAGGAAAAATCAACAAACAAGAACTTGGTGAACATAGTTAGAAATCTTGTAAATGATTCTTAGAGGAATTGGCATAAGAAGATATATGATGCACTTTGGGATGATAGAATTACACCCAAGAGAGTGATTGGAATGTCTCCTTTCCAAGTGGTGTATGGTGTGGAAGCTCAACTACTAGTCATGGTGGAATTGCCAAAGCATTGCATCTAATGAAAACCATTGAAGATTCAAGTTTCAGTAGCTCTTTGGATAAGAGAATTTTGTACCTTTAGAAGCTTGATGAGGACATATTGCAAGTGGTTGAAAGGATATCAGCTCATCAGTTGAAAGTGAAGCCTTTGTTTGAAAAAAATCCAAACCCATAGTTTTCTAAGTGGGAGACATTGTGCTGCTTTGGGACAAAAGACATGAGCCACGAGGAAGTCATGGTAAGTTTGATTCTCTTTGGCTTGGTCCTTTTAGAATCAAACATTTTTCTAGGGAAGAACTCTTTTTATCTGGATTACATGGATGGATCTCCTCTCCCACTTCCTTATAGTGGGCAGTACTTAAAGTTGTTCAAGTCCTAGGTGGCTAGGAAGTCCTTTTGTACATTGCGTTTGGTTTTTGGTTTTTGGCTTGTGTCCCTTTCATGTTCTTGTTGTGTGGTGTGTGTTTTGTTTTGGGTCTTCCCTTTTGGTTTGTTTTGTTTATTTTCCCATCTTGTGTGTGTTTCCTTGTATTGGTTTTGATTTTGAATCCTTTTCCCAATGGATAAGGTACTGGTCCTCTTTCCCAAAGTTATCTACAGTTCTTGATCTTGCCTTGTGTCTTTGTTCCAAGCCAAGTCATCCCCAGAAAAGATCCAAAGTTGTTGTCACCCTCAAAATTCCCCTCTTTTGAAGTCAAGTTTCAAAATTTTTGAGTTTGTTCCTTGGATTATTAGATCGCATCAACCCTAGAATTATTTGTAGTTTTCCCATTCATGGAGAACAATTTGAAAGTCAAGCATAATGGTGAAGTTTCTTCCCTTCTTTTTATTTTCTTCCTAAATTCAGGAATGACAGTGTATCTTCCCCATTAATTTTTCCCCTAGAATCCACAGGTAGTATGTGGGCATCTCTGATTAGATGATGTTTGGACATGTTTCAAGAGACATTAGAAGCCTCCACACATCCAAATGGTGTAACTCCAGAGGCAGGGCCCAAGGGACAGTCCTCAAATAAGCGCAGGCTTTCTACATGTCCCAGGTTCAAAATGAAGGTAGAACAAGCTCAAATCGGCTAAGTATGGAAGGTTCAGTAGATGGCACCATGTGCCTCATCGGTGTGAAACTTCAAGAGTTAAAAGCCGGGGTAGTTCTCAAACTTACACCAGTCCTCCGCATGTCCCAGTCCCAAAAAGAGAAAGATTCAATTATTAAAATTGACTAAGTATGGGTGGGTTGGTAGAAGTCTCCATGTGCCTTAATGGCACAATTTCAGAAGTGAAATCAAAGGGTCAGTCTCAAATGAGTGCCAACTCGCCACATGGTCAAAGTCAATGGAGAGATAGAGTTGGCCGTTGAAAAGTCCAAGACCAGCGGAAGGAGACACGCATCATCTCAACACAATTTCAGGAGGCATTTCCAAAATGGAAACTCAAATGAGTATCATTTCTCCACGTGTCTAGGGGTCAACATAGGTCAAGTAGGAAATAGGCCCGAATTGGCTAAGTATAAAGGAACTGGTGGAGCTCTCCATGTGTTAGCTTTGACGAGCTTCAAAGGCAAAAAATGCAAAAGGCATCCACAAGCCCACTCCAATCAATTCCTTCCATGTGGGTGGCCCAAATTTAAAGTTGTAAAAGTAAATCAAATGGCCCATGTTTTAACCTGGAGAAATAATGAAATGGTTGTATATTTAAAAACCTGGTTTTCCACCATTAACATTTCTTTGCAAATCAAGAATTCGAAAGGGCGTAAATGATTGGAATAAGTTGTAACTATTTCTTGCTTTCTCGAGGAATTTGTAACCATATCTTGTGAGCTATATCATGGGATTTCAAATCCATTATACGGGGTTGGGAATTTTGATATTCTGGAACTGTAATTTCTAATTAGAAGAAATCAATAAAAGGTTTTCCCCTTTTTCCTCTATTTTCTCTTTCCTTCTTACTCTGATATGTGAATCATTTAATCCTTACATGCTTAGAAACTTTGTGTTCTATTTTACACAATCTCAAGAACTTTGAGTCTGCGGATTGTGCCCATTATAAACGTGAATGGTTCTACTCTATATCTCATTTTATCAATACATATAAGGGTTTTCTTTGCCATCTCTTTTCCCTGAAAGTATTTCTTCTTCTCCTCCTCATCTCTCTTTAAGTATTCTATCCTCATGTATTGATAACTTTCCAGGCATAAAAAACATTTCAAGGTATCGGGAAACCACCATTGAATGAAATATTGTGTATTTGTACATAGGTTTTTCCCCTTCTTTCAATAAGGGAACCTCTCCCATTAAAGAGGAGGGACTTGCTTGTCCCCTAACTGCAGTTTCATTCCAAGTGCAAATCTAAAACCCAACAAGTAGTTGACTTCAAAGAGAATTACACATTGCAACTACAAATGGAGTTTCAGTCTCAATACTATAACTCAGTGCAAGTTGTTATTTTCATGCATATAACATTCATGCACTCTCTAGAAAGCACTGAGAAAGATAAAAAATTATTAAGAAAGTATCATTTCTACCTCGGTGATGATGAGAAAAATTCTACAGAATATGTGTAAGGATGTTTCCAAGTATTTTATATGAACATTAATGAGAGGAAAGCTTTTTTGAATCAACATTACATTTGGTCGGATAATTGCACATCACAATTCACAAATGCACAGATCATTTATTGGCTAATTAGGTTACACAAAGAAACATGTGTACAACATATCTAGATTTATACTAAGGTAGGACATGGGAAAGGAGAGCATGATGGTACAGGATCATGTGTGAAAAGAGAACTTGCAAGAGAAGAGTTAAATTTCAAGGGTGGTGCAAAATGTATAGGTGTAGAAAGATATATTGATTGGTGTGTCAAGAACATGGGCCATGAATCTCAAGCAAGGTTAAAGGTTCATATATACTTTTGGTTGATAGAGGTACAACATTTGGGAAGATGTGAAAATTGTATGATAGTTGCAGGATCAATTGATATGCACTCATTTTGTATTTTAAATGCAAGTTCTTGGACTATTTATACTAGGTGCATGACATGTTTTTATATATCATGCATTGATTTTGTTTGGAATGGATGTGAATCACAATAGTGGGTGGATGAATGTACTTGTAGACCTCTAATTCCACTCGACACATATCAAGTTCAATGATCCTTACAACTTACGGTGTCTTCATGTAACATTCCCATTTTAAGACTTTAGAAACAAGGGATTTATATATATATATATATATATAATGTTCTCTATTCTAAATAAAACTTAATTTAGAACACACATTCAATGCGAATCAATCTCCTAATAGATAACCATATGCAGTTGTAAATGACTCGGTGATACACCAATCTATTCATTCCATGACTCGGTTACCTACCGATCTATTCATGTTTCACTTTAAATATTGAATACTTATCGTATACTTCGTATACCTAGTTTTCACCCTAATCCAGTACTGAGTGATCTTGTTTAAAGAACATACCTAAATATTTGTTACCAATATTCATCTAGTATCACGTAGCTTTAAACTAGGTGACATAGGACAACGCAACCAGTAGCTTGCGATACTTTGGCCAAAGATTTACAACATATTGTGTATGTCACTATTCCTAGACGACATACTCATCATTTTGGAATACGTCCTTCACCTCACTCTTCTGTTATCATGAATGGTCTTTACTGACTACCATCAGTCCACTTGTTCAAGGTTTAACCCTAGCTGAGTTAGGAACATAGTCTATTATAGGAAGACACTTTCGATGACTTAGGGTAAAAGGGCATACTCGGTTGACCTAAGTCAACCGGATGTGCCAAAGTACCCTGAGTTATTGAAAGTTACTCCCTATCCTAAACATGTTGCTAACTTGACCTAGAGAAAAACTAAGTTCAAGTCCTTATTGTGTGTAGATCTAGATGATCAATGCAGAAGGGTGTTGCCACATGTCAACTGCAATGTTGTATCCTTGAGAAGACCCAAGTCTTCTTGAAGGTACATTCTTGTAGTTTGGCATGTGCTAGCATCCTAAAAACTTACCTCATCATGATGTACATACACCAAGGAGGTTATTAATGTTAAGTTAATTTGGATTATAAAACAGATTACAATGTCTATGTTAAACCCTAATCCAACACTCCTCAAGTCCTTGTTCTATACTTGGTTCAATTAAGCATTAAAGAACTTCCTCTAACTCATGATACTTTTAATGTTTGTTTATTTATTTTAACAATGATTAACCAAAATAGGACAACAATAGCATAGGTTCCATTACATATATCATAATCATTCAAAGAGGGTGTAGAAACCAAATAGGTTCATCCAAGGTAGACTTTATAAGAAATGAAGTCTACGTTTAACGATCATGTCACCCTTCTTTGGGTTATGTATCATTTAGCGAGGAAGAACCTTCCTCTATTTGATTAAGTGATAGGGTTTGTCAAACCCTTCTTATCTTTCACAAACTCTAACATTCCATCACATATTCATTACACATTTAAATACTATATTAGAATTTTTTAGATAAGATTGATAACTTATGCAACTTAACAAGTTGCATCTTATTAAGGGAGATTAAACTAATTCCCTTTTTATCTAACTTATCAAGTTTATCCAAATTATACATATAATAGATATGAATAATGTCATCAAGATAGATTACACAACCAATACAAGTAAATCTCCAACATTCAAATTCCTCATTTAAAACTTTTTCATTTACAAGACTAAGTATTTTAGGCATGTTGTATGACAAACAACCTTCAATCCAAAAAGAATACAAATTTTATTTTTCAATACAATTAAAGAATGAATCAAAACTCTTTACATAAGGTTCAAAATCAAATAACCCAATACAACATGAAATTTCATGTCTTCTTTAATCACTTATGATGTCCATCTACAAAATTGCTAGCATGGGTCAGTTTAATGAACTGAGCATGATAAGCACTAAGCATTAAAGTAAAGTGCATTCCACTAATTGCTTCATTAAACAACTTTTCTTTCATGAATCAATTGTAAAACATCATGCAAGTAATCATAAGTAATAACATCAAGTAAGAAGTACAATTAAGAAATCTGGATTTACTTTTAAGAAAGGAACATTTTATAATCTACAACTTCAAAATTATACCACAAGACTTAATAGATCCTATCAATTTACTTTTGGATCAGTCATCAAGTCTTAACATTAATTTATTTCATAAATTCATAGAGATAGAAGAACACATTTAACTTTTCCCAATTTGTGCAAGGGTTAGTTACAACATAACTGATATTAGTAAGTTTCATCCCTCCATATAGACAAAGAAGAGAATCAAATAACAAGAAGTTCATTCAACAAACTTATCAGTCAACGGAAAAGGATCTCAAACCAACAAGGACCCAAACCTTATTTCATTTCATTTATAATATGAAATGAAATCCATCATCTATTATAAACTTAGAAATTTTTAAGCTAGTTTCCAAAAGAGAACTAAAAACCGAAGGCACAGTCAAGTCCGCATACTTCCAATTTCCATGCAACCTTCCCAAGAAGACCTATCCTCATCACCTAGCTCAAATTCATTCAATTCAAAGAGGAAAACACAATATAGTCTTCAAATAGACTACCCCCTCCCAAGAGAGTATAATTCTCTCTCTAAATACATGGTGATTCAACAAGAGTATAATAGTGGAGTAAAATTCCTCCAATCGAAAAGGATTGGGAAGTCACAACAATTGAAGACTGAAACACCATTACTAACATTAACAACAAACTGCTAATGAGAAGGTAGTTTGAATCTCCAAGCAAGAATCTCATTGTCAACATCCATATAAGTGGTACTAAAACTTTGCGAACTAAAAACAAAATAACAAGTTTGAGCTTAGCATTCTACAAAACCCACTACTAAGATGGAAGTAAATATTTAAGTGATTTGATAAGACAAGTTATGTCCTACCTTCTTCCAACTCGTCTAAACAAGATAACCATAGACCTCTCTAGTTCCTTAAACATCATACGACAGGTAGGGTTTGTTCCACTTAAAAGACAAAAAGGAAGAAGTAACTCTTTCCATGAACCTCTACAACTGATACGTCATGTTCCTTAATAGAACAAAGTTCCAGTCCCAATTATTTCCAAGAACAAAGCAATCAAGATTTCCCACAAGACAAGAATACACTCAGAGTAGATATGAATAGAATACACTCTAAAATTTACATGCCTCATTAAGTTGGAAAACACAAAGTGCATCTAGAGGTAGAAGTAAAACAACCATTCCTTCTCAATGTCAAGACAAAGGAGGCCATCAAAATTGAGAAACAGGACGGAAGCCCGTATAATTTTATTAATCTCAATCAACTAAAGAATTACAGAATGGGCTGCAATATTTATAGATATTGCACAAACAAATACATCTGGGAGAATAAGTTACAGTGCAACCAAATTTAGAATAAAACAAGCTTCCAATAACATCCAGAAGCAAAAACGAAAAGATACAAATATATTGTTTACAAAACAATATAACAAAATGAAATAAAGAAAATATGGTTGATTAAACATATAACAAAATAAAATTATTACTTAATAATAAAATTAATTAAATAATTAAACTATGCATAATTAATATAATATTTTATCCTAACATTCCCCCCTTAATTGTGCATTGTCTGAAGAGATGAGGAGAGAAATGCTCTGAACAACTCAAACTTGTCACGTGCAAGTGACTTTGTGAAAATATCTACTCGTTGTTCATTGAGTTGGACAAAACTGAAGTGGATGTTGTGCTTCAACACATGTTCGCGTATGAAATGAACTTGAACCTCAATGTGCTTTGTTCTCTCGTGAAAAACTGGATTGCGAACAAGTTTGAGAACACCTTCATTGTCAACATACATGGTAGTAGGTTTGTCCTATGGTATTCCAAGTCCTTCTAGTATGCGACGTAGCCAAATCGCTTCATGACATGCCTTCTCCTATGCAGAAACGATACTCGGCTTTTGTGGAAGAGCGAGAAACAAAGTGTTGTTTCTTACTTCCCCATGATATTGGTCCAGATCCCATAAAGAATACAAATCGAAGTGGATTTTCTATCATCAATGTTACCTGCATGATCTGAATCCAAATATCCAATCAAGAAGAAGTTTTCATTCTTCTTGTATTCTAGACCAAGATCCACTAATCCTTTGAGATATCTCAAAATGCACTTTTCTGCTTTCCAATGACAAACTTTGGGTTCCTGCATGAACCTGGATAGATAGCTCACTGCAAAGCTGATATCTAGTCTAGTGTAGGTCAAGTAAATGAGACTCCCAATCAACTGCCGATAGAGAGTGGCACTTACCTCAAGAGATGGATCTGAACGAGATAACTATAATCTGTTCTCCATAGGTGTAGTAATTGGTGTGCAATCCATCATCCTAAACTTCTCAAGCGTTGTCTTGGTATATTTCATCTGAGAAACAAAGATGTGATTCTCTTTCTGCCATACTTCTAGTCCAAGATAATAGTGCATAAGCCCGAGATCTGTCATGTCGAATGATCGCTTAAGATCTTTCTTCATTTCATCAATCATCTTCACTGAACTGCCACTGATGACTAGATCATCGACATAAACTACAACAATCACCATCTCCCCCCCTTGTTTTTTGAGGTAGATATTGGGATCGTATTGATTTATGACAAATCCATGTTGTACGAGATGCTCATCAATCTTGATGTACCATGCCCGGGTGCCTGCTTTGAGAGGCCATACAAAGATTTCCTGAGTCTGCATACCTTTTCTTCTTGACTGGTATAACATATCCCTTAGGTTGAGTCATGTAGACTTCTTCTTGTAAATCTCCATTCAGAAGGCACTTTTTACATCCATTCGGTGGACTTTCCACCAAATCGTGCAAAGCTAGAGCAAAGATCATCCCGATCATTTTGATCTTAGTAAATGGGAGCAAATGTCTCCTCATAGTCAATGCCTTCTTTTTGTGCATACCCATTTTGCTACAAGTCTTGCTTTGCACTTGTCCACCGTCCCATCTCGCTTTGTACTTAGTTTTGAATATCCATTACATCCAATGGGTTTCTTCCCGGTGGAAGATCAACAAGCTACCAAGTGTTATTTTCATCACCGATTGATATTAATCCATGGCATCTTTCCAAGATTTTGACTATAGGGCTTCCTCGGATCGTAGAGGGCTCATTTGATTCAATAACTCTACTCATCAAAGCAAAGTTAACTTCTTCTCTTGCTTTACTATGAGTCCGTGGTCAGGGGTGGATGTATCCAGGTGGAGCATCCATTCTTGCATCTCGTAATGTGCTAGTACACCATTTGGGCATACGTTGAGCTATTCCCATGGGTGTGGTTCTATCCGATTCATATCACCATCATTCCCATCATCACTTTCATATTATCGAGGGAACATAGCTTCAAATTTTTAAATCGGGTGAAAATCTACATCATGTGAGTTAGAGGAGGAGTCTCTCGCTTCCTTCTTCTCAAAAAACTCAACATCTCTCGCTTGTGTAGACTTTTCGGTCTTAGGATCCATCAATCTATACCCAAGAGTCTCTTCACCGTATCCAATGAAGATGAGATTTTGTGACTTCATGTCCAATTTCTTTCATTCTGTTTGGGTATGTGCATGCTTGCTTTGCACTTAAATACTCGAGGTGTGAAATGGATGGTTTCCTTTTTGACCATGCTTCTTGTGGTGTAATTCCATCAAGAGCAACAGGTGCACTGTTTAACAAATACACTATTTTTTTACTTCTACCCAAAATGTCTTTGCAAGTTTGGAATCATCGATCATGCATCGCACCATTTCCATGATAAGTATGATTTCTTCTCTCAACAACACCATTTTTCTCAGTGTGTGTGGAGGAGGCATTTGTCGACGAATCCCATGAGTTTGTAGATAGTCTCGAACTCATCACCGTGAATTCCCCCTCGATCTAAGTGGAGAGTTCGATGTGACGACCAGTTTCTTTCTTTACCACTTTGAACTTTTTGAATGTTTCAAAGGCTTCACTTTTCTTGTGAAGACAAAAAATCCACATTTTCCGTGAATAGTCATCAACACAAAGCATGAAGTACTGGAACCCTGAATGACTTGGCTACATCGAACCGCAAAGATCGGTATGAACCAGGTCAATTTTACCATGAGCTCAAAAGTACTCTTTTGGAATGAAACTTGTGTTGTTTTCCTACTAAGCAGTGAGGACACTTGTTTGTATCCTTCTGAAGAGATGGTAGCCCATGTACCATATTACACCGGTGAAGTGTTTCGAGATATTTGAAACTTACATGACCAAATCTCTCGATGCCACAACTGGGCTGAGGTGGAGTTTTTAGCCACAAGTGCTTGATCATTTTTGTGAATGAAATCAAGTTGAAACATCGTGCCCCACATTTGAGGATTTTGCAATTATTTTCGAGCCTCTGATTTATCTCAAATCAAACACATTTTCTTACCGGATTGACTATCAAAGTCAATTTTAGGTTTTGATCTAGGAGTTGACTAATTTGAAAAGAAGATTCTTTGTCAACCCCAGGGACATATAGAACATCTAATAGTCTCATTTGCGTGAACAAGGGGTAGAGAAATGTTTCCAATCCCTCGAATCGTATATGAAGAATCATCTCCCAACGAAACATGATTTTTCGATGGCATGTCCTCATTGAAATAAACCAATCTGTGGGCTGGTCATGTGTCGAGTGGCTCTGAATCAACATACCAGACATCACTAGATGACGTGGATGGTTCACTTGATCGAGAAGTGAACAAGAAGTCTTCATTATCATGTTCTTGTTGTTCAACAATATTACCTCACTGGTGGGGTCTTCTTTTCAGTTCCCCTTTTTCTACCCATGATAGTTGTTTGAATGTCCCTTGTAAGATTGTTGTTGTTGTGGTCCGAGAATTGCTTGATGAACCTTTCTTATAAGTGTTATACCAACATCTTGTAAGTCATGTCCTCTTTTGCAAATTGGACATCGCTTCTTTTGTTGATTGTCCCCATGATAATCGATTCTCGATGTGGGGACTTTCGATAGGATTTAGGTTTTCCTTTACCTTTTCCTTTCCATTTTGATGTGAAGATAGTTCTGCTCCTCTTCATCATCCTTATTATGCATTGCTTCCTCTTGTTGCAGAGGTTTACTAGCTTGTCAAAACTAATTGTCAGATATCGACAAGTTTAGATTTGTGACAAAAATGTGGTAAGAAGAAGGGAGAGCTCTCTTAACAATGGGAATGAGAGATTCATCTTTGACCTCTTCTCCCAGTGGCTAGAAGTGAAGCCCTCAACTCGCAACTCTTCTTAGAAAGCTTTAATTTTCTCATTCTCGCTTGAATTTCAATGTATGTAACTGACTCTACAAATTTAGTATGACATTCTTGTTCTTGGCCTCATATATTGTGCTCAGCTTATCCCATGCTTCTTTTGCTATGTGGCATCTCGAATGTGGGCTTGCACATCGTCGGACACTCCAAACAAGATGATGAGTTTTGCTTTCTGATCTGCTTCTATCAAATTTTCATTGTTGTGTTGCATCAGTTGGTGATCTGGTTAGAGTACCAGTCACAACAGGCCAGATTTCTTCAAACTCAAGTTGTGTCTTGATTTTTGTCTTCCAAGCAGCATAGTTGCTTCCTCTGAGCAATTGTGAATCCGGAAGAAAAAATTTGGGGGCATTGGTGCCCATTTTATAGAGATCACTGACAGGGTTTGGCTCTTATCACTCCAGGTATTAGGTCTCCCAATCTATATACCGTCGATCGATATACCAAACCTTTCTATATATTTGCCCTTCCGATATACCCATCGGTACATGGAAGAAGCTCTCCTTTCTATATACCCCGGCAGTACGTGAAAGAGGCATTAACGTACGTGAAAGAATTCAATACGTGGTACGAGACAAAGATCTTGATGGGGTCTGCGTGCGATTATTGACACCGGATCAAAGAAATATCCTCATCATGCGCGCGCGTAAATTCACTATATACATGGCTCACCGGATTTATGTCTTGCATGCAATCGTTCTGAATGGATGGGATGGTTCATAGTGTGTGCACATTGTGACCTTATTACTCCCCCGTCGATTTATAGGGACGATGCCGCAACGACGTTATTTGCAACTATATTAGGTGTTAAGTGCATAGTAGTCATGAAGGCTTTACCCGTAAGTGCTTCCCGAGGCACCGTATATACCGAACACGCTGCGAATGAGATCTAGGATCTCGTGAGTGTTACTGAAACCAATTTTTTACTTTTTTTATTACAATTTCGCCATTTTTAAGTAGTTACAAACTTTTCAGTTGACTATGGCAACCTACAAATTAGTACAATATGAAGCAGTATATAATTTACATTCAAAACTTAGACAATTTGAATGACAGAAAAAAATTTCATTTCGGGGTCCCTGGTGGCCTCCTGAGCCCAATACGACCCAAAATGCTAAAAATTGCAAAAAATAGCTGAAAATGCAATTTTTAGATGGGTCTCCTTTGCAAAAAAATGTCAAAATGAAAAAACAGACCAAATGGGAGAAAAAAATTTACCCTAAATTAGGGATTTCTCCGCTAAATTTAGTTAGTTATAACTAAATTCAAAAAAATCTGCTAAATTTAGCAGTTCCGCCAAAAATTCCGCTTGAATTTCAAAAGGTGAGTTTTGAGTGTTTTTCGGGATTGACCCCCAAACCTCTCACTCCCAAGGCGCATGCACTAACCAACTTGCCCACATAGGGCGCTTGAGCTATGAAAGGAAGGAACTTGTATTTATTGACAAGTAAAATGACTTACCTCTTGGAAATGTGACTTGGTTGAGAAGATGCCACGTGGCGCATGCTGGTGAAGGTGGATTTAGGGTTGTATTTGCTTAAAAAATGGATCTGAAGCTTTTTTTCTTATTGTTTTTTGCTTTTGTTTTGTTGGCGCTTTCCCGCTTCTTCCACCATTTGCGTTTTCTAGCCGCTTCCTTGCACGCACTAATTTTGCTTGTTTTTGTTTGCAGCTGCCACATTTTCTCCCTTGGCTGACGTTTTTGTTTGTTGTCTTGCATCACAATCACGCCGCTTGGTTTTCTCCTTGGCCGCATTTTTGTTTGTTGTTTGCCAGGCATGGAACTAACCCCGGTAGGTCGTGAGGAAGCTGGGGTCTTTCAGAGGATATATTATAAAGGCAGTGGAAAGGGCATTTTTATACTCCAAAACATTTTTTTCCTTATGCAGCTGTGCCAGATCTTTGGTCCGAAAAAAAAATGCGTGGAGGACAGCTTAGGCATGAAAGAATGTTTGGCCGCTTTTTCTCTTCTGCCATGTCCATATTTTGTGCGCCTCCTTCAAACTATGCACTTCTCCCTCCCCTTTTTTGTATTCAAACTTCATCTCAATTTTGCAAGGCCGAGGAGGTCGTTTTCTATCTATTCTTGCATTCTCACCATTCAATTCTCACTTCTGCTGTAGAAAATTTTACATGGCTCACATGAAGGAGCATACCTCGCTACTATGACATAGTATATATTTCTTCTTAATGAAAACAATGTCAATCAAATAGATATGAATTTGGCACACATACCTCCAATTACAATAAAAGATGCTACTTCAGAACATCACTAAATGCAACCTACGAAGAGAGGAGAACCCCTGGTTGGGGAATATTTTTAATTTTTATTTATTTTTAAATATAGGCTCCAAGAGCCAATTTTTCTCGTGCGTGCAACCAACACCAAGTGACGGAAAAAAATTTGCCTTCCAAGCACCCTGGAAGGAACAGATGTTGGGGGAGGATATTAGGGAGGCAGTGATACAAACAAAAGGGAGTTTTCACGAGGCTACAAAGGCTCTCAAATGCTGCATGAGAACACATCTCCAATCTCCTCTCTCTCTCTTGCAATCTCTCTTCCACACCTTCAAGGCCAAATTCTCGCTCTAACGGTACCAAATGTAAATTGAGAAACAGGGACGAAATGCATCGTATAATTTTATTAATCTCAATCAACT
This sequence comes from Taxus wallichiana var. yunnanensis, assembly GCA_018340775.1. Classification (NCBI taxonomy): domain Eukaryota; kingdom Viridiplantae; phylum Streptophyta; class Pinopsida; order Cupressales; family Taxaceae; genus Taxus; species Taxus wallichiana. The sequence continues at coordinate 331,289,575 of CM031237.1, read as the reverse complement.
AAAGAATTACAGAGAATGGGCTGCAATATTTATAGATATTGCACAACCCAAATACATACTCTGATCAAGGAGAATAAGTGTTGATAAGACAGTCTGTGCAACCAAATGCCGAACAAAACAAGCTTCCTTAATAACATCCGGAAGCAGGAAATGAAAAGATACAAGGAATATATTCTTTACAAACAATATAAAAACTTATGAAATAAATATGATCTCAAATATGGTTGATTAACCATATAATTTCCCAAATAACAATTATTATTTAATTAATAAAATTAAATAATTTAAACTATGCATAATTAATATTAGGATAATAATATTTAATCCTAATCAAACCGATGTCTACAATCTATTTAACAAAACAACCCACAAGACCCCTTCCATCATACAGTGCTAAAAGAAACTGAAGTTTTCAATTCAAAGAAATACTGTAAGTATACAACTCATCAATTTCCCCCATACAAAATCAAAATGACCAACAAGGAATACCTGTGTTGCATTAAATTCGTGCACAGATCACAAGTTCAAACAACTCAAGTTCAAATATGAATTTAAAATGGAATCACATGGCTCTAATAAAATCTCATAATAACACCACCACCCTATTATGGGTTCAAGCCTTCCATTTACATAAGGAAGAATAAAATCTTAGTCAAGAACTTAAATACAAAGCACAATGCAATAACTCAACCACGAATACAGAATTCATAAGAACTATATATAAGATCCAAGGTTCAAAACTTCAATAAGTTCTACACAGTCCAAACAACCACTCGGTCTCAATAAAGCTAAAACCAATCATGGCTTCAATACAAGTTTAGAATATTCATGGAGTGCTACTACAACTACCCGAACACAATCATAAATAGAGATACAAGGCCATCCCAACAACACTTGTTAGTCAAGTTCAAAATGGCCAAGGAGCTTCTAATTCAAGCTCAATGAGCTTAAGTATAGATCAAAACATGACAACCCAACAATAAATTAGAACCCAACAAGTAATAAGCCAACTCTTTTCACCTTATTTTCAAATGCAAGAAAACAAGCTTCAAAACAAGCTACAAGCTTAAATACAATAACAAAACTACTAGTTCAAGTTACAGAGGTCAAAAGAGCTTCTAGTACAGATTGCAGAGTTCCAAAACAATCACATGCAAACCTCTAACAACCAAAATAGAGAATTTTTCCAAAAACTATCAATAACAACAAAGGATTCGTATTCCAAAACCCACAAATTTCCAAGCTTACATGCAAGTAAATAACCACATACATCAAGCAAATATAAAATTTCAGTGAGTAGAATTGTTTTAATGAATCATTTAGAAGAAAGCAAGAAATATTAATGGGTAGAGCCTATCATGCCTGATAGTGCCTCTATCGATTCGAAGAATACTTCTAGCCAAGTTTCCAAGACCTCTTCTTCTCCAAGCAAGATCAAACAACCATATTATTTTTCCACAATCCCACTTATACATTCCTCGAACCAAAAATAGCTCAGAGAGTTCAAAAATAACCACAAGGTGGAGATCAAACTATTGTTTAAAGAACCAGATAGCTCCATGCGGAGCGAAAATTGTGAAGCATGCAAAGCTAAACAACCCCCAACAAATCTGCCAACATGCCTTCCAAGATGGCTTGCTCACCAAACCCGAGGCACATTAATGCCATTAAAACCAATTTTCCCACTTATCTTTCCTTGCCACCACCATTCATAGTTGGTGAGACCTAATTGCAATTCATAATGCATTTCCAAACTTAGAGATGCCTCCATGTAGATTCCTCTAACTTTCACTAACCCCTGCCACACTGGTAGTACTTTCATGTATTAAAAACCAAATCAAAACAAATCCCAATAAAAGATTTGGAACCACCACTTAGTTCCCATTGCCAATGGCCCCTAGGTCCCCTTTCATATCCCATTAGTTTAGGATAGATAGAATTTTCTTAGGTTAGATCTTAGGTTAGTTTAAATAAATAACCTTAGGATATAACCCCCAACAATAGTTTTCCACCCTAGGATAGGATGTAGTTTAAACCAAAAACTATAGGTTTAGAAATAACTTAGCATCCCCCTAGGTCACTTCCTTACAAGCTAACAACTTAGGTTAGAATGTCATCCCTCGTAAAGGGGTATAGTAACAATAGTTAGGTAACTTACCTGAATCCGTATTTATTAGGGTACACAACAATCTATTTTTCTCAAGAATTGAAGCAGGGTTCCTATTTCCCTTGACATCATAAGCACCTACAAGGGTCGACCAAGAAGAGTCGAGCTCAACACAAAACAGAATGCAAGCACTATTTCCAAGATAATAAAGAATTTTCCACAAACACAAGTTTAGTCCATTAAGCCTCACAATCGATGAATGTCAATTTTTTCATTCAGTTATAATAAGAAGATTTAAAACATACCTTGGATCAATGGAATTGATCCAAGGATGAGTCCAATAGCGAAAGGTAAGTTGCAACTCTTAAAACCAGATTGCAGCTTATCCAAAGAGAGTGAAATAGATTATTGCAAGCAACAACATACCAACCCTCCAATCAAAGAGCATAATTGATTTATCCATTTCAAGCATGATCTTCAGTAGTCAAAAGAACACACCTTTATCAAGAAAATCACATGTCAACACTTGAAATGCAAAGGAGGAATATAACCATTACCAAGGGTGTTACACTTTAGATCATATGACAACATCACCTGACTTTGACCAAGTCTCTAATTGAATGTAAAAAATTACATATGTATGTCATGTTATAAATTTATAAATTATTAAATGATCAACTCTTAATGTATTTTAAATTTGAATTGAGTTTTACTTTGTGATGTAGGTCATGTTTTTACAATTATTGTGACAAAATTTAATGAAGAGGGAACAAAATACTTCTTATCTCATTGTGTAGAGGGGGAAAAATTGAATTCCATAGTCATTGATGGTGAATACCTTGAGTATCCCACTAGGTCAGTGGTAGTCATTGGAACTTGGCTTTGACGATATCCTATCAAAAAATTAAATACTTTGTTGTTTGAAGACTATGAAGTACATTGAAAGATACTTCACTATTCACATTTGGTTCTTGCAACAAATATTCAATTGATCAAATATTGAGGTAGACCATTAAACAAGAATTTGTGGAAGGTTCGTGAATTAGATCATGAAGCAATTCTTATTACTATCAAGAGTAGAGTTGATCCTTGCAGTTCATTGGATTGAATTTCCAAAGGTATGTTCACTTAAGATTAGATATACATCTACATGAATTTAATTTGAATATTTACTTTAATGATTTTGTTTAAATTTTGTAGGTTTTAAAATTTTATTTAATTTCTTACTAACATGTTTATGTAGGTTAGTGGTGCCAAAAAAGCTTCCACCTTCATGTGGTTGGCACTATTAGTAGAGAATTTATTATTCTCAAAGTTAAGGGAAATTAAATATTAGAAAGGAACAATAAACATAAATTATCATTTCACCACCTATATTGTATGAAAAATCTCTTCTTAAAATTCTCATTTCACCACCTATATTATATGACCCACCTATATTATTCACATGGTTAGCAATGGAAAACCTTACACTGACTCAGACTTGACTATTGACACTTTTGCAAATAATAGTAAATAAGAGGAAAAAAATTTAGATGGAGAAAATTGAAATGGGAGTTTCTAAAGGGTACCAACATGGAGGTGTAGGATTAGACGAGACATTTCAAGGTTCCACGGTGACTAAGAAATCTCATGGCAAACTTATACCATTTTTTTCTCTCATGGGTCTTAAGGGACTATGTCTAGATGAAGTATCCTGAAAGCACTAGGAGCATTGGGAACCAAAATGAAACCTCCTCAAGAATTTACCAGGCTGATGCATTTTCACAGTTGGTTCAATTCCACAAACTTCGTTTGTGCAAAATATAGCAATAGACAACCTTACACTGACTCAAACTGGACTATTCAATGCTTTTGCAAATAATAGGATAGCGAAAGGACCAAATTGAGATGAAAAAGACCAAGACAGGATTTTATTACAGGGTATTAATGCAGAGGTTTAGGATCAAATGATACCTTTCAAGGTGCCATGGTGACCAAGAAATCATCCAATGAACTTATACCTTTTATTTCTCTCAGGGATCTTAAGGGACTATGCCCGAGATGAAGTAGCTTGAAAGCATAGGGAGCATTGGGAACCAAATATTTCAAAGCCTCCCCAAGAATTTACTAGGCCATCTTGATGGTTGTGCACAGTATTTTTGATTCCACAAGATTCTATTTGTAAAATATAGCAATGGACAACCTTAGGCTGACTCAGGCTGGACTATTTGGCACTTTTGCAAATAGTAGGACAGCGAGAGGACCAAAGTGAGATGGATAAACCTGAGACGATATTTTTTAGAGATTACCAAATCAGAGGTGTAGGATCATATGAGACCTTTAAATGTGTCATGGTGACCAAGAAATCACATGGAAAACTTATACCATTTTTACTCTTAGGGATCTTACAGGACTACGTCTGGAACAAAGTAGCCCGGAAGTACTGGGAGCATTGGTAAATGAAACGAAGCCTCCCAAATAATTTTTTAGGCCATCCTAACATGTGGGGGTAGTCTATTTAATGTCACGATCTTCCATTTTCAAAATATAGCATTGGACAACCTTACATTGACTCAAACTAAACTATTCGGCACAATTGTAAATAATAGGACAACGAGAGGACCATATTGTTCTAGGGAAAACTTAGACATGATTTTGTATAGGGTACCAATGCAGAGGTGTAATATTAGACAAGACCTTTCAAGGTTCCACGGTGACTGAGAAATCACCTGGTGAACTTATACCATTTTTTGCTCTCAGAGCTCTTAAGGGACTACGCCCAAAATCACCAAGAGGGTTGGGAACCAAAACAAAGGCTCCCCAAGTGTTTATCAAGCCATCCTAATGTGTGTGCGTATTTAGTTGAATGCCACATGCTTCTATTTTCTAAATATAGAAATGGACAACCTTACACTGACTCAAACTAGACTATTCGACTTAGTTGCAAAAATAGGACAACAAGAGGATCTGAATTTATTTGGGAAAAACGAGATATAATTTCATAGAGGGTACTAATGTGGAGGTTTAGGATCAGATGATAGCTTTCAAGGTGCCATGGTGACTAAGAAATCACCCAAGTGAACTTATACCATTTTTTTCTCTCAAGGCTCTTAAGGGAAAATGCCCAGATGAAGTAGACCAAAAGCACCAAGACCATTGGGAACAAAAAAAAAGCCTCCCCAAGTGTTGACCAAGCCATCCCGATGTGTGTGTGCAATTAATTCAATTCCATGAGCTTCTGTTTGTAAAATATAGCATCGAGAAACCTAACACCGACTCAAACTGAAATATTTGGTGCAATTGCAAACAATAGGAACACGAGAGGACCAAATTGAGATGGAGAAAACCATGACATAATTATTTAGAGGATACCAATGCAAATGTGTAGGATCAGACGAGACATTTCAAGGTGCCATGGTGACCAAAAGTTCACCCGACGAACATATACCATTTTTTTCTCTCAAGGCTCTTAAGGGACTACACCTGGATGAAATAGCCCAGAAGCATCGAGAGTATTGGGCACCAAAAAAATGGCTCAAAAATTGTTTACCAGGCCATCCTAATGCATGTTTGTAATCCATTTGGTGCCACATGCTTCCGTTTGCAAAATATAGCATCAGACAACCTTACACCGACTAAAACTATAAATAATAGGACAATGAGAGGACCAAATTGATCTAGGAAAACCGAGATAGGATGTCTCATAAGGGGAAATTTGTCGGTGGAAAATTTTTTGAATTTATTGCCAATGTTCTAGGAATCTAAGTCCCTTTACTTAACCGATACAGCTGTCATGTATGCATGCATGAGAAAGCATGGATTTTTGTGGTGGCCTTTCGGTCAGGGATCCAATAAGGGCACTCCACTAGCCCTACGGTAAATGCTTGTAGTTATCTGCAAGGGGAGAATTTTCCATGAATATGGGAAAGGAGTGATAAAAGAGGTAGAGAACTAATTTTTTAGGTAAAATCATATTCCTGCATGCACTAGTTAGAAACTTCAACACATGCATTTATAAGAAGAAACAACCCTGCAAATGGCAACAAGACGAGATAAGATTGTGAACTCAAAGCTTCTGAAATCTCCTCATCAAAGAAAGAAAGAAACTCCTTCTTGTATTGATGTTTAAAATGAAATTTTACATAGTGGAGAAATGGAGGAAATTGAGAAGGGGGAATGGAAGAAAATGGCTATCTCCTTTGTTCTCTCAAAAGTACAATGCACTCTCCATTTTATAAGATCAATCGCCAACCCCTTACAATGCCTTGAAGAAGCCATTAAACATCTTGCAAGAAATGGTTAAAATTCTTCTTTTTAGCAAGAAATGGTTTACAATCTTTTCAATCATTCACGTCCATTCAGATTCTTGATTCACGAAGAAATGCCAATGGCGGCAAAACCAGATTTTTCATAATGCAGTAGTTACACTTGTTTTGTAACTTTGAATTTGAACCATTCATCTTGCCTTTGAAACTTTAAACCGAGCCATCCACATGGGATAAATTTACTGGAGCGGGCGTGGAGGATGCCTTTTACATTTTGTGACTTTATAGGGATTTGGCATTTTTACATTTTTGGTCCACCCTTCCACTTTTGATATAATCCTTGACACATGGCCTTACTTGAGTGGAGACAGAGTCGCAGGTCACTTTTATAATTTTACCTTTTTTATGCGGGCTCAAAAACACAAATTTTCTCGTCGGCCCGCCTCCCTACTTTGACCTTGATGCGGGCTTAGTATTTGACTTTTTCCTTGGTGTGGGCGGGGTTGGGTCACTTTTTAACTTTAAACCCTTTAATGAAAACAAGGCTCAAATTCTCAAATCTCCTCGATGGCCCGCTTCCCCACCTTGACTTTCTATTCAAGATTAATATTTGAATTTCTCCTTTTGTTTGATCGGGGCTACGGGTCACTTTATGAATTTTCACCTTTTTACAAAGAGGCTCAAAACCTCAAAGTTCTCCACCGACCCACTTCCCCACTTTGACTTTCAAGGTAGGCTCAAGCTTTGAATTTTTCCTCATAGCATGATCGGGGCTATGGGTCACTTTATGATTTTTCACCCTTTTTACAAAGAGGCTCAAAAACATAAATTTCTCTACTGACCCACTTTGAATTTCCAATGGTGGGCTCAAGCTTTGACTTTTTCCTTAGCATGATCGAGGCCACGGGGCCAAATTGACATTTTTTGCTAAAATAAAAAAATGTTAAGTTCGCAAAAAGGAATCATTCCACCACATCCAATTAGATATGTCCACATACACGTGGATACTGGGACCAATATTTGATGGGGAAAAGATGCTCGTCATTCATGACTATGGAAAAATGCAGAGAAGAAGAAAACTCCACCATTTTGCACCCGATTTTCAAATTTCTTTCGCGAACCAAAGAATTGAAAACAATACAAGGTTCGACGATCCATGGCCATAGAAATATTGAAAATTTCATTCAAATGAGGAAAATAATAAAATTTTCACGTCTAGATAGGAAAACGGAAAATTTATCAAAACGTGCTGATAGAGATTTTAAACAACTTCAAAGCATGAATTTCTCTATCTTTTTAGAATTCCAACTTTACTTGAACACTTTTGGAGGGCATGAGCTCAAAAATTTTGAATTTTAATTAAAAAAATGAGGGGATTATTTTTAGGGCACCATTAGTTGGCTCTAGCTTGGGGACATGACATGGATTGAGCATAGTGAAGACATGACATGGGAATCAGAATCTCAATCTCTAGATCCTGTAATTTGTTGACCAGTGCCTTATCCATTGGGCCTTGCAAATTCATGTACAAATTCGAGAAAGAAGGATCAGAAGAAGGAAACACACAAACACATAATGGGAAGGAAACACATGACACGCAACATAAGGGGAAACAAAACCACACAATGGAAAGGGAAACACACCTATGGTACAAGGCAGGGAACAACCCACTTTCACTGATGATATAATTTCAAGTATTACCTACTCCGAGGTAATTCTAGTGGCGTTCCATCCAAATATGAGAGAAGAAAATGTTCTCACAGCAAGCTTCATGAATCTGGAATGGGATGAGCCATAATGAATTGAACTTTCCATGGATGCCTTTTGGTTCTCTTCTCTTGTCCCAAAGCAAGATGAAGTCTCTAACTTTGAATTCTCTTACCTTGGCCTTCTTATTAAAAATCTCCTTTACTTTCAATTGGTTCTCCTTAATGCGATCCACCACTTGGATTCTATTTTCTTCCAGCTTCTTAAGAAAGAGGATCCTCTTGTCAATGGAATCCTTGTACTGACCATCTTCTATTGCCTGCAGCAACTTGAGAGTTAGCATCTTGATCGTGAGAGGAATTTTTGCTTTAACTCCATACAACAGTTAGAATGGTGACATACCTATTGCCTTTTTTGGAGTGATCCTATCCACCCACAATGAGTTTTACAATTTTTTATGCCAATTCCTTTGATTCTCATTTACAAGCTTGCGGACAATGGTCACAATGTTCTTGTTGCTTGATTCAGCCTATTCATTTCCTTGTGGATATTAATCAGAAGAATGAGATAGGGAGATTCTGTAGCTATAGCAAAACTCAGTCAGATCTCTTCAAGAGAAATAGGTAGCATTATCTGCTACAATCTTTTGTGGCACTCTGAAACAGACTATGATATTCTCCTTGATGAAGTTGCATACTATTTCAAAGTGTTGGCTTGTTTGGCCAGAATGTCTTCCACCCATTTGGTGAAGTAGTCTATTGTTGTGAGTACATAGGTGTGCCCCATGCTTGAGTGAGGGTTCAGAACACCAATGAATTCCATCCCCCACTGTTGAAATGGTTCTTCAATAACCACATGCCTGAGTGGTAATGTAGTGAGTTGTGGTCTTCCAACAAACTATTGGCATGCTTTGCATTTAGAAACCCAATCTTGAGTGTCTCTGCAAAGATGGTGGGCCAATAATACCTTCCTTGAGGATCTTTTGTGTAGTGACCATTGTTGAAAAATGTCCACCACATGCTTGGTCATGGTATGCTTTAAGAAACTTTTCTTGTTTCTCTTTATCTACGCACCTAAGGAAACAACCATCTAGGCCTCTTTTGTAAAGTGCATGATTCTAGATTACAAATTTAGCTACCTTCATCTTGAGTGTTCTCCTTTGCTTATAATCAAGATGGGGAGGGAATTCTCCATAATTTAGGTAATAGGAAATATCAACATACCATTCATCAGTAGTGGTGACAAAGAGAACATGTGGGTTGTCTTCTGAACAAGTTGAGCAAGCACAATTTTCTTCACCATGTTGAACTTTGAGTGTTTCATCTTCAGCAATCAACTTACACAAGCCATTTCCCCTTACCAAATTGGAGGGTCAAATCTCCAAGTCATATTATTGATTCTTTGCAATCCAATTTCCTCTTTTAGCTCTGGGATCCTTTGTGTCAAGATGGACTTGATTGCACTACCGGGGACCATCACCACCGTATGGGAATTGAGGATGTAAAACCTGAAGTTTTTACAGCCTTGACCACTGCATAGGTGTGCTTCTCGAATTGGTTGTATTTTATCTCATGTTTTTTCAAAGGACAACTCATGAAAGCAATAGGTGCTTCCACCCCTTCATCATTTTTTGAATGATAACGTCAGAGAGTATATGTTCTGATGCATAACAATACATGATGAATTATTTGTTAAAATATGGAGATACAAGAGTTGGATCCTTGGAAATGGATTTCTTGATCTCTTCGAATGATGCATTCCCTTCATTGTTCCATTTGAATTTTGCTTGTGGTTTCATCATGGAAGTGATGTGCTTCATCAACTCAACAAACTTAGGCACAAAATGATGAAGAAAGTTCACCTTTCCAAAGAATGAATGAACTCCTTTCTTGCTTGTGGGCAGGCTAATGCTTGAATGGATCTAATCCTCTCAGGATCAATGTGTGTTCCATGTTTGTTCACAACATGCCCCAATAACTTGCCTTCTGTGACTCCAAAAATGCACTTTTTTGGATTTAGCGATATGCCATGTTTCCTACACCTTCTAAGTACATGTTCCAGTGATAGATATGATCTCCCTCTTCTTTGAGAATACTGTGAGATCATCAAGATATATGACAATGCAATTCTTTAGATATTTGAAGGAAAAATACATCCCCCTTTAGAATGTAGCCCCTGCATTGATTAGACCAAAAGGCATTCTATTGTAGGAAAAAGTGCCCCAAGGTGTTGTAAAGGTTGTCTTGATGTGGTCCTCATCTACCACTTTGATTTGATTATATCTTGAGAATCCATCAAGTAATGAAAGCATTTCAGATCTAGTGACTGCTTGCAGAATATGGTCCATGATAGGAAGAGGATAATTTTCCTTTAGTGATTCCTGGTTCAAGTTGCAAAAATCTACACATATCCTTATTTCACCATTCTTCTTTCACACTGGCACAATATTAGCCACCCACGTTGAATGGTGGATGGGAAATATGATCCTTGAATTAAGCATCTTCATTACCTCCTCCTTGATGGTATCAAAAATCTTTGGGTTGTACGGCCTTTGTTTATGCCTGAAGGGCTTAACACCCTACTTCAAAGGAATTGAGTGATGCATTTCCTTTGGCTGGAAGGATTTGAGTTCATCATAAGAGTAGGCCAAGACATCTGAGTATTTCTAGAGTAATGCGACAAACCTTCTTTTTTATTCAGGCAAGCAACATTTTCCAATAATGACTATCCTTGGTTCCTATGGGGTACCAATGTTTTCTTTGTCAAAATCAGCTGGGCACCGAGAAGATTGCTTTTCTTTCTCTTGAATGAATCTATCATGTTTGTCAAAGAGGTCTTCTAAAGAGACTAGGCCTTTGGGAATTTTTTTCCCTTTTAATTTGATTACTCCTCATCATCAATCCCTTCAAATTCCTTCTTTCTCTTCTTTGGGTACTACTTCAAAGTGTTAATTTTCACCTCCTTCAAAGAAGAGATTATTGAAATTATCCCTTTGCTCTAAAAAGGGATAGAATTTGGTTATCATCATGAAGACTTGCCAATGATTTGCATTGTCTGGTACACTAGGCTTGAATACCATTTCAATGGTCACTTTGTCTTTACCAAAAGAAGGATGAGGTGTCACTAGGGAAGCTAACACTGCAAGAGAATCATACTTTTCATTCTGTTCCCTTGGAATAGATTCAATGGAAAATGCATCAAAAGATTTGATGCAGTCCCACACTTTGTTTCTGTAATGCCGAGTCTTGGATTCTTCACCTGATATTGTTTGTGGACCTTCTTTACTACAACCTTACATCACCTCAACATCTCATTTTCTTGATTCCATGTCCTCTGCTGCACTCATGCCTAAGAGTAGTGCTTCATACTCTACAATGTTATTTGTATTATCAAATTACAGCTTGTAGGCAAATGGGTACAACTCATTGGAAGGAGAGTACAATACTACACTAGCTCCCGAGCCCACACTGGAATGACTACCATCAAATTCCATTGTCAAAATTTGATCTTCCTCTTCCTCCATGAGAAGTGGAAAGTTCTCCTCTTTTTTGATGTGAGGAAGTAGTTTCCTAGCCCACAATCTTGAAAGAGAATGTTTGCTTTCAGATCATCAAACTTTCATACTGTGAACTTCATCTTTCTTACTAGTAGTAAATTATTCATCTTTCCTTTTACTAGGATAGTTGTAGATGACCAATCCATTTTTATCTCTCCACCCAGGTCTCTGTAGAAACTCCTACTCAATAGCATACCAAAGGATGTTGGGATGTCTACTACCAGTATGGTTAGGAGCACCTTCTTGTCTAGAAAATCAGCTAGTGCTACCTGTGCATCTTTGATTCTTCCTACCAATGGAACTTGTTTGGATTCCATTGAGTAGCAAGTGCCATTTACCTGGGTCAAGGTGAGGCCTAGAGAATTTGCAACTTTGGTCTGGCATCACATTATCTAAGGCTCCGGAATCTATGATACAATTATTTAGCTGGAAGCCTTTAATGAGGAGTGACAGGTAGAAAGGTTCAACCCTATTGGTTTTGGAGGCACTGAGGGGATAGAATGTCTTAGGAAGGTGGTGTGGATGTGTGGGCAGTAAGCCTTTAGAATTAGGACTCAAGGATACATGGTTACCACCACGAACTGCATTAATGAACCTATCAAACTAGGTAGGGTGTGTTTGTAGGTATTCTATTTCTGAGAGATGGACTTTGGTTTTGCTTGCATGTTCCACAAAGTCAAATGGGATTATGGTGAGAGAGGAAGAGGTTCTATAAATGGAGGAAGATTTACATGGTAGAGGTTTTCTACTTTGGGTGTTGAATTCTCCTTCTCAGGTGTAGCCATTGGCTTGGAAGGGGGTGAGGGTATATCTTTTGATTGAACCTTAGATGTTTTTATAGGAACAACATTTAAAGGAGAATGGTTCTTAGCAACTTTTGAGTTGGGAGAAGAATTAGATGACTTACTTGGCATAGTAACATGATCCCTGACAACCAATGAGTCTCATTTTTCTTTGGCCAACTCCATAGAAGGTGGTAATGGTGATCCTCTACTGATGATTTTATTTTATGTGACCTCTGGAGGATAATCTTCTTTATTCTTCTTATCCTTTACTCCAACCGTTGAGGATGAAGCACCTTTCCTGTATTATGCACGAGTGAAAACAACACATGAGAAACTTGGAGCTTCTTCATCATCCTCATATTCATCATCAACATACTCAATTAGGCCATTGTGCATATCAACTTCCTTGACCTCAAGATAGTTTTCATAGTCTTCCATATTTTCTTCTTCAGTTTCATCAATTTATGCTTCCTCCTCTGGCTCTATGGTGTCACATATGGCATTGACTGGTGGTGCTTCAAGAGCAAGATGATGAGGAGGTGGAGCAATCCTTGGCGTATCTCGAAGGGTTTGGTCTCCTTGAAGCATTCCACATTTTGATCCGAGATAGCTTGAGCTTCTTCAAGGTAACCAAGTCATTTGCCATTTTTTGGAACATTAGATCTATGGTGATAGAGTTTGAATTCTGACCCTTTTGCTTTCCATTGGGGCCTTTCACCTTTTCAGAAAGGATTAGATCATCACCGGTTTCTATTGCATAGTCCTTGGCTTCCCTCAATGTTCTTGGTTGGGATCTTTGAGGAAGAAACCTACTTTGATGGCAAAGCACTGATTAAAAAACCTCTTCAAATTATTTTTAGGAGGCACCACATCTTCAAGGATCCTTCTTATCACTCTATCATATCTTGCTACAAAGTCCCTCATTGAATCAGAGGTTTCTTTCTTCATTTATTACAATTAGACCAAAAGATCTTGACAATCTTCTGTGCTCTTGAACCTATGTTTGAATGCACTTCTTATATCCTCCCAACAGGTGATGGACCTGGGGGTAGCATGTAGAACCATTCAGTAGCTTTCTCTTAAAGTGACTCCACAAAGAGTTAGACTGACACATCTTCATCCTCAATACCCAACACACCGTAAACAAAGTGATAAATGTTGTTACATGCTCTTCAGGGAGTTGAGAACCATCCCCTCTGAATTTTGGGAAGTTTTTTCTTGAGCCTCTAGATAGCTCATGGAGTGGTTGAGAAAGAGCCAAGTGGACCGGTGTTTCCTCCCCATGGTACATTAGGCCTACAGCCTCACGATCATGATCCCCATTCTATTTTTATTTCTAGCTTCCAACCTTGCTAAGGCTGCAGCTTCTATTTCTGCTCTTTCATCTACCTGGCTTGAAGTCTCTCGATTTCTTCGAGTTGAGCTCTTATTTCTTTGTCGGCTCTCACCTCTCTTTCTCTAGCTTCTTCTTAATATCTACGTCAGTGAAATCTATAAGGTTCTCGTTGATGTATGGAAATTCACCGTCCAAAGGATTGGCAACACTCAAGTTCCCAATGTGACTAGTTGCTTGAAAAGGAAGCCTTTGGATTCCAAGTAGCTCTTGTCTCCTTTGAAGTTCCTCAAAAATGGGATCAGTTTGTCCTCCTTGTCTCTGTTGTCGGGTGTATCTTCTATCCACCAGCTTGAAAATCTATATGCTCTTCTTTATGGTGCTGGAATTTGTCTTTGCCTCTCCAATTCAGAGCAGCGTTATTTTTTCAAGGTCCAGAATTCTCGTGGCAATGAAGTAGTGATTGGCACTTTGTCTATTATGCCAGATAGCTTCCCTCAAATATGAAGCAACGTCTTCTTGGATGTGGAAGAGAAATTCAGGTCTTTCAACAGGAGGGTTTCCCAAAATAGCCATGATTTGAATCCATGTGGCTCATATAGCCATTGAATTCCAAAAAATTTTCTCTTTTTTGAATTTTGAATTTTTTGACCTTGTGGTCGCATTTAGGTGTAAATGTGCTTAAATCCCCATTGGATGGGTGCCAAAACTATTGGGGAAATTTTTGGTGGAAAATTTATGAATTCCTTGCCAACAGTCTGGGAATCTAAGTCCCTCTACTTAACCAATGCAGTTGTCGTGTATGCATGCACGAGAAAGCATGGATTTTGTGGTGGCATTTCGGGTAGGGATCCAACAAGGGGCACTCCACTGACCCTATGGAAAATGTTTGTAGTTAAGGGGAGAATTTTCTATGAAGGTGGGAAAGGGAGTGAGAAAAGAGGTAGGAGAACTAATGTTACAGGTAGAAAATCATATTCCTACATGCACTAGTTAGAAACTTCAACACATGCATTTAAGAGAAGAAACAACCCTGCAAATGGCAACAAGACGAGATAAGATTGCGAACTCAAAGTTTCTAAAATCTCCTCATCAAAGAAAGCAAGAAACTCCTTCTTCTTATATTGATGCTTAAACAAAAATTGTACATAGTGGAGAAATGGAGGAAATTGAGAAGGGGGAATGGAAGAAAATGGCTATCTCCTTTTTCTCTCAAAACTATAATGCACTCTCCAGTTTACAATATCAATCACCAACCCCTTACAATGGTGTGAAGAAGCCATTAAATATCTTGCAAGAAATGGTTACAACTTCTTCTTTGTTAGTAAGAAATAGTTTATAATATTTTTAATCATTCACGTCCATTCGGATTCTTGATTCACGAAGAAATGCCAATGGTGGGTGAAACCAGATTTTTCATAATGCAGTTGTTACACTTGTTTTGTAAATTTGAATTTGAACTGCGTTCATATTACCTTTGAAACTTTAAACCAGAGTCATCCAGTGGGAGAAATTTCTGGAGTGAGCATGGAGGATGCCTTTTACATTTTGACTCTATAGGGATTTGGCATTTTTACATTTTTGGTCTGCCCTTCCACTTTTGATATAAGCCTTGACATGTGGATTTACTTGAGTGGAAACAGAGTCATGGGTCACTTTTATAATTTTACCTTTTTTTTATGCGGGCTCAAAAACAAAAATTTCTCCACTAGCCCACCTCCCTGCTTTGACCTTCGATGCGGGCTTAGTATTTGAATTTTCCTTGGCGTGGGTGGGGCTACGGGTCACTTTTTAACTTTAAGCCCCTTTAATGAAAACAAGGCTCAAATTCTCAAATCTCCCTAATGGCCCGCTTCCCCACCTTGAATTTCTATTCGGGCTTAATATTTGACTTTCTCCCTTTTGTTTGATCAGGGTTGTGGGTCACTTTATGACTTTTCACCTTTTTTACAAAGAGGCTCAAAACCTCAAAGTTCTCTGCCGACCCGCTTCCCCACTTTGACTTTCAAGGCGGGCTCAAGCTTTGAATTTTTCCTCATAGCATGATCGGGGTCAGGTCACTTTATGATTTTTTGCCCTTTTTACAAAGAGGCTCAAAAACATAAATTTCTCCACCAACCCACTTTGAATTTCCAACGGCGTGTTTCACTTGGAATATTTCGATTCTTAGAAACAGATGAAGGTTAGGGCTAGGAGGAATACTCGTTAAATTAGATGGTGGTGCTGCTCCAGAGAAAGATTGACTGAGAACCCCTTTTTCTCGAAGGAAAATAACAAAAAATTTTGATTTGCCTTAGGCCCAAGAAACTTCCTTTCGAAAAAGAAGGTTGGTTTCGGTTACTCCATTCAAAGTGCAACCATACCTGTTACATATGTCCGACTGCTATGGAACCGTAGGGATTGTTTGGTGGGGTGTTTGTGTTTCTTGGTGTTTGTGGTGCCAGGTTGGTTTATGGGTGGTATTAGGAAATGATGATGAGGGATAAAATAATGGCAAAGTTTATGGCAATGGGCTCTTGTAAAGTGGGTTGTAATCTGGATTTAAGAGGATGATTCAAAGAGCACAAGAAATGATATAACAGAGGACAAGCAAGATGTGACTACATCGTTTTGAGAAATGCAAGTTGAAAAGCCCTTCTCGGTTTCTTCCCTCCCTTTTCGTCAAGTGAAGGTCCTGACTGCTTTTTCCAATGATCTCTCGCTCAAAAATCATTCGACCTTTGATTTTGTGTTGGGAGCCCATTTAAGGTGGAACTGGTGGCTGTTACGTAAACAATACGAGTATGATTTCAGAAGGAAAAAGTAGGCTATTTTTAGTAAAATCCACCCTCGCTTTTCTCCCGAGAGACACTGTGGGCTTGGTCAAATTGCATCAAACATTAGTAAGGAGGCAATGGATGTGTGTCTAGACCAAGTCAATAATTAGGTTAGTTTAGGTTAGGGCACGTCTCCATTTTAAAATGGCGGGTGGTGATGTGGATTTATCAATTACAAGGTAATTAATAAATAATTGTGTAAGGTTTAGGTAATGAGGCATGCGAGATGAGATGCGGGTCACAAGGGGTCGTAAGACACAAATTTGGTGTCTATACGGCGGGCTCAAGCTTTGACTTTTCCTTAAGCATGATGAGTGGGGAAAATAAAAAATAACAAAAATGTTAAGTTCACAAAAAGGACCCATTCCGCCACATCCAATTAGATATGTCCACGTGCACATGGATACTGGGACCAATATTTGATGGGGAAAAGGCCATTCATGATTGTGGAAAAATGCTGAGAAGAAGAAAACTCCCCATTTGCACCCAATTTTCAAATTTCTTTCACAAACCAAAGAATTGAAAACAATATGAGGTTTGATTTATCCACATGTAGAAAGAATGAAAATTTCATTTAAATGAGGACAACAATAAAATTTTCATGCGTCCAGATAGGAAAATGAAAAATTTATCAAAATGTGTAGACTGGAGAGTTTAAACAACTTCAAAGCATGAATTTCTCTATATTTTTGGACTTCCAACTTTACTTGAACATTTCTAGAGGGCGTGAGCTCAAAATTTTTGAATATGACTTTAAAAATGAGGGGGATTTTGAGGGCACCAAAATGTTGTAGAGGGTACTAATGTGGAGGTTTAGGGTCATACATGCGATACCTTTCAAGGTTCCACGATGACTGAGAAATCACTCTGGTGAAATTATACCATTTTTCACTCTCTGGGAACCTAAAGGATAAACCCGAACAAAGTATCCCGGAAACACATGGATCATTGGGAATCAAAATAAAGCCTCTTTAAGTGTTTAACAAGCCATCCCAACACATTTTCACAGTATATTTAGTGCCAGGAGCTTCGCTTGTAAAATATAGCAATTAAAAACTTACACCGACTCAATCTATACTATCCGATGTGAGAAAACAATACGATAGTGAGAGAACCAAATTTGATCTGGGAAAATGAGACATGATTTAATAGAGGGTACCAACATGGAGGAGTAGGATTTAGATGATAATTTTAAAGGTGCCACAAGTTGATCAAGAAATCACCCGGTGAATTTATACCTTTTTTTGCTCTCAGGGCTCTTAAGGGACTACACCTGGATGAAGTAGCCCAAAAGCACTGGGAGCATTAGGAACCAAAAAGAAACCTCCTCAAGAATTTACCAAGTAATACCAGCATGTTTTTGTATTTTTTTGATGCCATGAGCTTTCGTTTGCAAAATATAGCATCAAACATCCTTACACTGACTCAAACTAAACTATTCAACATAATTAAAAACAATAGGACCACAAGAGGACCGAATTGAGATGGAGAAAACTGAGATAGAAATTTATAGAGGGTACCAACATGGAGCTTTAGGATTAGATGAGATATTTCAAGGTTCCACAGTGACGAGAAAGAACCTGTTGAACTTATACCTATTTTTTCTCTCATGACTCTTAAGGGACTACACCCAAACAAAGTAACATGGAAGCAACGAGAGTCTTGGGCACAAAACGAAGCCTCCCAAGCATTTACCATGACATCATGATGTATGTGTTAATATGTTCAAGTGCCATGAGATTATATTTGTAAATATAGCATCAATAACCTTGCATTAGAGTTTGAGTAAAAGCTAATGTTTACTTTGATTCTCATCACTTTTTCTCTCACTTTATCTCTCTCCCCCTCTCTTTATCTATCTCTCTCTATCTATCTATGTTTCTCTTACTTTCTCTCTCATTCTTGGTCTATGTTGATGTGTTAGTGGTCTTAAGTATTAGGAGTCAATGTTAAGGGAAATAATGTTGTGTATGACTCTTAATAAGTGTGAAAAAGGAGCAAATGATGTATTAGAAAGGTGGAAAAATCAGGTTCTATGTTTGAAAACCATAATATGTAAGGGGAAAGTTAGTTAGGGATTAGGAAGCCTATGTATTTGAGATAAATCTCACTTTTAGGAGTTATTTACTCATTGTATGGACATGATGTTCATGGTAACAACTTGTAAAAAGAAGAAATTGTAAGGATATTTTGAAAGTAAATGTGGAGCTCTATTTTTGCATGAATTATATTGTAAGTTGACTGTATTTTCTTGTAATTTAGTGTTCTCTTGTGGGTTAGATGGATGGATTCATGTTTATAACATATTGCAGGAAGATTCAAGTCTATGTGAATGATTGATGAATCCCTTTTGGAAGGAAAGACTCTATTTTCCATGAGAAGGTTATAAAATTTCCTGATTGATCACTATTTTAACAAGTATTGGAGTGATTTATTGATCAATTGTGTGTACAAGAAATAAATAAGGGTTGCCAAATATTTCAAGAAGGATTCCAAGCTTGTTTATGGGAGATGCTCGAGTAAAGGTATCTTACTAACTTGCAAGAAACTCATTTTGTGCCTTTCCTTGCTAATACACAGTTTTTAGCCATTTGAAGTTGTATACATGGTGAGAATGATCAAGGAAAACCCATGTATTTTATGCATGATGGTTTTATAAAAGTGGTGATGGTGAAATTATTCAATGTTTTGATTATTTAAGTGCATGAACAAGCCATTGTGATAGTAATTGTTGGAATCCCTTAGTTTTTGTGATAGTCCATTGTGTGTGTGATCAGTAAAACTGATTCAGTTTGATACTTTGAAGATGGTTTTATCTAAATGAAGGAGGTTGTACATCAATATTTTGAAGAGTATATTAGGGATACTTATACCTCTAGGGATATAGAGACATTGAGAATAATTTCATTATAATCTATACATATTTAGGGATCAAATAGACTAGAAACCCTCATTTGAAGGCAGGAGAAAGAAGTTTAGAGGTGTATTAGCGATTGATAGGTTGGTGAAGCCTTGATATCACCATGAAAATATTGAAAACATTGACACATACCCTAGATAAAGTATCAGGTATTAGAAGTAAAGCATTTATCTTCTATTTGTAACATTATCTTGCTCAGTTTAGAGAAACCCTCTTAGGGTTTGAAGAGATAAGGGTTGTTGGAGACTTTGGGAATGTATTAAGGACTAATGACTACATATACCCACTATAGGGTATCTTAAGGAGAAAATTCAAGTTATAATCTTTCTAGATTACTTGTAGAATAACTAAGGAGACCTTAAAATGTGAGTTTAAAGGAAGGGAGTTTACAAATTGACCTCATTTCATATCATTTAAGAACAAGCTTGTAGATGCATGGAGGAGGCTTTAATCACAAGCTCTTAAGAAATAAGACCTTGAATCTTAGAATTGAGACCTAAAAGTTAGTACATATCATCTAAAAGATGTGAAGAAGAGGATTTTGGAGGTTTCCTAAGTGTGGAATTCCACCAATTAGTCTCAGCTTTTATCAGTCCAATTGTAGGACTGAAACAAGGACAAGAAGACCTAATAGAAAATAGAGGAAGTGGAGTTTTGGGAATTTTTTTACAAAGCAAGTCATCTTGAAACATTGAACATCAGGAGAAGGGACAAATGGGTCCTTAGAAATATGCTTGGTTTGATAAATGAGGATGTATAACAAAAGATAAGATTGGAAAATAGTGTTGTTAGTGGCTACTAAACATGCATTAAGCCAAGAGAGTGATAGAGGAGAAAATGGATTTAAGAGAAGAGTTGAGAAACAAAATTTTCCCACACCTTTAGATGCCTAAAGGGTTCCCAAAAGTGTTTTTTTATCTTGGAAGCTTGTAGTTTGTTCAACCTATCACCCTACTAGGAGCATGTCCTTAAGAAGCACAAAAAAATGACAGTTGTGTGAGTTAGAAGGGAAATTGAAAGTTTTGGTTGATTTGAGCAAGTGTGATGGTTGGAATAGCATAGTGTGAGTCCAAGAAACATTTTTGAGTTATTTCCTAAGCTAATTTGAGCATTTAAACCAATTTTTCATGATTTAGGAAGGTTCTTGTTAAGAAGAAGTAAGCCATTTTTGCAAGTTTTTGACAAATTTGAATAATTTGTTTGATTTTATCTTTGAGGGACAGTTGTGTTTCTTGATGCTCTGCATCACTTGGGAACCTCATACAAGTGGATATATGTTACACAATACAGTGGGACAAGGCTAGTTAGTGCTTCAAGAGCAAAAAGTGAAAATGTGAGCTCTAAAGATTTGTAGGAGTTGGAGTCTAAGATTTTGGGAGTACCTTAGGGATGGAAAAAGTGAACTAATGAATCTTGTAAGACTTTTTGGGTATCCTTAGATCCTTTTATCCATGCTTGTTGAAAAATGCATTGTCTTAAGGGGCATAGTTGACAATTTTGGCAAGATGAACAATAGTGGTGTTTGGAGCCTTATGAATCAAGTTAGTGATGGTCCTAATGATTTTCTGAGGTGTTTTAACATGGGAGAAGACTAAGAATCATTGAAGAAGGCAATAGGTGCATGATAAATTGAACCTTCAAAGAGACCAAGAAAGAATAAGTACAAGGAAAATACACATATACACTCGATAAATTGAACGTATAATTACTTAGATTAGATAATTTTTATACATGTCATATAAATATTGATTTCCAAAGTTTCATGCATATTATACATTGAAAATGCTAGTATACAACACCAATAAATGAAAAAATATCCATAATGTCTTATATTGTCAAGTGCACATCATATTTGTTTCATACAAAAATAATCTCATAAATGTAAGGTCTCATACAAAAATATCGAGTTCTAAATAGTATTAAAGCGCACAATAAATATAAAAAAATGTGAATAGGTCATATAATATCAAGTGAATGCCATATAGGCGTACATACAATGTCGAACATGCATACAATGCCATGCACATAGGAATACAAAAAAATCACGAGACATATAAATATATATATGTATATATATATATATATATATATATATATATATATATATATATATATATATATATATATATACATACATACATACATACATATATATGTATATATATATATACATATATACATATATATATATATATCATATTCATCAAAATATATCCCTCTCTTGGCCTTGCTCGAAGAAGGCCCTACCTTATACGTAGATGGATATCTATGAGATGACTTGGGATCCTCCATGGCCTGACTATGAGTCTTCTTTCCGCTCAAAACTCACATGTAGTTAAACTTGTAA
This sequence comes from Taxus wallichiana var. yunnanensis, assembly GCA_018340775.1. NCBI lineage: Eukaryota > Viridiplantae > Streptophyta > Pinopsida > Cupressales > Taxaceae > Taxus > Taxus wallichiana. Next base: position 331,267,757 of record CM031237.1, on the reverse strand, counting down.
AGAAAACAAATTTTTGTCAAAAATTAATATATAAGTTTTCAACATGTATAAGACCATGTTAATGAAACTATTTACATTTACACGTACTTACCGCAATCTCTCGGTCACGTTGAATCTACATCTCATGCTCAAATGATTCATTAGGAGCTATTAGATCACGAACGGGGGTATCAAAATGATGAGCTTGAGGAGTTTGTTCCCTCGAAGTAAAAATGGAAGGGGTTGAACCCTACATACACATAAGATCACAAAATCAAACATCAAAATTAGCTTGTAAAACTATATTAACAATAAATTTTTTGAATGCAGTTCTAAAAATTTACGCCAACTACGTACATGTATGTGTAATGACAATATTTTAACTAATTTTTATCAATATACAACTATTTTTTTATTATGTCACGCCTGTGAATCATATGAATAGGGTTGCTACCTATCATAATTAACTCATACATATACATAATGTTGTCACATTGATTATCTACATGATGCTACAATGAAGGAAAATATTAAAATAATTTAACATAATATGAATTACATGATTTATTCAATGAAAATACATAGTTTGAAAACCTTAGTGATTTATTACGTAGATGAAATCATAGCGGAAACACCTTTCTCTACTCCTCACAGAGATGGTGGTGTGTCTAGTGAGGTCATCAACTTTATCAAAAATATATCACATCAAGTTAATTGATCATATATAATATATATACAAGAACATACATATATATAGACATATTAATGAGTATAAAACTTATATATATATATATATATATATATATATATATATATATATTTTCACAATTAACATTCTAAGTTACCTCTATGAATGTATGCATAGGCATGGTGCTCGCAACTTGTGGTTGGGATGATGACGTCCCTCCCGCACACGTTGTAATATTAATGCATACATATACATATGTATGTGTAAGTTAATAAATTTAACCAAGTTCAAATACAATTATTTTAAAAATATAACATATATAAGTAAATCAAGTACTCAAATATTTTGTAACATACATAATAAAAAATAACAAATACCTATGAAGGTTTTACCGATGTCTGGAATCCAAATGTATCACTCAAAAGGTGTAAAACATAGTGACATTATCATGGGTACCATCAGTGGAAACTACACCAACACCAGTATGCATGAAAGGATCATCCTCATTGAGTCCCAAGTATATGCTACAACATGAAGTGAAATTATGTGTCCTCATACTACTACTACCTCAAGGAATACTCTATGTACCTCAAAAACATTTTTATCATAAATATCCCTCATATTTCAGATAAGGGTATCAAATAGTGTCTAAAGCATGTGTAGAGTATCAATCTCTATTATCTCCTTCACTACTGGAGGGACAGTCTCAAGATGAGGGGGTTTTTTTAGGGGAATCTACCTGCGTAATAGGTGCACATTGTGCACCTGGTCTATCCTGTGTAGATCATTTTCCTCAGCCTTAAAACTCACATAAATCAAAATAGTTCGGGATCTCATTGAGGATAAACTCACACTAGAGTTTCCTCAAAAAGTATAATGGAACCTCATTGTTATTGTAAGGTGGAAAATCAAATACCATCCACTATCGGTCCCAAAAAATTATTTTTATCAGATCACTATTGCACCAGTGGATTGGAAATTGTTTACATGACAACGGAACATGAAAATCAGTTCGGGGTTATGTGAATAAGGCACATATGAGGTCTTTTGTAAATTTTTTTCTTTACATCTACATATGATAATTTTTGGCGTAATATTCCCTACAATTCTCTCTATAAGATGTCCAATGATCAATTTGACTCATTGTCGTGTCAACTTGAGCCAATAATGCCTCTAATGTGTTTACAAGTGAGGCACGGTGGGGGTTTGTAGAATGGGAATCCCTCATTTTTTAATTAATTCCTCAATTTCAATCTTATTTTCCACTATATGGGCTGTTAAATCCTCCTGACTACCCAGGGGATGTTTAGCAATTGTAGGAGGGCTATGAGGGTTGACAGGATTTGTAGGGTTTTGTTGTGGTTGAGGTGGAATTGTAACAATAAAAACATGTATTCAATTCAAATTCTACTATATAATTACCAAATTTCAATGCAATTTAGAGAAAATAATTTTGCCTACCTCTTCTCCATGGCAATTTATAGATGATCTTAGGAGCTAGCTGGATAAAAACATAATCCAACTACAAGGTTTGCTCTAAATTCCACGTTTGGGGAAACAAAAATTCGGAAGGAATCGGGTTTTTATTTATTTATAGTTTCAAAAAATGCATACATGTTTTAGGTTTCTTGGATTACCGAACCAAAGAAAAGGAAACATGTATGCATTTATCTGATTTTAGCTTTTGTGTCTAATTTTTTGCCCCCCATATTGGTGCACTTACCTCGTATATTTCTCTCCAAGCCTCCATTTGTGACAAATTTGGGCTCATTGGAAAGGTCTTGTCATGAACTTTATTTGGCATCATTCCTTTCAGAGGTTGGTGGATTTAGGTGGGAGACATAGGTGAAAATAGTCTGGACATAAAAATTCAATTTCAAGTGGCTCAACCACTATAATTGTGTTATGCCCTTAACCTATTACTTGTATTAGGATATGAGTAGCCGACTTGTGGCTTACCATATCATTTTATTATATCATTTATACTTTCTCATGCTTAATAGGTCGGCCTTGGTGATGGCCATAACATATGAATAGTATATATAGGGGATTATAGGTAGTATTTCATTATCATTTGAGCATTTGAGTCTTATTATATGGTTTGGAGGTTGCCCCCTCGAAGTGGCGAAGCTATTATAATTGCATATTGAGATCATTATTCTGAAATATTGTGTTATTTGGTGTTCTATTGTTTCTCTTAATCTGAATTATACAAGTAATTTCATTACAAGTGGTATCAGAGTTGCGATCTGGGCCAAAATTAGGGCAAAACCCTAATTTTTTGTTTCCACCACATATTGTGAACCAGAGTGAATTGGTGGAAATATTTTTACGAGTTGTGAAATATTTCAAGTAAGGTTTTCTGAAAATTTCAAAATTTTTTTATTTATTTTAAAAAGTTATTAAAAATTTAGGGTTTTTCATAAAATCGCTCCTAGGGTGTAAATTGTGGAAAATTTTCAAGTTCTTTACATTTTCAGAAATCTCTCAAAAAAATAATATTAGTATTTTCTCTTTGTTTTTTCCTGTTTGGCCAAATTTGTATCGAAACCTAAACCCTAAGGTTTGACATCATGGCGGGGCCTTCCACAAGAGAAAAAAAGAATCTGGTTACTCCGGGTAAAACCCCAGATAAAGATGGGGTAGTGATTGAAGAGATGGAGTCAGAAGGGGTAAATATAGATTCCTCATCACTAGGGTTTACCTCAGTTGATCATAAGGTGAGCCAACTTGAGTATGAGCTGTGAAATGTACAATCTGAGATGGCCTCTAAAGGAGACATAGCCCAAATCAATCATCGGTTGGATGATATCATGCAACATGTAAAGGGTAACCAATATGGCTCAAATCAGCCCATATCCACCAAGGAGGACCTTCAATTCAAAATCATGGACAAACTAACCATATTGTATCACTTTTCTAGTCCAATCAGAATCAAACTTATTCACAACCACAAAACATGATGCCGAAAGTGGATATGTGCAAATTTGATGGTAAGGATCCCTGAATTGGATAAATCAAATGGAGAACTTCTTTTGAGTTACATCAAACACCATCAGGAAAAAAGGTGACATTGGCATCCCTGTATCTTGAACCCGACCAATTTGTTTGGTATCGATGGTTATGTGCTTAGAGGCAAAAGAATGGTCTAGGTGTCACTTGGACAGTTTTTACCGAGGAGTTGCAATTGCACTATAGTTCCAGTGTTTCAAAGAACTACTTTAGTCAATTAGCAAAGTTACGGCAAACAGGATCAGTCAAAGATTATGTGCATCAATTCCAAAACCTATCCTTAAGGGTGGAGAATATTCCTAGAAGAGAATCTAAATGACTTGTTTCTTGGGGGTCTTAAGGACCACATCGAGCATGAGGTACGTATGTTTAATCCAATCAAGCTTTCTAATTCTATTATCATGGCACATCGTGTAGAGGAAAATTTTCTTTGTAGTAGGAGGCCACCTTTCATTAACACTAGAGACCGTAGTATCTCTTCCCCTTCATTTGTTATGCCAATTAGACTGACTCCTCAACAAATGGAAGAAAAGAGAGCAAAAGGATTATGTTTTAACTATGATAGAAAATATGGACTGGGACATAAATGTGCTGAGAAGAAGTTGTTCTATATTGATGGAGGTAATGAGGATGATGAGGAAGCTGAAATTATAGGAGAGGTTGAGGAACCAATAGAAGATGAAGTAGAGGATCACCAACCTATAATTTCTTGCCATGCATTGTCAGGTATTAGTACTCCTCAAACACTCAAGGTTATTGGCTATCTCAAAAAATAGAAGGTGATGGTGTTGATTGACTGGGAGTACTCATAACTTCATAAATAGTAAGTTAGCTGCCCACCTCAATTGTTTTATTTACCCAGCTCTAGAAATGCAAGTTATGATTGCGGATGGTGGGATAGTCAAGTGCATAGGAAAGTGCCATAGTATCAAGCTTTCCATGGGAGACTACATGTTAGACTCACCTATGTTTTCTATTTCTATGGGAGGGGAAAATATTGTTTTGGGTGTCCAATGGCTCACAACCTTAGGTACTATAGAGATGAATTTCCAAGAATTGTTCATGTGATTTCATTCAGATGGAAGGACAATACAATTGAATGGGATGGTAGCTAAGTCTCCACAGATTATTATCTCTCATCAGATGCAGAAGGTTCTTGAAAAGGAGTGGATGGATTTATAACAAAGCTATTTTCCATAGAAGTACAAAATACAAAGTCTTCAATGCCACCCGATCTTTAGAAGATTGTGGATGCTCACTCATCTATTTTTGATGCAATTCCAAAGGGACTACCACCAGTTAGGGATCATGATCATGCCATTTAGTTGATTCTAGGGAGCCAAACACCTAACATCAGACCATATGATACCCATATTCCCAGAAAAGTGAGATCGAGAAAATGGTGGAGGAAATGTTGAAGGCAGGTATCATCAGGCATAGCCAGAGTGCATATTCTTCACCAGTGGTCATGGTATGTAAGAAGGATGAAACATGGAGGATGTGTCCAGATTACGAGAACTCAACAAGTACACCATCAAAGATAAGTTTCCTATTCTAGTAATTGATGATTTACTTGATGAATTGCATGGTGTTGTTTATTTCACAAAATTAGATCTTCGTTCGGGGTACCATCAAATTAGGATAAAAGAGGAAGATGTTCATAAAACAGCTTTCAGGACTCATGAGGGCCATTATGAGTTTTTGGTAATGCCTTTTGGTCTTACAAATGCGCCCTCAACCTTTCAAAGCTTGATGAACACTATTTTTAGGCCGTTTTTAAGGAAATTTGTATTAGTTTTCTTTGATGACATATTGATTTACAGTAAGACATGGGAAGAACACTTACAACATGTAAATAAAGTGTTGGAAGTTTTGGAGAAACATACTTTATATGCAAAGCCATCCAAATGTTCTTTTGGTGTACAAGAGGTAGAGTACTTGGGTCATATTGTATCCCATGAAGGCGTCAAAGTTGATCCTCAGAAGATCAAAGCTATGGTGGAATGGCCAAGGCCCAAAAATCTCAAAAATCTTCGTGGGTTCCTAGGACTAACAGGGTACTATAGAAGATTTGTGTGGGGATATGGTAGAATAAAAACCCCACTCACTGCATTGCTAAAGAAGGATGCCTTCCATTGGACAAACGTAGCCACTAAATCCTTTGAGCAAGCTGAAGGAAGCCATGTGCACCCTTTAATTTTGGCTACTCCCAACTTCTCAAAAACCTTCATTGTTGAATGTGACGCTTCAGGATCAAGATTGGGAGCAGTTCTAATGTAGAAGGAAGACCAATTACATTTGAGAGTCACCAATTCAAAGGAAAATATCTACTCAAACCTATCTATGAGAAATAAATGATGGCTATTCTTCATGCGGTCAAGCAATGGAGGCCCTATCTCATGGGTAGACACTTCAAGGTAAAAACTAATCATGATAGTCTCAAATACTTTTTGGAGCAAAGGTTATCATCTGAGGAACAACAAAAGTGGGTAACAAAAATTTTGGGTTATGATTTTGAAATCATATACAAAAATGGTAAAGAAAATGTAGTAGTTGATGTGTTGTCTAGAAGGGATACATCCGCAGATGCCTTACTATGTGGAATGTCCATGTTGACGGTCGATTGGGTGGATGAAGCAAGATTGGAATGGAATCAAGATAAGGATACACAATATCTAATACAAAATATCAAGCAAGGATCTATGACATCTAACAAATTTTAGTGGAAAGGTAATGCCCTATGGTACAAGGATAGGTTATACTTGAGTAAAGATTCTGAGTTGAAGCATAAGATTCTTGCAGAGCTACATGCCTCACCTGTTGGAGGACACTCTAGGTTTTTGAAGACATATCATAGAATAAAAAGAGAATTATTTTGGGAAGGACTCAAGGGGGATGTACAAAAGTTTGTATCAGAGTGTTTAGTGTGCCAACAGAACAAAGGGGAAACAATTAAGACACCAGGTCTATTGCAACCCTTACCAATTCCTAGCTAGAGATGGGAGGAGGTCTCCATGGATTTCATCACTGGATTGCCTTGTTCAGAGGGTAAGAATGTTATTTTCATGATTGTGGATAGGCTCACAAAATATGCCATTTTTGTGCCTTATCACATCCATTTGGAGCCAATACAGTCGTAGCTATTTTTTGGAGACAGTTCAAAGGCTACATGGAACCCCAAAGATAATTGTAAGTGATTATGATCCTATTTTCACAAGTAATTTTTGGACGGAATTATTTTCATGTTTGGGTACTCAGCTAGCTCACAGTTCATCTTATCATCCTCAAACTAATGGGAAAATAGAAGTGGTCAACAAATGCTTAGAGGGGTATTTACGTTGTTTTGTATTAGATAAGCAAGAAAGGTGGATTAAATGGCTACCACTGGCAGAATGGTGGTATAACACATCTTTTCATACCTCTTCTCAAATGACCCCATTTTTAGCATTATATGGTTACCATCCACCTTCTATCACTTCCTCCTTGAGGGTGCAAACTAAGGTCAGAGATGTTGAGGAACACATTCAACATCAACAACATGTTTTGGCTAGTTTGAAGGAGAATTTAGCATTAGCACAAAATAGGATGAAACAACAAGTAGATCAACACCGTAGTGAAAGACATTTTGAAATTGGTGACTAGGTTTTTGTATGTCTCCAATCCTTACAAACAGATGTCCCTAAAGCAATAGAAAAAGGAAAACAAACTTGCTCCTAAATATTATGGCCCTTATCAGGTTCTATAGAAAATTGGTAGTGTTGCTTATAAACTAGAGTTGCCTCCATCTTCACACATACACCTAGTATTCCATGTTTCATGCCTGAAGAAGGTTATTGGACAGAAATTTGAAGGCTAGATAAATTACCAGAACTTGATGAGGAAGGAAGAATCATTTTGAGCTAGAGAAGATTCTACAAACATGTACTAAGAGGCTGAGAACTAGAGACATTAAGGAATATTTGATCAAGTGGAAGAATCTGAGCATAGAATACGCCACCTGGGAAGATGAAGGTTTTCTGAGCAACATCCAGGATTATTCAACATTGAGGACAACATTGGTTTGAAGGGGAAGGGCATGCTATGCCTTAACCTATTGCTTGTATTAGGATATGAGTAGCCGACTTGTGGCTTACCATATCATTTTATTATATCATTTATACTTTCTCATGCTTAATAGGTCGGCCTTGGTGATGGCCATAACATATGAATAGTATATATAGGGGATTATAGGTAGTATTTCATTATCATTTGAGCATTTGAGTCTTATTATATGGTTTGGAGGTTTCCCCCTCAAAGTGGTGAAGCTATTCTAATTGCATATTGAGATCATTATTCTAAAATATTGTGTTATTTGGTGTTCTATTATTGCTCTTAATTTGAATTATACAAGTAATTTCATTACAAATTGATTAAGTATGGAGCCCACTCCTTCTTCTGCAAGTAAAAAGAACATGTGAGATGGTCTTGTAGGGATGTCCATGATGGTTTTCAAAGATTTAATGCATTTTTTTGGTATTTGAAGGAAGGAATTTATGTTTATATCTCTTTTCCCTCCTCTCTCTCTCTCTCTCTCTCCCATTTTTCTATATAGTGTAAAATGGTGCCCATTTATAAAGGTTGAACCCCCTCATAATACAAGGGCATCATTTCATGGTGTTGCACAAATATTTTTAAGTTGCAGGCCTCATATTTGCACTTTTGTGATGTGTTTATGTCTTCTTCCTTCACTTTAATGGATTGTGTATCTCTTTAAAGAAGTAAAATTCATGTTTTGTGTTATTGTTTGCACTAGCTTATGTTATATTGAATTTTATTTCCTCTTCATTCATTGCAAGTGTGATGTGTGTGTTTTTTCACTTTGTAGGATTTATTTTTGTTGTCTTTGGTGTGAAAATGGAATTTTAAATGGTGTTTTGATCTGTGGCACTCAAGTATTCCCTCATTGAAAGTGTCTTTCCCCTTTATCTAGTGTTATCATCTCTACTAGCTTAGGATTTCCCTTTCATGCATTTCCTTTTAACCATGATCCCTTAGATTGATATACTAGGATTAGATAGTTTCATTTACAATTGTACTTGTAGTTTTAGCATTACAAATTGGTAGAGGAAAACTACTTTCTATGGAGGTTGATCTCTCTTACAAAACCCACATTGCAGAGATCATCCCATGTTACCTCAAAATATTGGGTCTCTCATGTTGATTCAGGGCAGGGTGCAATTTTGAGCTCCAACACTTTTGGAAATTCTAGTGGGACCTTTATGAAAATATAGAATTATATTAAGTTATGGTGTGTGACTTAGTGATTTCTTACCTTTGAGGTATTTTTAAAAACATATGGTGACTCCCAAGTTTAAATCTATTGGTTTTAGCATCCAAAGTGCCATTTTTCATGAGAAGGATACATAGGAAAAATTGCAGCAATTATTGAACCTTTTGATTATTTGCAGTTAACACCAAGGAGAAGAAGAAGAGGAAAAAAATCAGATATCACCATCTCCTTCAAATAGAACTATTTTAACTCCTCCTAGTGGGCCCTTCTTGCTATCCTCTAGGGTTTTAAGACCTATTCCATTCATGCACAATAGAGAAATCTCCCCTTTTCCAACTTTAATGGTGGTATTCCTCTAATACTTAATGCCCAACATGATATATCAGTGTCTACTTTTAAAATTATTCCCTCCTTCAATGGTGAAAATTATACCTCTCAGTTGATCATATTCAAGATGTTTCTAGTGTTTTTTCAGTTCGTATAGTTACAGAAGATGATGTTGCATTTAGACTTCTTACTTCTTCTTTCAAATGTAAATAACTTCAATGGTATAAAATATTGAGACATGCTTCTCCTCACAACTAGGATGAACTTGGTACAATTATTTTCCAACAATTTGAGGAGAAAGTAAATAACATATCTTTACTAGAGAAACTCACATTCATCAAGAGGGATCCCAATGAGCTTATGGTTGATTTCAACATGGGAAAAATTCTAATTCTCTTAAGACCAACTCCACAAGGTACTTTCATTTACTTCTTAAGAGCTCTCAATTTTGATATTGATGTTATGATACAATATATGGGTGTTATCCAACTACCAGATGCATATCCAATATCTATTAGGGATGAAAAATATTTGATACAATCCAGAAAAATAACCCATAGGTTATATATGCATGTTTCCTAAATTTCCTCAAGCTTCTCAGCCTTCCATTGCTCCCATTCTTGAGAAAAATTCCCAATATCCTCCCTTCACATCTTATTATCCCTAAAAAAATAATGATGATGAAATGAAGGCCTTGATCATAAATATTTCAAACAAATTTATATCCCTGGAAAAACAACAAGCCCAATCTTATAAAAATTATTCAGGTCCTAATCAAGCATAATTTTCAAACCAAAAATTTAATCAAGGTTATCATCCCTATAGAAACTAATACGTAAATCAAATATATGGGAAAAATCATCATAATGATAGGTTAAAGGTCAAAATCTTCACCTTCCTCTTCAAATAGTTGTTCCTACCCACCACTTCCTATTGTTATCTCAAGTAAAGCACTAGTTCCAATGCAAAATAATGCAATATAAGAAATAGAGTGGTTTTATCCATGAAATCAGACACATAACCAGTATAATTGTATTAATTAGTTACAATCTCATGCCTTTATGGTTCAAAATCCTTCTAATCAGTAAGAAATATTTATAAAAGCAACCAATGCTAATCTGGAAAGAGCTAAGGAAGATGTCCTTAGACCAATCTCATATTTTTGGGGTTGATAATTTTTGTTTAATGGCTTGAGTTATGGAAATTTATAGTATACCTCATACTCATTTTTTTATAATACAAGGTGTAAGAAGATATTTTTGGATACTCAACTGTCACTTTCTTCCAAGCAAGACAATTTTCTTCACAAGGAAAAATCTATTAGGGCAAATTCGAGTAACAATCAGATTACATGTTATTCCTAGTAGACCTATTTTGGAAAAAGAGGTTTCTCCCCAACCAAAGGTACATGTCCCAACATTGGAACAATAAAGGAAGGATAATATCACACCTCTAATGCACAAATCCATTGGCATTCCCTTTAAAATTTTTGAGTAGATGAAGAAGACAAATGTGAATGTGACAATGTGGGATGCCCTAGCTATTCCATCACAAAGAGAGATCTCCTATATGAAGCTCTCAAAGCATCTCCCTCAAGTTGATCTAACCATTTAAAAGGCTCATACTAAAGTCAACTCATGCCAAAAAATGAAAGAACAAGTAATAAAAATTAAGAAGACTCCACCCTTTTATATGTCTTTGATTGTAGGCAAACACTTGGTTCATAATTGTATGATTGACTCAGGGGCTAGTACTTTTGTAATGCCTAAGAAAATTGTTGATATCCTAGGTCTTAAGTATAATCTTGTTTCTAAAGGTGTTCTATAACTTGATGGCTCAACTGTCAACATTTTAGGAGTGATCAAATATCTTGAGTTAACCCTTCATGTTTTTCCAAGTCTAACCATAACTCAAGATGTATCAGTGATTAACTTTCCTCCCTTGTTTTCCATTTTTCTATCAAGATATTTTACTCCCAAAGCAGGTGGTTATTTATCTTCAGATTGGTCTCATATGCTCCTAAGAACTAGATATGGTATTATATTTACCATCTAAGTTGAGCCAATATTTTATTATCATGTTGAGTGTTATGATCCCACTCCTCTCCAATCTATTTGTCGTATACATGAATATCATGAGCATGAGTTAGTTTCATAAGAGAATCTTATCCCTCGATCAATTCCTAATCTATTATTAGATGAATGGGTCAACTAGAATTATGAATTTGATCCTTATGATACAAATATGGAAACTGGACTTGTCACATATTGCATTCATGAAGAATAATTCATCACACCCATACCACTTAAGTGAGAAAATCATGCTTCTAGATTATGGAAAATTTTATTTAATGGTTCTAAAAGTATAAATGGAGATGGGACAAGTGTTTTATTAATTTCCTAATCAATGATAAATTATTCTTTTCTCATAGGTTGCAATTTACATGTTCTAATAACGTAGTAGAATATGAGGCATTGGTTCATGGTCTACTTATTGTTGAGAAGAGACAAATCAAAGTCTTGTAGATTTTTTGGGATACTAAATTTATCATCCACCAAGTGAGAGGGAAATGTACCACTAAAAATAAGCTTCTAAAATCTTATAAACATAGATTTTGGGATCTCTTGGAGATATTTGATGTTGTTAATATGCAAGTGGTGCCAGGAAAAAAATTGATCCTTAGCTGATCACAATTTTCACTAGCTAAGGATCTCATCTGAGGTAATCAACAACATGTTAAACTCATGGTTAGGCCATCAATTCTATACGGTGAAGTTAGTGGAAGGTATTTGAAATTGATGAACAAATTTTTCAATTTATCCAAAATGAAGTTGAACTTTCCTCAAAGTGCAATATGATTTTCTTAATAGTTATGGTGACCAAATCATTTTATTAAGAACAAAAAAGTTTCCTAAATGATTGGTCACTCTTGAACATATCTTTAGTATTGATGATGAATTCAAAGGAGAAGAGAAGAATATAATATTAAGGCAAGAATATTTTCAATCAATCATTATTGCAGAAGGAAATGAGCTATTACTTGGAAAGGTATGCACTGAAGATAAAAACAAGATTTTATATCCTTATGTCAAAAATTTCATGATGTATTCTCATGGGATTATGAGTATATCATGGGTTTTGACCTAGCATTGCTCAATATTCCATTTATATTAATCCTAATACCAAGCCAATTAGACAAAAGTAAAGAATTTTCAATCCGAAGATAGAGCCTCTCATGAGGAAAGAGTTAGCCAAACTCATTGATTCTAAAATTATCTTTCCCATCAAATACTCCTCTTGGGTGGAAAATATGGTTTCAGTGAGGAAGAAGAATGGAGAAATTGGAATTTGTGTGAACTTTATGGATTTGAACAAAACTTACCTAAAGGATCATTATCCTCTACCTTCTATGGAACAAATTTTACAAATAGTAGTAGGAGCTAATAGGTTTTGTGTTTGATGGCTACTTAGGTTTCAATTAGATCAAGGTCAGAGAAGAGGATCAGTTCAAAACTGCATTTACAACCAAGTGGGAGAATATGCATATCAGAATATTCTCTTTGGTATATAAAAAGCAAGTGCCAAATTCCAAAGAGAAATGGATATTGATTTTAAATGGTATATCAATGATTTCATCCTTATCTACTTGGATGATATCACCATTTTCTCAAAAGAGATTAAATATCATATCAATCATCTTGAGAAAGTTTTTAAGAGATGTAGGAATTTGGGGTGTCTCTTAACCCCAAGAAGTGTAACTTTGCATTTCTTAGGGGAAAGCTCTTAGAGAATATTGTTTCAAAGGATGGTATTGTTATTAATCTAGAAATAATCTTATCCATCTTGTCTCTCTCCTTGCTAACTCATAAGAAGGCTTTCAATCATTCCTTAGAAAGATTAACTTTTTAGGAAGTTCATTCCTAATTTTTAGGATTGGTTAGGCCTATTACCCTAATGCTCAAGAAATATTTAGTATTTAAGTGGACAAAAAAGGAAAATAAAGCTTTTCCAAGATCAAATAAAAAATTTCCTAAGCTCCAATAGTTATCAACCCTGACTACTCCAAGGATTTTATCCTATATACATTTGGATCTGAATCCAATATTGTTGTTATTTTGACACAACAAAATGATAAAGGTATAGAGCATTAAGTGGATTTTTTCATTCAAACACTGAAGGATTATGAATTGAAATATAGTCACATATAGAAACAATTATTTTCCATCATGAGAGCTCTTAAGAAATTCAAGAGTATGTTTTCCACTAACCACATTAAATTTCTAATCTCACACTCTAATGTGAGAGACTTCATTATGGGAGCATAAATCGTGAGAAAAGGGTTGGATGGCTGGCCAAGATTATGGAGTATGCCATGACTATCAAAGCCACAAAAATGGTAAGAGGAAGAGAATTTTGCGAGCATTTAGCATTGAATGCTCAAGATGATCAAGAAACCTATTTCTTCACGAAGGAGGGACTTCCAAACAACATTTCATTTCAGCAAGATAAGATAGACATTTGGGAAATTCATTCCTAAGTCATCACATTTGGATTGATAACATGGCTACATTCTTGTCGTGTGACTTGGGCTCGAGGTATATACCCTCTTCCTAAACTAAACAAAGTAAAAAAATAAGGCATTTTAGATTACATAAATCCATTAGGGAATACCACAAACTAAGAGACACGTGTTCCCTTTGTTAAAATTTAGACTCAAGAAATATACCAGTTTCCCAATGAAGAAGGATGAACTCAAGAAGGGTGAATATACACCACAACTCAACCGCATGAAATACTCCACCACTCGATAAGCACGTAACTCCAAGAAACTCGCAATAGAAACCTAAACTTACACAAAGTGTACCTACAAGTACGAGAAAGGCACAAAGAAGCATGTAGAAGGATGAAAGGACCGAGATTAGTCACAAAACACACACTTTTATTGCTTCAATAACATGCACAATGCATCATACATTCAGAAGAAGAGGCAATAAGTTGCCATTACGAGTCTTGAAGAGAAGGCTTGAAAGTTCTCTCAACACACAAGAACAACTTAAGTAAGAGAGAGGACTCTTGAAAAGTATACACGTGCCTAAGATATCTAAGCATGTCCAACTTGTCCAAATCATTGGAACCCTTTGAAATGATCTTCCAACTTACATTTATAGAAGAATATGTGAGAAATAAGAGGAAAGGTCATAATTACATTCCTAAATTGAAGGCCCATGATGTATTTATCATGCATAATTAGTTGAACCACCCGAGAAGGTTCCATCATGGGTCATTAATTTCCCTGATGACCTAGTCTTCTCAATTAATTAAAAGAATATTTAAATAAAATATTTAAATAATAATAATAAATATTATTATAAAAATATTTAAATAAAAATATTAATTTAATTAACATAATGTGGGACCCCCCGTTGACCCGTTTGACTTGAAGAGGAGGGGGGTCCATGTGGATAGAGTCTGCACAAATCTCAACTCGGTGAGCTTCGAATCCTCTAACTCAGTGTTGCAATCGATTTTGAACCCCACACTAACTCTTTCCTTGCTTTGGTAATCGGGCTCTTTTGCATTGAGTCCTTCGAATGGTGAGCTATCAAACTCGATTCTTATCATTTTCCTTTGTTAACTCGAGGCCATTTATGCATTCCACGTTCAAACTTCATGAAACATCACCATGAGCTCCTTGCGAAGTCACCGAGCTCTTCATCCAGCAAACGATCTTACCTTTCCTAGGCTCAAACTCACTTGAATACCGAGCTTAACCCAATATTTCTAAAAAGAATGGTTTTACCACAATGCTCAGGATTCTTCCTCATCATATAACACTTGTAGTAAGAATGTTTTGGCTTTGCCATAATAAGCACAATTGTACCTCTTCCAAAGCGACATTTGAAGAGAAAATGCCATTATCAATAAAGACCTAATGCTGCCATGATGATGACCCAGGCTCATGCCCATAACATGTCGATAGACACCCTTGAGACTGATTTTTGGCCAAAGAGCCCTTCAAAAAATACATTGAACAACTGGGGCAACCAAGAGGACCTTGGAAAAATGTACAGGTAATAACCATATGAATTTTTCCTTAGTCGTGGATCAAAGCTAATAGAAATAAGCTAGCTAAAATTAGCTTGAAACTACAAAGATAATTGTCCATTTGTGAAAAACAAGTTTCTACAGTAAAAGAATACTTTTATCGATTGGACGTACATAATGGAAGGGTATAAATATTGCCTACTTCCCACAGAGTTTCTCAAAGAGACCATTTACAAGTGACAAGGATGTGGCATACAAAACGGCCGAGCCAGGTATTTTAGAGTTGACCTTCACATTCAATTCATTTCTAGGAGAAGAAATGCTGAGAAATATGAATTGTTTCATTACGCGTAATAAACCTTCATCTCCCGATTCAGAAATTTTTATGAAGTCTTGAATGGTGTGACTCCAATCCATCGTAACAGGCAAGTGAATATTTGTTTTCTGTAGCTGCTATTTGATCGAGTTCGGAATAAGGATAAGCATGCATTCGATACTAAACAGATAGCAACACAGATGGACAACCTACTTGCTAGAAGCACTCAAAAGAAAGGCTCTACTGTACTACAACATGCCTACCGCCTGCAAGGTGGGAGTTTTTCTCGTGACCACCGAATGCCGAGATCCCGAACGGGAGTTGGGAGAAGTATGCTTTGAAAAGGTGAATTGATGTGCCGACATCATCTGCTTGTTTTTCTTCGTGAGGAAAACTGTGTCTTCTCGTGAAGCTGCAATTATGGTATTCCATGAGAAGGCGTCTCTTTCTTGTGAAATCATATTCTCGGGAAATGCAGGTCTGCAATAGTTGAAGATATGTAGATGGGTTTATAGGGATAAAATGTGTGGAGCCTCCTTCACCTATCTCCGTGTCATACTCGATTTTGGCCAAAGCTAGACCACCACGCCCAATCCTATTAAACACTTCAACTGTCCCATTAATCCTCCTAGCGACTTGATAAAGACTCGAACTCGTTTACTACGGCCCGTGCGGGAAGTATCATGTCGATAGCCATCGTAATATTTCCACGCTTGCGCTTTGATTTGATTTCTCCCATTCATGGAAGTTTGATCATGGTTTACCAACCCAAAATTTCCACTTGGCGGTGCTTTCCCAAATTTCCACTATTCATTCCTTAGCGCGGGATTAACAGCTTGGACTGCCATCGTAATATTTCCACGCTCGGCATACTAGCTCCAAATTAACGGCTTGGACACATTAATCCACGGGCCCCGGCCTCAGCTTCGCCACGCAAACTTGGCAAGTTCATTCCTTATCTCCACAATTCCCACCAGCGCGCGGGATTTTCAGCTTGGCCTGCCATTCATAAAAATCCACTTGGAAATCAAGTGAAATATTTCCCATGCGCGGAAATATCGTTCTCTTGCCATGACACTATAATAATTGGCTATACGCAGCAGCTACAGGGTAGAGAAGTAAACTTTATCTCAGAAAATCAATCACCTCCAGAGAGAGTTAATTGCGACAGCTGCCACAGGGTGATCCCAAGGAACCGTTGGTGTTGGTCCTGATGTTCTAGTGCATACGACCACAGCCATGATCAATGTAAAATCATAGTAGAAGAACGAGATAAAGTTTTAGTTGATTTGTCTCGCCTTTTCATTTTGGAAATTATCTTCCATGGAAGAAGCTCACCAAATGAGGGCTATTGTCTCCATCGAGTCATTAAAATGAATTCATATTCCAAAATAAGGCATTTTAGATTACATTCCATTCCTTATGCATTAATTGATGATATTATTTTCAAAATGAATCTTGATGGAGTTTTTTTTAGGTATATTGATGGTGATCAGGTGAACAAGGTATTGGCAGAATTCCATGATGGCTTCTTTGGTGGACATTTCTCCATCAAGGCCGGTGGTATGAAAATTATAAAGGAAGTAATATTTTGGCCCACACTATTTTCACATGCTCACCAATGGGTCAGGAAATGTAGATAATATGCTTTCTTCACTAGTAAAAATAGGTTGGTTGCCTTTCCACTTCACTCAATTCAAGCATATTAGCCATTTTCATAATGGGGCCTTGATTTCATTAGTATGATTAATCCTCCATCAAGTGTTGGTCACAAATGGGTATTAACATCAACTGATTACTTTACCATGGACAAAAGTTGTGGCACTCAAGGAAGCTACTGAATTAGTTATCATTGATTTTATTGAAAATATTGTGACAAGGTTTGGGATTCCTCAAACCATCATTTCTGATAATGCAAAAGCCTTCTTAGGTTCTAAAATTTCTGATTGGGCTCTTGGAATTGGAATTTACTTGAATACCTCTTCCAATTATTACCCTCAAGGTAATGGTTTAGTAGAATCTACTAATAATAACTTGATTAGAATCATGAAAAAAATAATGGACATTAACTAGAGATAGTGGCATACAAAGGTAAGGTATGCTCTTTGGGCTAACAAACTCACAACAAAGAAAGTAATTGGTAGTTCCCCTTTCAAACTTGTCTATGGTAGAGAAGATAGGATCTCATCGTCACTGGAATTACTTTTACTATATTTGACCCAAAAATTAGAATTTGAGGGTACATATCAAAGAAAAATCAGAATGGAAAAGTTGGTTAAACTTTAAAATTTCATAAATTTAACCATGATCAGATTGGAGGAACATTAGAGATCAATGAAGAAGTGGTTTGACAAGAAAATTAGGGCTCAAGAGTTCAAATTCGGTGATCTGGTCTTGAAATGGGATGCAGACAAAGAGAAACTAGGATTACACCTAATTTTGATGCAATTTAGAGTGTACTATAAATTATCAATGCTTGTAAAAAGGCCAACCTTTTGAGTTTTCCAAACTTGATGTAAATGTATTACAGATCCCTGTTAATGGGATTTACCTTAAGAATTCCCATTAATATGTTTCATTACATATTGTAAATATTAAATTGATTTTAATTCCTCCAAGTTATATTTTGTACATTTCCTTATTGTAGTATAGGTTTTCTTTGTAACAAGTTCTTGTGCACGCTTTGCATATTTCCTCTTGTAACCTATATGATCTTCTATTTTTGTACATAATTTTTTGGTCCTTGTGGTTATTGCATTGTTCATTTTTGAATGATTCAAGGAGGAATATAGGAAGATAGATGCTTGGGTAGAGTTGGAAGTGACAAGTTAAGTTATAAAAGAAAAATAACAGAGCTCTGAATAGCTTGCAGGAATTCAATATGTTGGGAGGCATTGTTATATGCTTCATTCATGGTTTTCTAAGGTATGTAGTGTAAAATCAACTTCAAGAAATTTTTCCACTATCACTAAAAATTTAATTAGAACATATCTCATAAGGAAAATGATCAATTCAGGTAGAAAAAGTCATGCCAAGTCCAAGCAATCAATTATATAGATTCGTGGGGTAAGATAATTTTAAGTTTTAGATCACTTTTTTAGGTTTTCCAAGTTAACTCCATTCCCAATGGGTGCTCAAAAGGATGTTGGAAGCACAATGGAATGAGGGGGGTTGAATTAGTACTTGAAAAATTAGCTTCAATTTAAGATTATTTACTCAAACCATCAACCAATTAATCATGCATTAATATATGCACAACATCATATAACATGCATACAATCAATCATAAACAAGAAAAAACACCAGAACACAAGATATAGGTGGTAAAACCTTAAGGGGAAGAAAACTAACTGATACTTCTGATTATATTACTCAAATAAAAAAATTAGTGAAGAACCAATTTCACAAGGATCACTAACCCCTAATTTAGTAGATCACCAACCCTATAAGGAACACCAACCCCTAGTTTTGTGAAGAACCAACTCCACAAGGAGGCTACAAACCCCCAAGATGATCAAGAAAAACTCAACCACATTTGAATAATATCTCTGATATATTTTTTCTAACACAACTTATTGAGATCACATATTCATCTCACATACCTTCAAACCCTAGCTTCTCCAAGTCGCTCTATCTCTCAATGTCTTCACTTCTCTTTTCTTAAAACCATTTCACACACTCTTAAAAATATTCTTAAACCTTTCATGAACTCTCTTATATAAAAAACATTCCTTGGTACCTATAAAACACTCTCACGTAGGTCATACTTTTTCTCTCTTGCTCGATTAGTTCAAATTTGAACCCAAAACATCATTTGTTTACCTTCCTCTTTATTAAAATACTCACCAAGTTAGTTTCCCTCATTTTTTTATACCAATTAAACTTTAAAAAATCCCATTTTAATCATTAAAACGTTCACATATAACCCATATAGGTCGTTCATGCCCAAAACCTTCATACTTCCACCAAAAAGGCTCAAAACCCCATTACTAGGATGAGTAAAATCCACTAACACCAAAAATATGATTATTAAAGTTATAAAATTGATCACACATGTTAATTATACCATATAACCATCATAAATGGTCTAAAAGTTTCTTTTACTAATCAAATAATTCATAACATGAGCCAAAAGGCTCATATCCTTCACTAAACAGATGCTTCCAACACCCTGTCATCATCTTGTGGCCTCAAGACCACCCAAGATCAACTCAAATATGGAATGTAACCACTCCATATAATCATAAATAAATTTATAACACATATATTCAATTTATATCTCATGAAACATCCATAGGTTAAAACCACATCTACTTTCCTCTTCTCCAATTCATGTTGTCTAGAAACTTGTTTTGAAAATTCAACTAGTTTGCACCCTTTATGCCACTTCCAAGGCTTAAAAATTAATTCAATAGGGAAAAAATTCATCCATATTAACTCTATAGGTTATATAAATCATCATAAAATCCATTTCATTCCTCAACAAACTCATTCTTTCACTGAGTAGTCATGTCCTAAAAATCAAGAAACCTTCATCTCCACAAACTGACCTGGATGACCCATAATATCAAAAAAAAATTAAAAATACTTATACCAATATAAATAAATCTTAATATTCTTTCCAAAACATATTATAACTCCTTCCAACTCTAAGTGTAATGCCTTTAACCAATCCCATCTCTATAAACTGCTTAAAACTACCCCAAAACTACCCTTTGACTAGCCTTCACAAATGGGGCACACTTTGCCATTTTGATGCATCGTAATGACCTAAAAACCATGTAAATCAATAAAAACTCATATTATAAAAACAATTTCCATTTATTTTTCAACTCATTTGGACAACATTATCCCAAACTGAACCTCTTGAGAAACATACTTATTTGAGTGGGGCCCACTCATCACCACATACACTAGCATACCTTTCTAGAAACCTGAAGGATTATTGTACATAATACAATAATCATGCATTCACTATAAATCAATGATGGACACTTATGAGTATTATCTCTCCTACCACTTTTGAGTTAGGGTTTCAAACTCACAAAAAGTTGTTTACCTTCTTAACATTCGTTCATAAAAATGTGATGATGAAATGACCTAATTATTTTTTAAAAACCTTATAGAATAAATCTATAAACATTATTGAAATCCATAATATACCATACAAAGAACACAATTCAGTGCGAGCATCAAAAAGTACAATTCGAGATAGAAAACACCCTTTCTTGGACATTGTTTCAAACACATTGATGTAACTTGCAAAATTATCTTCATAATGACTAAATTTTTTTCACACACCTCTAGGAAACCTCTATACATCTTCTCCAATCATCATCATGTCACAAATATCTCTCTAAATTTTCAACCCATCTCATTTGCATGACTAGCCCTTAGGGTTTTGCATGGTTTGAGCTAGGGTTAAATGAAAAAACATCATAACTAACCATGAAACCTCTCCAAAATGTCCTAACATACCTAAAACACCATGTAACACCTTCCTACATGCATCCATAATATATCATGGCTCCACAAGTCATCCTCATGCCTCCTAGCACCCATACCTAGTCTAAATGAGCACCTCAAACCTGGTCTTCAACTTGTACTTGTACCCTGAAACTCATGTGAGTGTCTAAAAACTCCCCAAACATTCTCTCTATACTACTAACATGCTTCTCAAGTCACCAAGAATCACCAATCATCATGCACCATCACCTAGGCTAGTTAGGCCAACTGACTAGGTTTGTTAGAACAAACAACCATGAACATACTTGAAACATTATATCATCCACCTACTGAGCCTCCTATGACACTTCACCATCATCCTCTTTGTCATTAATGTGATTTTACATCAATGACAACACCTATAACACAACATGCAAAAAAAATTCCCTTTTGTCAATGATGGAAAACCTCTTGAACTTCTCCCCCTTTTTACATTAATGAAAAATCATACCTATACATTCATTTTCTTCACCTTTCTCATCTTCATAAGGTCACCACTTGGTTGGAAACATCAACAAAATACTTCATACTAGCTCACAAACTAGTAGTTTCTCACAAAATTCTTATTTGGCCTTCTTTTTAAGAAAATACATTATACTCCCCTTGGGAAAAAGCATACACAACATCTAAACATGTCAATCAATGATGATAATGGGATAGAGACATATTTATTACTTAATTTTAGAGAAGTAAATCTCCATATAAGCATTCAAAACCTTGACATTGCACACCATAATTATGTTTTATCTTCTTTATTCATCAAGAAACCAATGTAACAGACCTATAATTGATGGATATCATTCATAATCATGCCAAAAATAATTACATGTAGCTAAAAAGATATATATTTTAATGAAAACACCTCACAACCTCCTTATTTTGGCTCGAGAGCATGTTTACATCACATCATACCCTATTTTAACCATCATCAACTTGGAGAGCACTGTGAAAGTGATCCTAGACCTAAAGCATATATCTTGTGATCATTTTCAATAGTGTTAAATAAAAGGATAAAACATCATAATTACCTCATTCATTCCTTTTCCCAAATTCGTTTTCTCAATCTTGACCTCAAGTCTTCCATCTCTTGATATTTTCAGACTTTGGAACTAAGGTCCCTAAACCAACTCTTAAGTGTATTCAAGACCAAGTTTTACAAACTCTAGAAGTATACATACCTCATGGAGTAACTTCTCACCACTCCCCCTAGGTACATACCATCTCACTCAAGTAGAATACACAAAAAAAATCTTTGTACCTTGCCACCATGCCTTAGAGAGGACAACCAATTTGACACATCCCTAAAGAACTTTCTCAGGCCTTGCAGTCACATTTATATGTGATAATACAAATCAGAATCCTAACTTGTTTGACCTTGGAGAAGATAGTCATATCATACCTCACATAGCTTGTAGTCATCTAGAGAATATTTTATAAGTACAACTCACTATACCCTTATCTTGATCACCATCTTCAGATCTCGAGCTCCATTTTTTTCTTCAAACAATCATTGTAGCATCCTATGCAACTTTGGACTCACCTTAATCATTTGCTATTCTCTATGCTTAATTCTTGTATTCTTGAGATGAGTATACCTCCACATCTTAGTATAGAGTACTTTAAGTCATCAAAGGCTGTCACATTCTTGAATTTAACACATGTAGACATACCTAAGATATCATAGTGGACATTGAACCTATGACACACAGTCGTCAATCAAATTTTCTAAGACTCAACCAACTAGTCACACCTTTAGCTTCTTTTGAGGAGACACACACTTCCTATTTCACCTAAAAAACTTAAGCTATTCTCAACACATCATATATATACATGACAAACACCTCATGCCCATAGAAACTTCAATCTCTACGTTTGGCATTTTCTCTAAACATGTAGCATGCTATCTTAAATCATGGAGAAACAAGTAGGCCACATACTATTTTCACATTTCTTGTCCAACTCAAGGCCTATAAACTCCTTCGCATATGCATATTCATTTTCTTTGAATCTTAGATCCATCAAGGATGTTGCATACCTATTATCATACTGAAGTAGCCCAAGTCAAACCTCCGAGTTTAAACTACCTTATTACCTTACACTTTTCTTCACTATAATCTAACATTTGTATGATATAGAACATGTATACCACTCTCCTTCTATTAGGACACTATCTCATATCTTGTAAAGTCATGCACAAGTACTAATAAATATCATAGCTCACCAAATTATGACCTACATGCATGTAACTAGTCATTCACACTCAAATACTTTTCCTTGATGCTTCAAGAGTGCATAAAATAAAACCACCACACATTTTGACCTTCTATTATTTCCTTATATTTTTTCATAGCTTTGTGACCTATTCATGCTTGATTGGCTTTGAGAATCATCAAAATATCCATCATAACATCTTTAAACTTCACTAATTTTCTCACACAACCTACTAGCCATGGATCAATGGGAAATCACACCTAGATTCTAATACATTCACTTCCACAATGAAGACATCCCTATTCTGAGTACCCTTTTGGCCATTTAGTCATCTTAATGAACCTTGATGCATAATTTTGAAGAGGAATTTCCCATTTTGCAATTTCATTCTTTATCAATTAGGTCTCTATCACTCTTCACTATTGAAACTGAGGGATGTCAAGGATCCCAAAGAATTTTGAATTTTTCAATGTTTAAAACCTCTTAAATCTCAAATTAATTAATGTCTAGATGATTTATTTCAAATTTTTACTTTTAATTCAATCATTTACACCCTCAAGCATTGGTCTTCCTTTGTACCACTTCATATGAACTTCTAGAACCCCATCTAAGTAGTAACAACTCAAGATGTACAAAATTTTGTTTCAAGATCTTAAACTTATCACCAACACTGTATCAACATCTCCTAATGACCTGAGCATACACATTTTTATTTTGAAGCAAGGAAACCACATTACTTACTTTAAATCAACTTGTCTTGTCTTCAACCATCCCTTATGAACACTACAACAAACCTCCTTCTTATGATAGTCTAATCAAGTCATCATGTTTGATGAATCGTTTCATATTCCATTATCCTTTATAAAGAAAGAAATACCTCTTATCCATTTGATTCATGACATAATGACATTTAAATCAATATTTAGACCTAGGCATCTCTAGATGACTAAAATAGACTTCTTGATGAACATGCATGCTCTTATGATACTTATCTCAGTAATCAACATTTTTATGCTAAAACAAGTATTCACTTCATACACTCTTAAACATGCTATATAGACAATATAGCTTATGAAAAAGTCATTATACATCACTTTTGAATCAAAATTGACCTTTCAAGGTAAAGAAAACCCTTGTTCAGACACCAATCTCATTCAATGACTGGATAAATAAATTTACATTTAAGGCAGCAACATAGGCATTCATTGAGAGGACTCTACATGCATGGCTTCTCCACCATTCAGCCTCTTGATCCACTTTCTATACCTTTTGCATTGTGATGCTTCATGTTTTGAGCATTTTCTTTAGTAGGTGTAGTGTATCTCTCTTATTTTTTGAGAAATTTTGTATCTGTATTTTCAAAACTTTTGGCATGTTGAAAGTATCTCTTATGGGGGATCTATTCTGGTGCATTCCAGAGTTAGTTTTTCAGTGTTCAAGTAGTTGTTTTGACAACTCATATAGATTTTTATCGTCACTCCACCCATTCAGCAGTATGGGAGGGTGTGGTGTTGATCCTGCTTCTTCGGGTTTTGTGTCCTTACCTTGTTACCTTGGCTTTTCTTAGATCATGACACTCTGGAGATTGTGTCCATGCCTTGTTACTTTGGTTTTTGTTCTTGGATCGTGGCTTTGATTATTTATAGAAGTTGATCAAATTATGTTTGGTCTTTTTTTGCACTTTCATTGCACTTTCGACATCACTCCGTTGACAGTCTCCTTGTATGGAGCTATTATGGTGAAACCCAATGTCAGTTGTTTTTGAGTTTTGTGATTGAGCAGTGGATTCAGACCATAGTGCACACCAAACTTCTTCAGCATTATACAAGTTTTTTGAGCTGAGCTTCTTGGGATGCCTTGGAGCAGGTTTTTACTCTCTTTACTTTGTTGTTACTAGTTTTGGGTACCTTGTGGTGTCCCTTTTTCCCCATTTATTGTACATGAGTACCTCATCAGGCCTAGTTTCGGGACTCATATTGTGGACATTCCACTTCTATTTTGGCCCCTAGCTTCACTTGAGGGGGTGTTAGAGTAGGTATTTACCTTAGCTCATGTTCACCTAGGTACTTTATTTACCTTTATTGTATTTATCCTCACCCACTTATGTGTGTGGATATTTATTTTATCTTATTTAGATATTAGGAGATATTATCTAGTTGTTAGGTATAGTTCTTTCCTTGATCTATGGTATTGACTAGATCCTTGATGTCTAGTTTTCTCCTAAATCTATGGTCTTGACTAGTTCTTTGATGACTATTTATTTCCTTGATTTATGGCTTGATCTACGACCTTGAATGGTTCTTAGATTGTTATTCCTTGCCTATTTAAGCAAGGCCCATTCTCAATGTATTGTATTGAGTTCCATAATAATATATGATATTGCTGCATTTGTTTGCAAAGGTTTATGTAAAGTTATTCTGGTGAATTACTTTCATCTTATTGATCATGGTGTTTGATTAGCATCTGTGTTCTTGGATTGGTACGATCTGGTTATCGTTCCTTTCACGGAGCCCAAAATGAACCACTATGCCAAAAAATGCAAAAATATAGCTGAAAATGAAATTTTTGGATAGGCCTCCTTTTGCAAAAAAATTACAGGAATGAAAAAACACACCAATTAGGAGAAAAAAAATTATCCTAAATTAGGGTTTTTCTCGCTAAAAATTTGGAGGCCTGTTTAGCTGTAACTAGTTGTTTAGAGTTGGTTTTCCTGCTAAAATCTCCTCTAAATTTTAAAACAATTGTATTCGAGGTGGGGTTTGAACCCCTCACTTCATCCACCCAAAGTCTTTCTCTCTAACTGCCTTGGTTCTTATGAGTGCTTGGTATAGAAATGAAGCAAATCGTAGTTGAAGTAGAAGAAAAATGACTTACCTCATGAAGAAAATGACATGGCAGAGGTTCCACGTGGCTTATGTGTTGGAGGGTGATTAGGGTTTTGATATGCTCAAAAAAATAGATCTGCATTCTATTTATCTCCTTTTACATCGACTTTAAGCATTTTACTCCATTGTTTTTTATTTATTCCATCGTATTATGCAAGTTTGACTACATTTTTTTTTGATGCTTTGTGGTTACAGGTTTGTGATTGATTGGATTTTCTATAGGCTAGATGCAGCTCATGGGAGTGTGAAGGATGTAGGTGTAGGTCATGTGCGTGGAGGAGATAGATGCCTCGGCCGCTCATGTCTTTTTTGTCATTATTTTCTATAGATCGATGTGGTTGCAAGCTTTGGAGGTAGGAAGGAACACGTAGCTTGGCCTAGTTGTATCAATAGGGACATTTTGTGATATTTGATTCCACATCCCATCGATCAAAGACCTCACGGTGTTTAATGCCTCCACCTTGAATGGTTCGTGAAAAACCAATCAGGGCTCGTCTTTGGAACAAAAACACGGTTATGGGCTCATGACTTCAAATCTTTAAGGCTGGTCGATTTGAAGAGAAAACAACTCACCTCCAATATACACACAGAATACATGGTTTGAGATCTTTGCTCAGCATTACACGGTTGTGGTCTACCACTCACCCAAAGCCAAAGAAACAAGTGAAGATTCCCCAACGTAGTGAGATAGGCCAACTCAGTCCAATGCAAAAAGACACTCAACCTCCAAATATTGCAAGCATACTACTCAATGCACCTCTAATTTTGATGATACAGAAGATATTATCTGTGATTAGACAATTTAAAGGAAAAACCCTAACGGGGAGAAATTTTCCTTCTTTTTTTAATAAAATTCTAAAAATGATCAGTTTCCAGGGAGAAAATGTGCCTAGTGTAGAGGGCACCAAGGAAAAAAATGTTTTACGTTTGCGGAAATTACGAGAAGGTTATGGGTCTACAGGAGGTCTGGGAAGCTGCTGGAGGCAACACTAGCTCTTCATTGAAGCAGATTTCTTCTCCATGAATTCTCCTTCCTCTACAACCTTCTCCAACCTTTCCAAGAGCTTCAATTTTATCTAGTACCAAATGTAATTTCACAAAACAGGGATGATATCCTGTGAATTATATTGATGTGAAATCAACTAGTTTACATATGAATGAGATGCAATACTTATAGGTATTGTACAACTGAATACAAACAAGAAACTAAGTTGCATAGGTGCAACAATATTCCTGATTACATAAGCTTCCAATATTACATCTGGGAAGCACAACAATAATATTGTTAAAACAATATAACAACACCCATAATGTTTGAATAAAAACAATAATATGGTTTATAATTAAATATAACCATATAAACAATAAATACATTAATTAATATGAAATGCATAATTAATATATAGGTGAATAATATTTAACCTAAAAATTTAGGGGTATTAAACTAGTTTTCTTGTAGAACAAGATCACCTACCTCAAATTCATGAGGTATGGTGCGTTTATTCTCATTCTTAATCATTCTAAAATTACTCTCATTTTACCATTTTTTGTTATAATTAGTGATTTCCGCTAATTAACTAATGTTTCTTACCATTTTGGTTAATTAACAATGCACTTTTTTGATTTATCCTCTTTCGCATTCGAGGATGCCACTTTACGAACAAATCGTAAGTCAAAATCCTCTTCCAAATAGACAATTAGCGATTATTAGCTAATTAAGCCTATTTTACCTTGTTTTGGTCAATATACCCTATTATTGGCTCAAACCCTCTTCCAACCACTCAAAATCACCCCACTTCCTTCCACAACATCTCTCAAGAAAAGCTTCAAAATCTTATCCTAGCCTCCTAATTGACCTAAGTGGTTGATTAAGGCTCCTCACATCTTAATCACTTGTTAATTCACTAATCATGATTAATAAACCTTAATCATGATTAGAAATTCTTAATCTACTTTGTGCTTTTAGTCCCACATGCACTAAGATGCTAGTTTTCCTCAAAGGAAAAACTATAAAAAGGACTAACCACATACCTTTAAACTTTACACCATGCTTTGATTTGCATATCATATAAGAAATATGATTAATAAGCCAAGCTCAATCCTTGCCTCAAGTCTTCAATGGGGTTAGTAGATGGGTATCCAATATGATCTTGTAGTCATTGTTGGAGAGACCATCTCACCTTCCTTGGAGTAGCAAAAAAAACCCCAATTTGATTGCTCCTAGATCTATTTAGGTCTAAGTTAGTTAGCAATTGAATATTAAGTAGGCATGCTTTAGCTAAGATAGATTGATATATCATGTTAGTTCTTTCAAGCATTCCATTAAGCTTTAATCATTGATGTAACTATTGTTAGATTCAATAAGCATTTTCTTAATTAGACTATGTGGTGTTAGTCTTGTTAGTTTAGCTTTTCTTGGAACTTTTAGTAGTCTTCATTTGGCACGCCCGGTGGGACCATACCCCATTGCATTCATTTTTAAGATTTTTAACTTAGTTTCAAAGTTTTTAGATTTCAAGATTTCTAGTTTAGTTTCAAGTTTTCTAGATTAGTTTCAAGTTTTCTAGATTAATTTCAAGTTTTCTAGATTAGTTTCAAGTTTTTAGATTAGTTTCAAGTTTTCTAGATTAGTTTCAAGTTTTTAGATTAGTTTCAAGTTTTCTAATCTAGTTTCAAGTTTTCTAGATTACTTTCAAGATTTTTAGAGTAATTTTCAAAGTTTTGTAGATCAATTTTCATTTTGATAGTTGTTTAAAACTAGATTAGTAGTAGATGTTGCATTTTGATGTTCTTTACAGGATATAAGGAGGTGAAGTGTTGTCAAAATTTCCTCAAAAGGCCAAAGATTTGATCTTTTTCAAATTTTTCTTGTCAAAATCATATTTTGACCACCTATAGTGAAGGTGCTGCCTATGCTCAAAGGGTGTGCACCCATGCTCAAAGGCACACATGCTGCTTCACTGGATGCATGCTATGCTTTGCTTCTTGAGATGTATGCTCACATGCCTCTCTTTGCACATGCATGCATGCATTTTGATTTTTTTTCCTCTGTGTGTGTGTGACTTGTGCTTGTGCTTCAAAGTGTGCTGCCACCCTCTCTGCTCTAGCATTTATGTAATATGATTATGTAATTTTTGACAGGGTGTGCATGCATGCATTAATGTATATGTTGTTTGCTTCAAGGATGTCACTCATGCTCTATAGGATGATGCACTATACACTAGAGTGTGTTGGTGCTCTCGAGGTAAAGTTGGCTCAAAGTTCAAAATTTCAACTTTTGGTTTTTAGTGTTTCTGTCATTTTCAGGGATTTTTTAGTTGTTTTATTGTCAATTGATTTAGAGTGATTTTACAAAAGCTTAGGTTTTCTAAAAATTAACTTAGGGTTTGATGAGTGATTTTTTTTTCATGCTTTGTATGAGTTTGGAATAGGGTTGTGTATGCTCTTCTCTTGCACTTTGTGTGATCTTGAGAATCAAAAGCACCTCTAAACCTTTTTTGCTAATTTTAGAGTAAGTAGGAAAATCATCATTCATTTTTATGCTTAAGGGAATAAACTTTCATTTTGGCATGTATATGATCTTTTAGTTTAAGAGATTTTTCATTTGATAAATAACTAAGGCTAAAGTTTGTGTATGCTCTTCTCTTGCACCTAGTGTGATCTTGAGAACCAAAAACAACTTTAGTTTTCATTAAAAAGCACTTGGATTAATTGGGAATAAACCTTGATTTACAAAGTTTTATGGTGGTTATTTGATTTACAAGATTTTTTTTATTGCTATCTAGTTGGGTTACTTGTTGTGTATGCTCTTCTCGCATCCTTGGATGATCTTGAGAACCAAAAACAACATTTAATCCTCTTTCTATGATATTGTAGATATTTTTGAACTACTAACCATTTGTGTGAAGGACCTAAATGCTAGCCAAAGAAAGGAGAACTCTCTTCAAACCAAATTCTAACATCATGTGTGTTGTAGGTTGCCAAATGGTGGTCTAAACCAAATTGCTTAATCCAAAAGATAAGAAAATACACCACTTTGCAAAACATTGTATGTGTAGGTTTGGTTAAGAGCTAAAGCTCATCCACTTAACTAGGAGAAACTTCCTTTGGCATAAGCCTTAAGATAACAAGAGGAATGCTCCTAGGAACCCCAAAGTAGTTCACACAAGAGGGAACCTTGTGAATGAAAAAATGGGAAAGTGCTCCACACTACCCAATTGATTAGTACGCCTTGAGAGATTAGAGTCAAAGTTACCTCCATTGTGACCCTAGTGAAAATACAACTAAACAATTTTCATTGCTCATTGTATTGAAGGGGGTAAAGTAAAGCCGAGATACTCCAAGATTAGTCAAGTGTGACTTTCTTGGTAAATCGAGCTCGCACAGAGGTAGTTTGTGACAACCTAGGTGAGAGAACTAATAGGAAGCTTTCGCTTGGAGCCAATTTTGTCTTAGTTATTATACTTGAGAGCTCTCACAAAGTGACAACTTTTTTTGGATTCAAACTCTTGTTTTTTGAACAAGGGAAAGAATCTCTTAAAGTTGAAACCACGTGACATTTCATCATGAAATCTATTTAGTGTTACTTTGTCCTAGTTTTTCACTTGTCCTAAGACAAGGTGAAACTCTACAAAGTTACACCAAGTATTTTTCATCACCACTTGGTCTACTCTCTTTTTTTTTTTCTTGTTGCTCATTTTGAGACAAAAAAGAAAGAAAAACATATATGGATACCTACTAGAAATAATGTGTCCACTATTTTTGTAGTCTACTTGCATGACTAGGTTGCAATGTCGGAATGCAAGTGTTGAAAGTGTGAATGGTACGTCATCAAGTTCTAGTAGCCCCTTTGTCTCAAACCCATATTGAGACTTATTATCATTGTAGTTAGGTTGTCTTATCATTGACTTCTTTTGAGTTGTTATGTTGCCCACATTATAGCCATACAATTGTGATATTTACGTCTTGTTTCCATTGTGAAACTTGGCCTAAATCTCTAGATTATTATTGTTTATACTTACTCACACGCATAGTAATTCCTTGATATACTTAGGCATAGTTTTTACATCCTAGCCTTGTCTTGAGTTTTGTGAGTGTTGAGGTTACTTTTTTAGCATCACTATAACGCCATTTTGATACTAAAATATTGCTTTTCTTGCAAAGCTTGATTAATGTGTCCAAATAGTGTTGTTATTTGCTCACATTTGTATCTTCCATTTTACAAGACTTAGACTTTGTTAGTGTCTAGAAACTGGTTTTTAGTATACCTTGTTAGAGGATCATGTCAACACTTTCTTAGCATTTAGGTCTTGTTTGTTTCAAACTTGGCCTAACTGGTGATATTGTGTTGTCACTATTTGTTTCAAACCTATCTTGAAAAATCATAGGGAGTAAACTTTTTTTGTTGTGATTGGATTTGAGTTTTATATGTTATTGTATTATCATAGAAATCTCATGTCATATATTACCTTGCTAGGGTAGATCATTCTTTATTCTTTAGCATCCTTAGGTTCATATTGACCTATTGGATTCATGGCTATTTTATAGTCACTTTTTTTTTGTGATGACTTAGCGTCGTTACACTGCTGAAAATTTTCCTAGGGTCCATTTTTAGTAAACCTTAGTGGAAACCTTTCACGTTGTGTACCCCTATTTTCAAGTATGCCTACTACAAGAATGGGGTCCAAAAGTTAGAAGCTGATCTCTTTGGAGGTGACAACCCTCTTTTAGAGGATAATGTCATGATTGACCATAGTGGTGGAGAGGAGGATTCTCCTCGTGTGGATATAGAGCTTCATCCCCCCATATTGATGATTACTTGTTTCAAAACAAACATGAGGTATTTTTTTATGTGTTGTTAGAACTAGGAGCTAAATTACCTTCTACAATTGACCCTTCTCTCTATATGTCAGAATGGTGGGGAGAAGAAGAAGTAGAACGTCCTCATCGCAATATTAATGAGATATTAAACCCAGGACATGCCTCTACTTCTGGATGACAGAATAATGAGGAGGTACCTTTTGAAAATGATGGAGACTATCATATACTATGGTTAGAATACATTGTGAAGACCATGAGGAACATGCTCATCATGAGCAACCTCCTCCTAACATGAAGATCGTAACAAAATACCTACTCGAGAAGTAACGTTAGAACAAAAAGTACAAGCTCTCACTCACCAATTGGCAAGTTTGGCTTCACATATAAATAAGGAACAACCAAAAGTTTTAAAACAAGCTATACCAAAAAAAACCTAAAGCTTCATTTCATGAGTTCCAAACAAATACTCCTCGATGAGAGACATGAAAAAGACCCTTATGAGGAATTTTTCATAGAGAATAGGGTGGGAATACACCTAGATTTAACCCTTCGTATAGACCTACGCCACCCACACAAGATCCACTCTTCAATCAAGAGTGGTCCACTATGAAGAAATGCCCTTCTAGCATTGCAAGAAGGAAAAATTGGTAATAACAACAAGAAATACTAGTTGATGAATTGTGCCCTTATCCATTTGATAGAGCCATGTTACAAGTACCTTTCCCATGACATTTTGATTTTTAAAGTTTGATAAATACAAGGGAAAAGGTGATCCCTCGAGATCATATCAAATATTTTTATATGGCATGTCAAGAGGTCGCGTATAGTGACAACTATCTTATTCCTCTTCCCATGGAGTTTAGGAGGACAGTGTGCTAGAGTGGTTTTTACACATCCCCAAGGGATCCATATCTACATGGCGAAACTAGTAGAACATTTTGTATGTCACTTTTCTTTTAATATAGAGAGTGATGTCACCATGTTAGATCTGTAATGTGAAAAAACAATGAAACAATGAGAACTTTCATTGCTTTCCTACAATGGATGGAGAGGGTTAGCTAGCCACTTCCCTTGCTCCATACCCAAAAAATAGTTGATAAGTATATTTTTTCCCAACCTCCACCCGACATTACGTTCCACTTAAAATGCATTGTGGTAACACATTTGAAGAGGTAATCGAAAAAGGGAGTCAAATCAAAAAAGTGTTGTTAGCTAGAGGGACCCTAAAGCCCTTTTCACGTGATCATAATGATTCAAAAACTAATGAAAAAAAATTTTTTTTCCTAATAGAAAAAAATGTTGTTGGTGATGGGATAGTAGACTCTAAAGTGAGTACAAGCCATTCAAAACCACACTCCTTTGAAGCTTGCAAAGGAGCTCCACCTATGGAGTATAAACGTCATGCTTTCACTCCTCTATCTGACTCAATATCATCAATACTAAAGTAGTTAGAGGCCATCAACATGGTTTGATACCTGAATCACAACCCTATGGGGATGATGCACCTAAGCCATCATGGTTTAGGGAAAATGAATTTTTCATGGATTTCACCACGTTAAAGGTCACAAAAATGACAAGTGCTTGAAACTAAAACATTACATTCAGGACTTGATGAAAGTGGTGATGTAGAAATAGATTCTTCCACCCCTACCAAATCTCCAAACACAAATATGGGGATTTTCAAAGAACCTTTCCCCAAGCATGAAGGAAAGAAAAAGTAGGATCAGGGACAATCATCTCAAAATAAGAGTACCAACTATATATCAAAGACAAACCATTTTGATGCCTTAATAGGTTGTGTTGATTCACTGTTGAACATATCAACATGATCAAAATAGAGAAAAGAGAGTGCATGTGGAAACATGATGAGAGCTCACCTTGTTATCTCAGAACCTCCTCCCCCTCCTCCTCAAGAGATTCACTATGATGTGTTAGATCAATTAGAGAAGACCACAACTAAGATTTCAATCTTAGACCTTCTAAATATTTCTAATGTCCATAAGGATATCCTTTGCAAAACCTTACAGGGATCAAGAGTATCTGTTGATATTGACCCAACACACTTATAGGCCATGGTAGCACAAATCACTCCTTTAGAACACATAACCTTCAAGTTAACGATGGAAGTCTTAGTAAAAATCCCTCCCATAACCTGCCCTTACACATTGAAGTAATAATCAAGCGTAAGAAGGTCAAGAGAGTGCTTGTGGATGGTGGATCGGGTCTAAATATTTGTACTCTTAAACTAGTTTGACAACTAGGGTGCACAAAAGTTGATTTGGAGACAAAGGTCATCACCATAAAGGTGTATGACAATGAAAATGAAAAAATCAGCTGGAATGATCACTTTCTCATTGGAAGTTGGTCCTATAAACCATGATACAAAGTTCCATGTCTTAGACTTGGAGCTCCCTTATAACATATTTCTTGGCCACCCATGGATTCATGCCATGCAAGTCATGTACCATCAACATATCATCAGTGTTTAAAGTTACAACATGAAGGACAAACACTTACTATACAAGGAGATCCCCAACCATTTTCTCATTATAGAGAGCATTTTTGGGCTATTTTCCTACCATCTATGAGTGTCCTCTATGAGAGATCATTGTTCTTGTTCAATTAAAAGGCCCTCGCTTCATGAGTGGATCCAGATACCTTGTCTACCAATGAAAATGGTGCTTCCACCTCAAAAACTCCTTTTTCGCTACATGGGAGATGAAGGTTAGACCAAGTGGTTGTGGAGAGTATGATCTGCAACAAGCCCTTATGGTTCAAAACATTCCCCTATCTACCAAAGCACATGGTAGGCCATGTTACAAAGTTCCAAAGATCAAGGGAGAACTCCCCTTTGACAATTTCATTCTAGGTGGCTTACTAGAAGATGAAAGGATACTCAATGATATTATTTTTCATCCTCAAGATGATGAAATGGATTTATGTTACCAATCACCCAAGTATGTTATTCCTAACCGAATAATGCTTACTATGGGATATAAAGGATGTGGTTGTGGCCATCAAGAACAAGGTTCATTGGAATCTCTTCCAATACCTCATCATATAATGGGTAAGTCTGGTATTGGCATCCATATATGTATGAATCTCCTTAGATGATGAGGATGCCTCTTCTGAACATGAAGATAGTTTTTCTAAAAAAAATGAAAGTGAAACAAGATTCCCGGTGTAGTCTTTACGAAGACCTTGCCTCCACGAACCTATTTTTCTAACATGGCTATCCTAACCATAACACCCATCATATCCCCTATAACTCAAACACTAAAACTCATCTACCCATCACTCGTGAATTGGGACCAACAACAAACATACCCATCGATGTCTTTCAAGAATGATGAGGCTATTGGTGAGTTCCTTGGTATCCGTGACAATATTCCCAGAAATGACCACAAGAAAGGATTCTCCATTCAGCTCAATGCATGCATGTACTTTGAGAGAGGAGGAGGAAGAGTTGTGTGGTCACTTAAGTAAAAAATAAGCAAGGGAAAAATTCCTATAGAAAATCCTTGTGGAAAGAAAAATTCCAAGTCCTATAGTGAAAACCTCTTTGAGGCGCTTGTGGACAAACAAACAGAGAAACCTATGGACAAGATAGTGTACCCACCTAAAGATGAGGATCTCCTGAACCACCTTTGGTAGAGGAGGATCTCAATCTCCCTCCCGATCCTATGTGCATGGAAGATGAATCCAAGTTACTGGTGGAGGAGACAATAGATGTTAACATCATCGACATGAAGGAGCTTCCTAGAATGGTTAAGTTGGGAGCTTCACTCTCAGCTCAAGAACAAAAAACTTTTATAGGAATTTTGAGAGAATTTGTAGATATCTTTGTCTTGGTCTTACACAGACATGTCAGGACTTGATCCTACATTAGTGGTGCATAATCTTGTTGTACACCCGGATGCCAAGCCCATAAAACAAAAGCTCTGGAAGATGCATCCTCGCGTCGCCTTGTTGGTTAAAGAAGAGCTAGAAAGGTTATTAGAAGTAGGCTTCATCAGGCCTATCGACTACTCAGAGTGGATTTCTAATGTGGTCCTAGTTCAAAAAAATCCTGTCGTATCAGAGTGTGTACCGATTTTTGAGATATTAATAAAGCTTTTCCTAAGGATGACTTTCCTCTTCCCAACATCGACATGATTGATCGATTCGACAGTTGGTTATGAGATGTTATCACTCATGGATGGCTTCTCAGGATATAACCAAATAAATATTGTTGAGGAAGACCAACACAAGACAAATTTTACTACCCCATGGGGGACATTCTATTATCAAGTCATGCCCTTCGGCCTCAAGAATGCAAGTGCTACCTATCAATGGGAAATGATGGTTATTTTTCATGATATGATTAGTGACATCATGGAAGATTATGTAGATGACATATTGGAAAAGTCTAGGACTCAAGGAAGAGCACCCAGAGATTTTGTGACATATTTTTCAGCATCTAAGGGACTATAAGGTCTGACTAAACCCAAAGAAGTGTGTCTTTGGTGTGTTATCTGGAAAATTACTAGGATTCATTGTTTCAAGGAGAGGAATAGAAGTAGATCGGAAAAGGTTGCCGCTATATAATAAAATGCCTCCTCCTACCAATATCAGAAAACTATGAAGCTTACAAGGAAATATCCAAGCCATAAGAAGGTTTATCTCTTATCTTAGACAAGTGTCATACATTCATGCATCTTCTCAAGAAAGATGTTAGTTTTCACTGGGGACTAGAGCAAACAACAAGCATTTTCTTTTCTCAAAAG
This sequence comes from Taxus wallichiana var. yunnanensis, assembly GCA_018340775.1. Lineage (NCBI taxonomy): Eukaryota > Viridiplantae > Streptophyta > Pinopsida > Cupressales > Taxaceae > Taxus > Taxus wallichiana. The sequence goes on along the minus strand of CM031237.1, from coordinate 331,230,934 downwards.
CTATTTGGCTAAACCCCCTATTCTAATGCCACCCATGGTAGGAAACCCTTGTTACTCTACATCTCTACCACACACTTTGCAATTGGGGCATTATTGGCCCAGTATGAATATGATAAAGAGAGAGAGAGAAAAGTTGTGTACTACTTAAGCAAAACATTGATAGCTTATGAGCTCAACTATCCATAGATCGAAAAAGGCTTGCTTGGCCATAGTTTTTTCCTTTCAAAAACTATGTCACTATCTACTCAACAATAAGGTCAAGCTTATTTCAAAGGTAGATCCATTAAAATACTTATTGTCAAATCCCCACACTCATAGGAAAGATGGCTAATTGGATCATCTTACTTAAGTGAGTTTGACATTGAGTATGTACATCAAAAGTTAGTGAAAGGACAAGTTTCTAGCAGATCAACTAGTAGAAGCTCCACTACTAGGTACCAAACCTTTGAGTCTGGAGCTCCCAGATGCATCTATGATGTACCTTGAGGAATCAATCATATGGAAACTATACTTTGATGGCTCCTTTACCTTTCATGGTTCAGGTGTCAGAGTTGTGTTGATCACTCCTACAGGAGACTTGATCCGGCATTTTGACTTGGATTCCCATGCACAAATAATATAGTAGAGTATGAGGCCCTTATCATGCAGGGATGAAGCTAGCTATTAAGTGGGATATCAGATGAGTAAATATAATTGGTGATTCCATGTTGATTATAAAACAAGTGATAGATGAATATAAAGTAAAAGATGAGAAACTTCTTCCATACAAAAGAATGGTTGATTCTTTGAAGGAGTTATTTGAGAAGATAACATTTGAGAAAATACCAAGAGCCCAAAAATAGAGTAGCAGATGTTATGGCTATAATAGGATCCATGTTAAGTATTCCACCTAAAACAATGATATGTCATTTTTTTGTGGAACACTTACGAATGCCAACATATGACATACCAGAGTCTTGTTTGGTGTGTGAAGTTGTTGGTCCCTTTTCCCCATGGTACTGTGAAATATTTAATTACCTCCATGATGGAACCTTTCCCAAAAACATTTCCCATACCAAAAAATGAAACCTCATCCAGTGTATAGCCCATTATACCCTACTTGGGGGCACCCTCTTCCACCGAGGCTATGATGGGAATCTATTGTGTTGTCTAAATTTGGATGAGTCCATCCAAGCAATCAAAGAGGTACACATGAAGGCATATATGGGGGCTCATACTAATGGGATCATTTGAAAAGAAAATACTCATAAGTAGGCTACTATTGGCCTACCATGGAAAATGATATTACAAACATGTGAAGAAATGCTTGGATTGTCAGAAGTATGGAAATTTGATACATACATGCATGCACACAATCCTTACAACCTATCACAACACCTTGGCCATTCTCAAAGTGGGGTCTCGATCTAATAGGAAAAGCTTAACCTGTCTCCTCGGATGGCCATAAGTTCATTATCACTACTACTAAATACTTTACAAAATGGGTAGAGGTTGTTCCTCTTACCTATGTTGAAGGTCCCCAAATATCTAAATTTATAATGAACCATATCATTTGTCGATATGGTATCCCCTCTGCCATTATCACTGATAATGGTAAGCCATTTAAAAATAAAACTTGTGAAAGTGTTATGCAAACATGTTTTCAAATATCTCTCAAGTTCTCAACCCCCTATTACCCTCAAGGTAATGGGAAAGCCGAAGCTTCCAATAAAACCCTCATTCATATTATGGAGAAGATGGTGAATACAACAGGATGTAACTAGCATTTACAGATTCACCCTACCCTTTGGGCATTCAAGAACATCTATCCACACTCCTACAAGTGCCACTCCATACTCCTTAGTATTCGGCATAGAATTTGTGCTACCCTAGAGATCGAGATCCCCTCTTTGCGTATTGAGCTAAGGGACTACTTGAATGAAGAAGAGGACTACAGAGTAGCTCGACTGGAAGAGTTGGAGCTATTAGATGAGAAATGACTTCACCCTCAATCACCTTAAAGTGTATCAGGATCGAGTGTGGAAAAGCTACAATAAAAGAGTAATACCTCATCAATTTGAGGTAGGAGACTTGGTGTTAAAAAAAATAAAAAAACACCACAAAGGACCGAGAAAAGAAGGGAAAATTTGAGCCTAATTGGCTAGGGCCATATGTTGTGGTTTCCAAGTTTGGTTCAGGTGCCTATAAGCTTTCCTATTAGATGGCCAAGAGCTTGAGAACCCATGAATGCAATGCATCTTAAGCATTTCTATGCTTAGTGTGGGGTCCCTAAAATATCAGAAAATGACAAAAAAAAGTATAAAAAAAAAAAAAAAAAGAGAAATAAATAGTGCATCCAATAGTGAAAACCACACAATGGTGGCACTTTGGACAAGTCCTTTGGTGAAAACTAGTTTTCGGTGCCATTGGAGGGTCCATTGTTTCACAAGCATTTTAGGTCTAGGAGTATGATAGCTTTGTCTCTAAGTTGGTCTTTACCTTTGTCGAGTCCCTTGTGAGCATGTCCCTCTTTTCCCTGATCCTGGATGATCCTACTTTTGAATGCAGAAGAGTTTGAATTTGACTTTGAATATTCCCATCTCATTGGGGAAACTTCACATCATCACCTTCTTGTACATAACATGTGGCATTTTCCCTTGTACATCCCATCTAATGCTGGGGGCATCCGTTTCTTCGTTTCCTTGCACGTTCGCTTTGGAAAACTTCTTAGAAAACATCAAAAACATTCGTATAAACTTTTTAAAAATCCCAAAAACATATAGATATGTTAGTTGAGAAAATTAAAAACATTCAAATATGTTTCGTAGAAAAACTCCAAAACAATAGAAAATTGTCTCGAGATAATACCAAAACAATGAAAAACATCCCAAAATTGTCCCACAAAAACAAAGTAGTAGTTTGCTTACTTTTAGTTGTTGGTTTGTATGGTTTTAGTTGCATTGCTTTTTTATTATTGTGTGCTTTAAATTGGATTCATTTGCTTACTTAGATTGAATGTTACTTTAATCTATGGTGCATTGCATTGAGTTCATTTTATCTTGCATACTTGTAGATAGTTGTGTTGTTTTTGATTAGATTTTTTAACTTGTGCTTGTTATTTTACTTGTACATTTTTTTATCATTTCATCATCATATCAAATAAACCATCACATCTATACATCATATATCAATAAAAGCTAAGTCTACATCACACATGTATGCTAAAGCTAATCATCAATACCATATCATCAATGGGGCAAGAGGGGTTACACATGATCAAAATCTATCCCCCCACACCAATATCAAAAATAAAAACATGTTTTACTCAAAGTATCTCATCAACATGCAATATGACATCAGCTAAGGCTATCTCATAAATCTAACAACATGTGATACAAACATAAACATACAGATTAAGCATGATATCTCATAAAAAAAGTGTGATACATCAATAATCCATCCATCATCATCATATCATCATAAATATCAAATGTCATGTGTACAAAATCAATGTGTCTCGATACATATCAGATAAAAAATCCATCATGGGCATGGATAAAAAAATGTGCCTTCATCATGAGGCATAAAAAAAAAATACATAACATACATATATACAAAAATGTGCCTTCATCATGAGGCATGATAAAAAAAATAATACATATACATCCATACAAAAGTATGCCTTCATATCGAGGTGATACACCAAAAATATACATCTAGTACATCAATAAAGAGAGTCAACCATGACTCTCACCCTCTCTCGAGACTACTGGTCTGGGTCTGGCACTAGGTGGGGGCATGAGGTGATGGATGTGTAGAGAAGTGCACTACACCATGTTTTGTGTTGACCCATGCTCTCTGAAAACCTATTATGTCTGAAGGACCATGTATCAGATCAAGATGTGTTGATCATGATGGCTTCTTTCCTCTAGATCTGATGACATATACCACTATCTCTGAAATGGGCTCGGGAGCTCTCTCATCTTCTTGGCTATGGATGGGATGGCCGCATGATACTACATCATGTAATATGTAGCCCTCGCTACTACTAGGGAGCACTCTAACTAATCAAATTTGTACTCAAGTAAAGCATCACTCCTGCTGAAGCATGTTAATATCATCCACCTCACATTGGCTAGCTCTATCCATAACTAGGCTATCTCTGCTACTACCCTGGTCCCTCTCCTCCTATAGTCTGTACCTCTCTCTCTCATCTGTGATCACCGATCTCACTCTGTCATCATAGCTCTCTATCTCTCTCTCTTTCCTCCTGATCTGATCTCTCTCTATCATGAGCTGATCCTCTCTCTCGGTGATAACCTGGTCTCTCTATGTAATGGCCTGGTCCCTCTCAGCTATAACCTGAATTTGTAGGCCTATCACTATGTAGTAGTTGTTGCTGCAAGGCATCCACCTACCCACCAACATGTACATCCTCCTCCATATCCTCCATATCCTCTCCCACCCTGCCATCTCCTCCACCTCTGGTGGACTATGTGGTGGAATCACGTGAGGGGGTGATGGAGGTTCCTAATGGTGCCCGTAATGGAACTTGAAGGGGCATCCATGTGGTGCTAATACTGTGGTTGCACCACACACTACTACTAATGTTGCACTAAAACATATTGTTAAACTAACACTATTGTCTAGTACCCCTATCTCGTGGACCCTCCTGTATGGACCTACCTGACCTGTGCTGTGCATGTGCATGTCCCCTAGGATGAACCTTGTACCCCCTGTGTGTTGTTGCATCTAGTACCTCATGTGGTATGGTCAAACATCAAGCTAGCACTTTTTCACATACCACCATGCATAATCCAGGGTCATCCCTAGATCCACTATACTGCGCTAGTTGCACCCAAGGTTGTGGAACCACCTGTAAAAGAAGTATAGATGAGCCTGGCCTAGCCCGATCGGGGCCCCATGAAAGGTCTCTCTCTATATATGTGCATACCACATCTCATCACCAGGAATCCCCTGGATAAGACCAAACTACCACTGGACCCTATCCACTTTGTACCACTCCATGATATGACTCCTACTCCCAAGGATAAAATGATCAACTAATGGTGCTCAACTCAACTACATCCTGAGGCCAATGGTATAACCTGTATGGCTGTCATGTGATCATGTGAGGTTGTACCTCATCAAAAGCATCACCTATAATAGTCTATATCCCCCATGTGACCATGAATATCATCTCCATCTAGAACCCAACCCATGATAGAAGGCTCTCCAATAACTCGAGCTCTCAATGCTCCTATAGGGGCATCCTATCGCAATATGGTCCCAAGCCCATATCTATAAAAAGTGGCAGGACCCACGGACCTCTATCCATGGTAAGCTATCAAATACAAATCTATGTATAAATGAGCCAATATACACTGACCCTAGTAGTAGTAAACCTCTCCTGGAGAAGGTCGTGAATCACTCTAATAAGGCCCTAGAGGAAACCGAGCACCAATCTTGTCAGGAAACAATATGTCACTTGACAAGAGCTAACAAAAACACAGGGACCCATCCCAACCACTGATCATCCATACACCTCCTAATATTAGTAGTCATACCCCAGCGGGGTATGTCTACCACTCCAAACATCTCATATACATCACTCAATACGGTCCTGATGACCATCATATGTAATCAAGCGACCGAATAAGAACTCATAAGATCCACCACACATCCTCTAAAGTGATGCTCATCTCACCATTAGTAGAAGAGGTGAAATGTCGATCTCTCTCACTGCCATCTCTTAGCTAAGGTTGTGAGTAGGCTATGATCTAAAGTAATTGTGGCATGTGAGCCACGTGTGATAAATCGGTCACCTCAATGTGATCTCTAAGAAAATATGGTATTGGTGTCAGAATGTCACCTCGTAGGCCCAGAGCCCATGTCACTCCCACATCTCTAATCACTCTAAATCCATCTGTAAGGTTAATCAGGTCATTTATTATGATCTTATTCTTCTATTCTATCATCTTATCTATTCTATCATCTAATTCTTCTATTTTTCTATCTAATTCATTTCTTCCATCATTTAGGTTTTTTTAAAAAATTCATTTCTTCACTAAAATGCACAAGCACTTTGTGCCCCTATGGTAGGCGCACGTCCTAGCAGTAGCAGTGTGCACCCTCATCCCCTTCACACATCAACACCCCCATCCATGCATAGGCACACTCAAATTTTTCCCCAAACCCCCTCTGCATGTGCACATGGCATCAACACATTTTTTTTTACATGCATGCATCATGCCATATACCTCTCTTTGAAAATTTTTGCATGAGCGCCCTCTAATGCACTAGCACATGCATATGCACGCCATGCAACTTTAGCACTAGTGGAACCCCGTGAGCATAGGAGTGCCCCAAGGGCCACATTGGCACATTCACATGGCTTTTCTACCCTACCTAATACCCTAATAAATGTGTTTTAACCAAAATTAAATGCTACAAAAATGACAAAGGTGAAAAGTTTCAGCTTTGTGTACCTATGGGCCATCCCTAGAAGTCTCATGTAGTCTCTCATGATCCGCATGGTGTTTCCAGTTCTGCACCCTCGCCATTTCCTCTCGTAGGTCAAAGCTCAATCAAGTAGTAAAAAGGTAAGTGAATGTGGTAAATGAACTTTCGCGATGGTTTATATACCCATTTTTCTCCCCCCCGTGACATGTTTCTCACCCCCGAGGCACCCTGGAGCCATCGTGGTTCTTCTAAATTCTTCTAGCACTCACCGTGATGATTATTTTTAAATAAATAATTATTTTTCATGCCCATTTTTGCTATGTTGGGGCATGTTTTTTCTTTCAAGAAAGTTTTCTACTACCTGGGGCATATTTTTGCCTTACGGTGACTTTTAGTGATGTCTCATGACTTCGTTATTTCTTCTATAATATTTTCTTCTAAAAATCAAAAAAAAATTCAAAAAAAAAAAAAAAAAAAAAAAAATTGGTAAAATCATTAAAAATCCAAAAAATACAAAAATTCAAAATTTTCAAAAATTGGTAAACAACATGCATATAGCTGAAGCTGTATCAAATGCATTGTCCTCGAACATCAAAATTTTTCCTACAAAAACATCTTTCTTAGGTTCTTTCTTGTTCTTGTCTCAAATGACTTGTGGATCATCGTGATCTACCTCCATTAACAAAGTTGGCTTTACTTATTATGTCGGTACTCCCATGCAATAGTGAGTTTCCAGAGACTATGTCATAGTGCATGAATGATTTCCATGGGACTACTTGTGTCCTCCATTATTCCCCTTGCATGTATCCTTTCTTGGGGCACCATTTTTAACCCTTTTCATTTACAACACAAACATTCAAGAACTAAAGCTTGATAACAAAAACATTAGTATAATTGTCTTGAATGTTGTTTGTTTGAGTATGTGTGATTATACTTGTTTCTCTATTAGGTTATCTGGTTTACTTTCTCGTATTTCATTGCATTATGTATGTTACATGGAGTTAAGCATCATTTTACTTTCTCGTATTGCATTGCATTATGTATGTTACATGGAGTTACGTATTTTTAGCAATGAACAAATGTTAGTAATATAGCTTTCATGTTATTTTACACTTTTGTTTATTTTAATAAAGGCCGATGATTTAGATCATAGGGGAAACATGATGAAACAAAAGTTTCTTATTGAAGATTGGATGCAAAGAGTTATTCCTATTCTCCACTTTCATGTCTTATCACTATTAATTTTTCTTCCAAATCACCAGGGCAATAAACAATCATGTTTATTCCTATCCTATTTCTTCTATTGTTTCAATCATATTTTTGATCATCGATTGACTTCTTCTATCACCCCATCAACACTCAAGGGGCATCCTTCATTCTACTAATTTTTCTTCAAAATTTTACTTATTTATGCTTGTCTACTATATTTGAAGCAAAATTACTTACTTCACCTCAAACAGGGAAAATGTAGACACCTAAATTCACTTTTGCAATCTTATTTCTAAAAGCACACAAATCACTCTCATTCTTACCATTTCCATTATAATTAGTGATTTCCACTAATTAACTAATGTTTCTTACCATTTTGGTTAATTAACAACGCTTTTTGATTACCTATCCTCTTTTGCATTCAGGATGCCACTTTACGATGACAAATCGTAAGTCAAAATCCTCTTCTAAATAGACAATTAACGATTATTAGCTAATTAAGCCTATTTTACTCTTGTTTTGGTCAATATACCCTATTATTGGCTCAAACCCCTCTTCCAACCACTCAAAATCACCCCACTTCCTTCCACAACATCTCGAAAGCTTCAAAAGCTTATCCTAGCCTCCTAATTGACCTAAGTGGTTGATTAAGGCTCCTCACATCTTAATCACTTGTTAATTCACTAATCATGATTAGCAAGCCTTAATCATGATTAGAAATTCTTAATCTACTTTGTGCTTTTAGTCCCACATGCACCAAGATGCTAGTTTTCCTCAAAGGAAAAACTATAAAAAGGACTAACCACATACCTTTAAATTTTACACCATGCTTTGATTTGCATATCATATAAGAAATATGAAATATGCTCAATACTTACCTCAAGTTCCTAGATGAGTAGATCTTGTAGTCATTGTTGGAGAACCCTCACCAACTTGTGATTTCTACTAGATCTATTTAGGTGTAAGTTAGTTAGCAATTGAATGTTAAGTAGGCATGCATAAGCTAAAATATATTGATATATCATGTTAGTTCTTTCAAGCAATCCATTAATCTTTAATCATTGAGTAACTATTGTTAGATTCAATAAGCATTTACTAATTATAGTATGTGGTGTTAGACTTGTTAGTTTAGCTTTGCTTGGAACTTTTAGTAGTCTTTAATAAGAGGAACAACCTCTACCCATTTGGTAAAGTACTCAATGGCAATGATAATGTTGTTGTGGCCATCGGATGAGGTGGGAGTGATTTTTCCTATAAGATCAAACCCCCATTTAGAAAATGTCCATGGTGTTATGATAGGTTGTAATGACTGAGATGGTGCATGGATAAAATTCCCATGCTTCTGACATAGGATGCATTTCTTCACATACTGAAATAATTTATTTCCATAGTAGGCCATTAGTATCCCACATATAGGAGTTTCTTCACAAGAACCATTCTGCTAGTATGATCCCCACAGATGCCTTCGTGTGCCTCTTTGATTGCTTGGACATAATATTCCAAATTTAGACAATGTAACATAGTCCCATCTTAGCCTTGACGATAGATAGTACCCCCAAATAAGGTATAATGGGATATTAGTTGGATAATGGTTCATTTTTTTGGAATGGGAGATGTCAGGTGAAAAAATACCATCCTATAAGTAATTATAAATGTCAATGTACCAAGGGGAAAAATGACCAATAACTTCACATACCAAACATGATTCTTGCATATCATAGGTCACATTGTTAAATGATATATAAAGAACCAAAAGTCCCTAAAATATAGAGATATGCATATTATGGATCTAATCGTAGCCATAGCATCCGTTGATCAGTTATGTATACATGGAACTTGATCAAAGGAAATCAGAACAAAATACTCTTTCAGGTATCCACCATGCATTTTTATGGGATAAGTTTCACATCTTTGACTTTGTATTCATCATTCACTTGTTTGATGATCAATTGGAAGTCACCAATAACCTCAACTTGTTTAATTTTCCATTTAATAATGACTTTAAGTCCTACAATGAGAGCTTTATATTCGGTAATGTTGTTTGTACATGGGAAGATGATTTTGAAATCTCATGGGATGAGATCTCCTGTGGGAGTAATAAGGATTACTCCAGCTTCTAAGCCATTGAATGTGAATGACCCATAAAATTATATCTTCCAGGTTGATGTTTCTTTGATATCTAGAATGGAAGCATCTGATAGTTACAGACTCAAGGGTTTTGTTCTTGGAAGGGGTATTTCAGCCAATTTTTAAGCCAACACTTGTCCTTTCACTACTTTTTGATTGACATATTCAATGTCAAATTAACTCAACAAAATAATCTAGTTGGTCATCCTTCCTTTAAGTGTCGGTTTTGACAAAAGGTATTTGAGGGGGTCAACTTGAGATATTAGCTTGGCATGATGGTATAAAAGGTAATGGTGGAGTTTTTGAAAGGGAAAAACAATAGCTAAAAAAGCTTTTTCAATTTGTGGGTAGTTGAGCTCATATGCAATTAAGGTATGACTAATATAATAGAAGGATATTTCTTTTTTTGGGCATCGTACTATGCCAAATGTACACCTATAGAAAATTGAGTAGCGAGATATGTATAGCAGAAAAGGTTCACCTAGGGTAGGTTTTACAAGAATAGGTGGATTTTCCAAATATTTTTGAGTAAATCAAAGGCTTTTTGTCAATCCAGGACCCTAGTGAAAATCAACATCTTTCTTTAGTAGATTTTTACAGGAATGAAACTTGTCTGCAAGTTGCAAGATGAATCTTCAAATGGCCATAATTTTTACCTTGTAGGATGCACAACTATTTGAGGTTCTTAGGAGGATGCATCTCAATGATAGTAGTGAATTTAGTAGATAAAATTCAATTCCATGTCTAGACACAATGAATCTCAATAGTTTCCCTGAGATAACTCTAAAAACACACGTCTTAGGATTCAAATAGACCTTGTAATCCAAAATTCATTCAATAATACGACGAAGGACCGTTGGGTGTTTTCTCTATTTTTTAATTTTCCAAGGATATCATCAACATAATCCTCTATAATTTCATGTAACATATCATGAAATATGACATTCATAGCTCTCTAATAAGTGGAACTTACATTCTTGATGATAAAATTCATGACCTGATATCAAAAGGTACCCCAAGGGGTAGTAAAATAAATTTTGTGTTGGTCCTCTTCGTAATCTTGATCTAATTATAGCATGAGAATTCATCCATGATGATATCATTTCGTGGCCTACAGTTGAATCAACAATCATGTCAATGTTCAAAAGATGGAATTCATCTTTAGGACATGCCTTGTTAATGTCCCTGAAATCCATGCAAATCCTTATACCAATAGGCTTCTTCTAAATAGGTATTACATTGGAGATCCACTCATAGTAGTCAATGGTCATGGTGAATCCTAATGGTAATAACTTTTCTAGATTTTCGTTTACTCAAAAATCCACACGCGGATGCATTTTTCATAGTTTTTGTTTGATTGGCTTTATAGATTCATGCACAACCAAGTTATAAATAAGGATCCAAGCCTAACATTTCTACATAGGACCAAGTAAATACATCTAAAAATTCTCAAAGAAGCATAGAAAAAGTTTCTTGTTCATGTATTGAAAGAGAATCCCTAAGTTTGACCATTCTAAGATCATCTTTTATACCAATGTTGATATCAATAGTCTCCTCCACAAGTAATTTAGATCCATCCTCCATATGTGTAGGATTAGGAGGGAGATTGAGTTCTTTCTCTAAGGGCGTCTCAACGATATTTTCACCCATAGGCTGGTCACTTTTTATATCCTTTTTTCTATTTATTTTTCTAATAGTGCCTCAAAGAGGTTTTCACTATGGGACTTGGATATTTTCTTTTGATGAGGATTTTTAGAATATATTTTTCCCTCATTCTCTTTTTATTTTTGATGACCACAAAAATCATCCTCCCCCAAAACATGCGTATGCATCAAGGTTGATAGAGAATCCCTTCTTGTGGTCACCGATAGGAATGTCATCACATAAACCCATGAATTCACCAATTTCTTCATCATTCTGAAATAAATCAATTGGTATGTGTCATTGTTGGTCCTAGTTTACAAGAGAAGGATGAATAAGGTCTACTCATGAGTGGAAGGGGACAAGGTTTAAAATAGTTGTGTCGAAGAATAGGTTGGTGGAAGAAAGGTCCTCGTATAGGCTACAAAAATACTTTGTTTTGTTATTGTAATCTAAATATATATACTCATGTTCAAAGGAGGTGGAATCAACTTATGTAGATGGGACCCATAAGGCCGAATACCAATTCCATATCTATCCATTTTCTCATGTGCTAGAATTGGTTCCCACACACCTTGTTCATCTATGCCACACCCATATCCTTGGTACCCCATAGCATACATCATCTTATTAGGGATGACATAGTCTGAGGATTGATAACATGAGGCCATCCTTTCATCAAAGGATTACGATGTATAAGTATCAAACATTTTCTCATCCGCTAAGAGGCCATAAGGAATGAAGGTTTCGATACTATAATTTTCTTGTGGTCATTGCACCTGTGATGTGTTTTAGGTGATAGGGGAAGATTTGAAATGAGGAGGGTTTGCTAGAGATTATATTCCCTGTAGATGGTAGGAAGGACTTTTATATCCCATGTAGAAAACTTGGATAGGGACGTAGAGGCACCACTTTCATGTGGGTGCAATGTATCAGGATCGATGCGAGAGGTGAGGGCCTCTGATTGAATCTTGATAGTTATTTTGGTATAAGGACATTCATATGTTGTGGGGTAATATCCAGCTAATGCTCTGTATGTGCAAAGGGTTTTGGGTCTCCAATAATGGTGAGTGCTTGTCCTTCATGATAAATTTTGATACACTAATGGAAAGTTGAGGAATGACCTATATGGCATGAATCCATGGGTGACTAAGGAGAATATTATAGGGTAGTTCCAAGTCCAAGACATGGAATCGGGTATCATGAGTAGTGGGCCCAACTTCCATAGGCAAGGTAATTGTTCCTGTTGATTGCCACTCTGCATTATCATAGGCCTTAATGATAATTACATTATGCTCAAGTTATGTATCAGTGCATCCCAATTATTTAATGAGCTTCAAGGTACATATGTTAAGGCATGATATTTTTTCCAAAAATACCCTTTTGATCTTTTTGTGAGTAACAATCACTTCAATATACAAAGGGAGATTGTGTGTATGGTCATCCATTGGAATATCATGTTAGCTAAAGGTAATATTTTTAGATGGAGTAAGTTATGCAACCAAGGCTTGGAAGCACGATGCATCAATGTATTTGGAAACTCCTGACCCCTTAAGATTTTTATAAAGGATATATTTATGAACATTAGATATCTTGAGAAGATCCAAGATAGAAATATTAGTAGTAGTCTTCTCAAGTTGATCAAGGATATCATAATGATTATCCAAAGGGGTAGGCATAGGAGGTTCCAGTATGATAAGGTGAGCGCATCATTTTACCACAAGATACTCCTACATTTTGATATTGATGGTATTTACATGCTTAGTAGTAGGATAAAAATAGCCAATGAGGGAATCAAAAGGATTGGTTATTCCAACAAAAACATGATTGGAATTTTTAATTTGAGAGAATTGACCTCAATCCATCTTTTGTTCTACCTATTTATGCTTAGGGAATGGCTCCTTATAGATTCCAAACTTTTGGATAGAGTTTTTGGTGGGTTGTGATGAATCCATCTCAACATCTCCACTATATATAAGATCCTAAATGAAGTGTTTCAATTTAAAACATTGATCTATGGCATGGTCTTTAATGCGATGGTAGTCACAATATTCATGGTCTTTGTACTAAGATGGTTTTGTGTATCATCAAAAAAGGGTGTAGAATTTGGGGATCTAACCATGTTGATCACATCTAATTGTTTCAATATTGATGATAAAGAATATGTAAGTGAGTAAATACTTGATGTTTAATATTAGGTTTAATAGGTCCTTTAGTAAGTTTCAAATAAGTGTTATTTTGGACCGCTTGGACATGTTTAGAATCAGTGATTCCATCACCTATGACATTCTTATTTTTGTTAAAGATTTTTTGGTTTTTCTATAGGTTTGGATTCATGATTGTCTCTAAAAGGGTTTTAAACTCCATTTAGCAAGTAAATACTTTTCAATCTGGATTCCTTTCTCAATAACTTATTTAAAAGAGCTTACACAATGCATTTGAAATTGAAAGTCTAACTTAGGATGTAGTTAGGTACAAATATACTAAAAAAATGTTTCTCTAGAATAGAAAGGGAAGCAACTAGCTAACCCTCACCATCGTTGTAGGAAACGATGAAGTTTTCATTATTTCATTATTTGGAATTACAAATGTCTATCATAGTGATATCACTTTCCATGTTAAATGAAAAGTGGTGAACAAAATTCTCAACTAATTTGGAAAACGTGAAAACAAACCCTTTGGGAATATGAAGAAACCATTCAAGTGCCTGGCCTCCAAGACTTCATGGGAATAAGTGAATAAGATAATTATCACTATAAACAACTTCCTGGAAAGCCATGAAGAAGTATTTAACATGATCATGAGGATCACCTTTACCCCTATATTTATCAAATTTAGGGTAATCAAAACTAGGTGGAAAATGCATACGCAACATGGCCCAATCAAAAGGATATGGACATAATTCTTCAAACTGATATTTCTTATAATGTCCAAGGTTGTTCTCTTGAATACTAGTAAAGGATTTTTTCATGGATTGTCACTCTTTTTCAAAGTTATGGCCATGGCCACATGAAAGGTGTGGAAGGTATGTATACATGGTTATATTTTGATTTTTCAACAACATGAATTTTAGTATAATGCTCAATATAAGTGATCGTAGGTTTCTTAGTATGTGTAGATTTACCTATGTCTCTATGGAAATGGGAAGCTAAGTTTTCCAATTGATGGCTAAGAGTTTTTAATTGGTGTTTCATGGTAACCTATTCATTTTGGGTTCCATTTGAGTTTCATGTGGATGGTCTTGTTCATGGTATACACCCTCAATTCTAGCTTTGGGATTGGTTCGAATGAGTGGTATGTGATAGTCATTTGTGTTTTTAAGAGACTTTACTTCTTCATTATTTCCTTGACCAGAAGTAGAAGCATGTCCAATGTTTAATATGTCATCAAAAAATTGAAAGGGAGGTTATATTTCTTATCCTCCATGTTTCATGTTTATAAGAATAGTAGGATCAAACTCAGGTGGTATCTGGCCCCTAACTCTACAACTCATGCTAAAACTTGATCTTTGTTTTGGAAGAGAAATTTATCTATGTGTTCAGGGTCAAACTCAAAGTTATCCCGAGGAGTTGTCTCCTCATCTCCACTATGGTAAATCAATGTTTCTTCTTCAATCAATGGGATCAATTGGTACAGGAAATGTTTTGATCCTATTATTCTATAATTCTTGTAATATGAGGCATGATGAGAAATGTTTTTCTAATATTTGAAAAATGTGCATAAGTGTCATAAAGAAACTATACAAAATCAAGCAGCGTAACAACTATAATTATCACAATGAATTTTCCAATGGTACAAAATTTATGATGAAACTCACCAAGGAAATCCAACAAGTCTTGAATTAAAAAGTGATAACAAAGGATCTTATTCCCTATATCTTAATTTTGTCTCAAAAGATGCTTTTTGATAAGATGATAACACAATTTCAATATTTAAATAATTTTTTTGGACAAACAAGATTTAAGTATTAAAAATAGATTGAAGTGATTTTAATAGCATAATAACACAAGGTATACACTTAAAACAATATTTAATACAAACAAGGTCTAAGTTCTGAAAATGGAGGCTACAAATGTGAGTAGCGTAACAATACAATTTGGACACTTAAATCAAGTTTTAAGAAAAAAATATGTAAGTATCAAAAATGGATTGACACAATGCGAGAAGTGTAACGAAAACACCTTCCAAAACTTAAATCAATGTTTGAATAAAAACAAGGTTTAAGTATAACAATGAGTCGACACAATGTGAACAACGTAACAATACAATTTGGACACTTATATCAAGTTTAAGAAAAACAAGATGTAAGTATCAAAAATGGATTGATAAAATGTGAGTAGTGTAATGACACAAAGTTAAAACAAGGAAAGATACCTTCTATAAAGAGACATCTCAATATGGATCTCAAGATAGACTACTAAAATATGAGGACATACCAACACACTTTCAACACTTACATCAAGATCACAAAAGACGGATGTAAGTGGGTGCAAAAGTGGTGGACACAATTTTGGAAGAACTTCGATTTTCTTTCTTTTTTGACCAATAATGCCAAAAATATAATAAAGGATATAGTACAAGTGGTGATGTAAAACACATGACGCAACTTTAGCATAGTTTCACCTTGTTTGATAACAAGGTAGAAACTAGGAAAAGTTTTACGTTGTAAGTTTCATGATGAAATATACATGACATAAAGTTTAATGGACTCTAACCTTGTTAGAAAAACAAGGTTTTTAATCTGAGGAAGTTTTTGCTTTGTAAATGATCTTTGAAACACATTTTGGATAAGGTCAAGTTGGCCCCAATGCCAAATGCCTCCCTAGGATTTTGTTCTCAATACTCACCAATAACTTGTCTAAGTGAGGTACGCTTTTCTATAATAAATCCTAGACAAAGGAACATTACCCCACAATCAATTTAATGAATGAGGCCTCATACGGAAAACATTTAGTACTCCTCACGGTTTTTTCTAGTCAAGAAGGTAATGGGGAACTTCTCATTTCATCAACCAATTCCCTCAATGTGTTAACTATTTTGGGGTTCTTGTGGTAATCCTCATAATGAGTTTTATGGCTTATGCCAAGCCACTTCCCAATTTTAAAGAGGATGGGTTTTAAACCTTATCCAAAATTGTAAATACATTATTTTGAATAAAATGGTGTGTGTTTTTTATCTTTTGATCTTAATGTGGTTTTTCACACCATTTGCAACTTGCATATTGTGTAGTTAGTATTTTTTTCTAGAGATTTGGATGAATATCCGAAAGAAAACACAAAGTAATAATAATCACTGTATTATTTTATTCCACACAGTACATAGGCTATTATATATCTAAAAACATAACCAAACCACCTCCTAATAAATAGGGAGGTGTTACAACAAATAACCCAGAATATTATTCACGGGTATAACAATATAAAAATACCCAATACAACAATATATTATGAGTTGTAATATTATGACTCATAATATATTACAAAACATAATTCACCCAAACATTAATGGAGCACTAATCAAATATATTCCTAACAATTTTGATTTGATTCTTTGACAAGTGTATGGTCATGCACTCAAAATTTTAGTATTTTTCCATAAAACCCACATTTTTTAACGGGGATCAAGGTTGCTTTTGATTCTCAAGATCTCTTAAAAGCGCAAGAGAAGAGCATATATGATATTTGATCTAGCTATTTAGAAATGGGAAAACTTTAAACAATGATAATTAAGTGTTTTTTAAAGATTGATTCCCTTAAACAACTTTAAATGGTGAAATTTCCAAGTAGACCCAAATGTTAGAAATGAAGACAAAAGTTGTTTTTGATTCTCAAGATCAACAAAAGGCACAAGAGAAGAGCATACACAAACTTTGATCTAACCTAAACAAGATGGAAAAACAATATTTAAAAATAATTTTAAATAGTTATAAAATAATTTTAAAAGTAAAACCTACAAATCAGAAGTTATAAAACCTATAAAAAAATAGCAAGAAACACAAAAATCAGATTCTGAAATTTTCAAAATTTGATCCATGAACACACAAAATGTTAGCAAAACTATGTTTAGATGATAGCGCGTAGGAAAAACTACTACCACACAAAAAACAATGTTGACACATAGATCTCGATGCATATGCATGGATATGATGCGAGACACATATACCCAGACATAAATGCATATACCCAGATGAAAATGCATAAAGCTAAACACAAACACACAGAGAGAAACACAAAATCAAAAAGTTGAATGAAAACTCACAAAGACTGACGTAGACATATATACTCAGACGTAAACACATATAGCTAGACGTAAACACAAACACATAGAGAACAACACAAATGTACAGAGTTGGAAGTAAATACACAGAGATAAATGCAAATGTTTGAAGATCCTCTATGTAGATAGAAGTGAAAATAAAAATGACACTAGTACACATATAAATAACGGTAGTGCAAGAACATGCAACGCTAGTGCACAAAATTTAACACAGAAGTATGTAAAATGAACATTGGTGCACACAAAACAATGGTATCACACAAAGAAAAATTCAAGCGTAGATATATTTAACGGTAGCACAATGAGCTCGTGTGGCTTTAAAAATGAGTGAAAACAACTCAAAAATGTAAAAAGAACAATTTTTCTCTATTAAGCTTCAAATTTGGCATCACTTTACCTCCTTCACACCTACAAGGAACACACAACACATGAAAACTCAACAAAATAAGTTAATTTAACATGTGTAAAAATAGGTTAGTATGCAAAAATGAAACTTAACTACAAAAACTCAAGAAATGTGCATGAGACAAAGGAGTGTCCCACCGGGCATGCCATATGTATGCAGGTGATTAAATCAAGATAACATAATCGAAAGAAACTAACACCAAGTAGTCTCAATAACAAAGCTAATCTAACAAAGCATCATGATAAAGCCATAGAAAAGGAAAAGTTAATTAATGCATCTAATTAACATGAAATGCTAAGTCATCCTTTAATATTTTTATGGGATTTTTATTATAGGTACTCATTTTGTTGAGTTGAACGTGACTACGTGCGACTCAAAGGAAGATATCTCCATCAAAGGAAGTTATCACTAATATGGATTAATTGTTATGTATGGTTCTTATCTTACTACTCTTTGTAAGTAGAGGATAGAAGGGGATGTTTGATCAATAAGATTTTTAAAGTTTAATTGCTCTTATAATAATATATAAACCTTTGGTATGTGTGGTGTAAGACTGGAATGAAGGTAATAGGTTGTTTATAAAAATTTCCAACTTGGAAGAAGCTTACAACCTAGTGAATGTTGGATAAAGGTAAAGTATATTTAGGAAGGGATAAACATGATTAGGAGAGGTTAGTAACGGATTAACAACTCATGAGAGTTAGAGGTGATTTAATTAATCAACTAGGATTAATTAATAAGCTTGGATAAGCTTTAAAACTAATTTGGAGGTGATTTAGAAGTAAATTAGTATAATTTGAAGGGTTTGAAAGGTGTATTTAACCAAGAAGAGGGTTTAGTGATTAAATAGAATATTAAAAGGCTTAATTAACCAATAATAGTTAATTAATTAATATAAAGAGGATTATAACTAATGAAGTGTCATTAATTAAATGAAATGAAGGGGAATGTTAGATAATTAGCGGGAAATCACTAATTATAATGAAATGACAGGAAAGAGGATAATTAGTGCAATTTTAGTAGTAAAAATATGTAGTCATATTTAGGTGTCTACACACACACAATTCAGGGTGAGCATTAAAAAGTGCAATTCAAGATAGAAAACACCCTTTCTTAGACCATGTTTCACACTAACCGATGTAACTTGCAAAATTATCTTCATAATGACTCCAAATTTTTCTCACACCTCTAGGAATCCTCTATACATCTTCTCCAATCATCATTATGTCACAAATATCTCTTTAAATTTTCAACCCATCTCATTTGCATGACTAGCCCTTAGGGTTTTACATGGTTTGAGCTAGGGTTAAATGAAAAAACATCATAACTAACCATAAAATCTCTCCAAAATTTCCTAACATAATTGAAACACCATGTAACACCTTCTTCTATGAATCCATGAGCTCTCATGGCTCCACAACTCATCCTCATGTCTCCTAGCACCCATACCTGGTCCAAATGAGCACCTGAAACTTTGTCTTCAACCTATACATGTACCCTAAAACTCATGTGAGTGTATAAACATTCCCTAAACATGATCTTTATGCTGCCAACATGATTCTCAATTCACCAAGAAGCATCAACCATCATGCACCATCACCTAGGTTAGCTAGGCTAACTGACTAGGCTTGCTAGAATAAGCAATTCTCACTGAATCAGCTTATGAAACTATGAACATACCTGAAACATTGTATCATCCACCTACTCATCCTCTTCTAACACTTCACCATCATCCTCTTTTTCATTAATGGTATTTTACATCAATGAAAACACCTAGAAAAGTAACATGCCAACAAAGGCCACTTTGATCTTCCATCTAGTAGGCATATTACCCCATAAAGTAACCAAAAATGTTGTGTAAAATATCCCAAGGGCTATTCTAACAACTTGCATAAATAAATTTAGAGTTAGATGCTTTTTTAAGCATCGTAGAACTTTTTTGTTAATTTAGAGTTTTGCAGGTGTAAAATTATAAGATGTCCCCAAGCCCCGATAAAATTATTTATCAAACTCAAGGAGTTATCTTACACTTGATAATTTTTGAAGAGTTTGTGAAATTGTAAACTGCCTTCAAAACTCCACCACATGAAACCACATGGCATTTCGTGGGGATCTAGAACTAACACGTAGGGTTACAATTTGTAGCTTATCATGGAATTGTAAAATTCATTCAAAGGTTCTGTGGCCCGATTGCATATAGGACACGTCGAGGTCATTCAAATGCTTGAGTATAAAATGCAAGGATAAATTTCACACTTGTAGTCTTGTAAAGATGCAAGGTGCATCAAAGCTCCGACACCCACCTTAGAGCATGTGTCACCTCGTCGGAGGTCAATGTTCAAAATGTAGAAATTACAGTCTTGTGGATTACAAATATATCCCTGAAACCCCTATCCAATTCTTTAACGCCATGTGTCATCTCCTCCAAGGTTCAAACCATATTGTAGCTCAAAGTAATTTGACATATCTCGTGTCAAGGCTTAAGCTGGACTTTGTATTTTTCTTGTATCTTTCTCTCTAGGCCTCCATTTTTGACAAATTTAGGCTCATTGGAAAGGTTTTGTCATGAAATTCAATTTGACATCATTAATTTCAAATGTTAGTGAAGTTAGGTCAGAGAAATAGGTAAAAAATATTTTGGACATCAAAATGCAGTTCCTGGTGGCTCGACCACCATAATTGATTAAGTATGGAATGCATTCCTTCTTATGCAAACAAAAGGACATGAGCGATGGTCTTACAGGGCTGCTTTCCATGATGGTTTTCAAAGATTTAATATATGTTGTTGGTGGTTGAAGGTAGTAATTTGGGTTTCTCTCTCTTTTCCTCATCTCTCTCTCCCCCATTTTCTATATATTGTAAAATGGTGCCCATTTATAATGGTTGGACCCCCTCAGAATATAAGGGCATCATTTCATGATGTTGCACAAGTGGTTTTGAGTTATAGGCCTTATGTTTGGACCTTTGCAATGTGTTTATGCCTTCTTCCTTCATTGTAATGGATTTTCATCTCTTTAAAGCAATACAATTCATATTTTTTGTCTATTATCTGCCCTAGTTGTGTTATATTGCATTTTCTTTCCTCTTCATTAAATACATGTGTGTTGTGTGTGTTTTCACCTTGAAAAGTTTATATTTGTCATGTTTGGTGTGAAAATGGAATTTTAAATGTTGTTTTGATATGTGGCACTCAAGTCTTCCCTCTTCATCATCATTTCCTCCCATCTTTCCCTCATTGAGAGTGTCTTTCCCCATTTTCTAGTGTTATCTCCTCTATTAGCTTAGGATTTCCCTTTCATGCTTTTCCTTCAAACCCCAGTCCCTTATATTGTTATAATATTATTATATAGTTAAATTTGTAGCCATAGAATTATTTTTAGCATTAGGAATTGGTAGAGGAAACCGACCTTCTTTGTATGTTGATCTCACTTTTTCAAAACCCACATTACAGAGATCATTCCATGTTTCCTTAAAATCTTGGGTCTCTTATGTAGATTTAGGGAAGGGTGCAATTTTGAGCTCTAACAAGAATGAATAAATAATAAGTATAGGTTCAGATAAGGGTAAATACCCATCCACATAACTATGGGAAGTACTTGGGCATAATCCCTAAAACTCATTGTGATGAGTACCACAGAAACCCTTATGTAGTTGGCACATTAAGAGGAATTACCAATGAAAAGGGTCAACAAACCAACCTGATTGACTAGTTCCACCCATGAATTATACCCAATGTTATCTATGGTAACAACCTCATCTTGATTTATCAAGGGTTAAATTCTGCGGATAGAAATTTTCTAGTGAATGGTACTTGTTTGGATAACATCGGTAGCTAGTTATAGATATTTATATGAGAATTCAAACTAGCCAGGCCCATATTCAACCTAAAAAACAAATAAATCAATATTATCCTGATAAAAACACCTCATCCCAAACATTTCCATTGTATTTGAGTCGCATCTACGACTATTTTTTTTCTTAAAAATATTCTCTCACATTTCCATATCAATTTCTTACAATTGGTCTGAATCCTGATTTTCCCAATTTGCAACTGTGACTGCCCTGCGATTTTTCATCTCATATTTTTCCCTGAATCAGTAACAACTAGAATTTTCTTGCAATTTTCTATTAATCAAATTTCCTACATTCTATCATTTTTCAAAATTTTCCTAGTCTCAATCGCAACAATGACTGCCTACCCTGTGATTTTTCATCTCATATTTTTCATAGAATCAATCACAAATGTGACTGCCCTATAATATTCCATCAATCACAGTTCCTACATTATATCATTTTTCAAAATTATCCCAATCTCAATCGCAACTATGACTACCCTGTATTATTTCATCTCATATTTTTCCCATTCTCATTCACAACTGTGACTACCCTACAATTTTTCATCAATCACATTTTTCTACATTATGTCATTTTAGAACATTTCCCAGTCTCAGTCGCAATTGTGACTGCCCTAAGATTTTTCATCCCATATTTTCCCAAATTCATTTGCAACAGTGATTTCCCTATAATTTTCCATCAATCACATTTCTTTCATTTTTTCATTTTTCAAAAAAATTCTAGTCTCAGTCACAACTGCATCTGCCCTATGATTTTTCATGTCATATTTTTTCCAGACTCAGTCAAAATTGTGACTGCCCTATGATTTTCCATCAATCACATTTCCTGCATTATGTTATTTTATAAATTTTTCATAGATTCAATCACAATTGTGACTGCTCTACGAGTTTCCATCCATATCATTTTCCCATTTTATTCCATTATGCTCATCTAATCATTTGGTTCATTCATATTTCACAATTCTAGTCACAATCGTGATTGCCCACATATTTATTACACATTGTGTGTTCGATCCCTTGTGTATGCCCTGGTATACCCTTGTGCACTCTAGTCCCTTATGTGCTCCATTCATCTCCTTGTATGCGCTGGTCCCTTGTGTACTCAGGTCAACCCCTTTTACACTCTGGTCCCTTACACATTCTTATCCATCCTTTTCTCCATCTCCTTACTTCATTTTAGTCACAGACATGACCATCTTGCAACCACCTTGCAATCACCCCACAATCACCCCAAAATCACCCAGAATCACCCTCCAACCACCCTACAACCATCTTGCAAACCACCCAGCAACCACCTTGCAACCACCCTATACCCTCTAACACCACCTTACCATATGACCTTCATTCACGCCAATATTCCCCATCAACACCTTATTGAATGCATTTCCAAGCTTGAGTCCCAACACTTGGTACTTCCACCCACACCTAATTATCACACAATTTGCAATGAACCTATCTACCCCATATTACTACACCTCCCTTATCCACTACATCTAAAACTTCCCACCTTTGAAAAATTCAATGGCACTAAGGACCCATAATGCCACTTAAATCTCTTCTATTATCCATGTCACCTCATTCAACATGACAACATAATTCTCGCTACTCACCTTTCGTATTTACTCATTCACCAAGAAATTGATTGGTATTCACACCTCCCACAACATATCATTTACACATTCACACAACTTTTTGACACATTCTTATCCCACTTCTTCATCCATATTTCACTCAAAGTAACACTAGTTAACCTTCACATGCTTCATAAATCCCATAACGAGTTTATTCTTGACTTTGTTGTGTGTTGGTGTGTAATCCTTCACTTCCTCTCATTTCCCCTCCCAAAATCCTAACTCATTGACCTATTTTCCAAAACTTGTGTCCCCCACTTCTCACACCACTTACAAATTTATCCATTATGCACATTTGATGATGTTTACATATGGCACAACACCTCGATGATATCCATCTTAGTTGTCATCATTTTTCACATATATCAATTTCTCCTCCACCTATTTCACCATCACACTTCCATGTTCACAATGTCATCCAATCATATCCTCCTCACACTTCATCTCCTTCTACACCCACATTTTCACATTCATTACGTTCTACTAGGGATCATTATGTTTTCCAACCCCCTCGCAAATTCACTCCTTTGACTGAGTCACTTTATTTTATTCTAAAGTTTCTTGATGTCCATCTCATCACTCTCCCTCCTAAACCACTCCCATCATTATGGCATGCCTCCCATGAAATAGGTTCCTATCATCATATTGATAGTCACTCCACTGATTCATGTTCCCAACTTTACAACCTCAGTCAAGACCTTATCGACAAGGGGACATTATTATTGAGCCTTCATCTCCTCCAAATTTACTTACTAACACCAATCCAATCACTTCCCACACTACTACTATTCCCACTTCTTCCCCATGTGCCATGTATCTATCATTTGAATCATCATTTTCCACTATCTATAAATCACCATGCATACCTAGTGTTTCCTCGTCTATGTCATCCCATTATCAATCTCCACCATCATGTGCTTCCACTTTGGATGTGGTCTCATCATTATCCTTTCCAAATTTCTCCACATTTCCATTGTTTATATCATCATGTGATTCTATATTTCCCACCACCTCCTCCAAGTCATAACTTAGTTTAATCATATACACTCCACTTATCACACAACCCATTACCACACCTACATTGTGCTCTTCATCACATATGGTTCCAATCATCACTTCACCTATATTTTATATCATCATGTGATTCTATATTTCCCACCACCTCCTCCAAGTCATAACTTAGTTCAATTATATACACTCCACTTATCACACAACCCATTACCACACCTACATTGTGCTCTTCATCACATATGGTTCCAATCATCACTTCACCTATCTTATAGACCTCTTCCATGCACATATTATTACATTCATCATCACTCATTCAGGAACCATTCTTGCTACATGCACCTCCATTACATCATATACCATCTATTACATTCATTCACTCCTCTTGTATTTATGCCCCATTATTTGTATCCACTTGTTCTTTCATATCTTCTTCGCAAGTCACCTACACTTGCTCTCATTGTTTCACCACTTTTGGAGAATTATTCTACATGCACCTTATTTTCTCCCTCACCACCCATTTAGGCACCATTATTATTAGCAGCTTCTAATTTGTTCATATTATCTATCATGAAAAAAATATTGTTACACATTTAACTCACAATCCTCCTCCCCATCTAATTACACTTTCAAATCATTTTTTATTTTCTCCCACATTCTCATTTGTTTGATATCCACTCTTACATACCTATACCTATATCATGCACTCTCCCTCTCATCACACACATTCCTCACAAGACCACACACTTGGCTCTAATGCTTTTTGATTCAATAAACTCTGGATATTTTATTAAAATATGAAAGAAATGATTGCTACAATTAATATACAATGAAATACATATTTTAAGAAATTTATTTGATTTTATTTATGAAATAAAATAGAAGAGATAGGAAACTTACCTTGATTTCTCTTATCCCAAAGTGTATCTAGACTGGATAATGTGATAGAATATAAACACACACCATCATAATTCTGCTCAAAAAAATGCAAATATACTTGCAACTCTTAGACATGCGCACCTAGATAAGGGTAGGGGCACCTACAGGTTCCCTAGACCTCTAGTGGGTGTCGTGGACTATGAAAAATATCGGGATCTTATTCTAACACATTCCCTAGGGTTTCTCACTTGTTCTCCACTGATCACTTGAAATTCATACTTTGACTATGGGAGTATGTATAAATCTACAACACAAATATCCTCCTACAAGACCCTTAAAAATACATCAAATCCTAAAAAAGAAAGATGAAAAATGAGGGGTCATATTTTCCTCAACTATCAACTAGTGAAGTTACAACTAAATGATGCACTACATCTCAAACCCACTGTATTTTTATGTGCTTGTGTGTGTAATAGTCCTCTTAGGTTTCCCCCGCGTTGGCAACGCCAAGATAGCAGGTGGTAGCTAAATAAACACAAATGTGTGGGATGGAAAAATGAACTTCCCTTTCCTATACAATGTGGATACAGAGTAATGTGCCCAAATGCAGTCCCTTGAGATATGTAGATAAATAGCCCTTGATAATAATTTCTCTTCATTATAATGATATGTATGTTGTGTTTATATAATATCTCTTGCTTGAATTTCAACACAAATGACCCGACATGCTGACTAGTACCCACAAGATATGAGTGGGAAAAAAAAAAGACCAACCTCAAATGCCAAAGAAAAATGAGAAATAAAGAGGACACAGGCATGTAGGATGGACAGGAGCACCTAGGTGCTAGTGTCCAGTCCTAGGCACTAGTGTCCAGTCCTTGGCACTAGTGTCAAGTCCGGGTGCTAGTGTTGAGTGCTAGTGCGAGAGACAACCGATGAAAAATGTTCAAATAATGAGAGACAGGATCCCTATGACCTAACTAGAACTGATTGTATGAGTGACAAGTGTGAAAGATAAAACAATAGAAACAAGAAATAAAAACAAATAGACTAGACAATAGGCCATTGGTGAATACTTTTCTTATGCAAGATCCATATATAAAACAACATACACTTCAGTATAGTAGATAGTAATAAGTGCGTGATTTTTTGTCTACATTTTCCCCCCCTTTATGATATTTGAATGAAATTCAAGTAGTATAAAGGAAGTAAGGAACTGTAAGGATAAAAATATACACGCAACCTTCAACCACACTCGACTCCCCGAGGTCGTGCCAAGGCATCCGATGTGGAAATGTGGATGGCTAAATGATAGTGAAATGTGGAAGTGGATGAAAGTGTGTGTAAATGGTATGGATAAGTTGTTAAGGAAATACAATGTCTTCAACTTGCAATAATGGGATCTACTCGTCAAGTGTAATGAAAGCCTCTCTAACCTGGATGGGTCTGATAGATGGATCTAAAAGGATAGCCACATAGAGACTCCAGTCGATATCAAGCTCCATAGAGATCCTTTCTACTGGTTGAATAATTTTTGGGAAACCAACGAGCAAAGGAGGCTTAGTTTCATGAAATCGGATTCGGTTGACGAGAGAGGTCAAAAAAGTGAGGGTTTTGATCAAAGAATACTTGGCAAAGATCACACAAGGGGTCCACATAGGATAGAATGCCAAGATCAAAAGCGTGGAAGGACAGGAAGGACCCGTGCATGGAAGGAAATTCAGATTTTAGGACTTAGCTGATTTTGAGTATGAAGATCTATTTTTAGGAGATGGCATGCGGAACACATCAACGATGCAGAGATGTGCGTGCCATGCATTGTCTATATTTGGAAGATCAGTTCAAAGCATTTATGCATGGAGGAAAGCTAAGAATAGAATCAACACTTCAGTTAAACTACAAGAGGACTATAGATAGCACACTTGCATGTGTGGCTATAATTGTAAATGGCGTGTGGCTATTAATAGCATACAACCTATTTCTAGAGTAGTTAAGTGGTGAAGGGAAAGTCCCCACCCTATATATATGATGATTAGGTTCATAGTGAAAGAGATATATAGATATGTGTGTGTGTAGAGATGATTTGGAATGTATCATAGAGAGAGCGGTGTATGCATGATTCGAATATGTGTATCAGATCCATACACGCCTTGAGATAAATTGACAGTACTGTAAGGAGCTTCTATATTTATTAATAGATGGAAGACATTAGTTGAATATGAGTGTCATTCTATGTAATTAAGTAGTGCATGTAATGATTCAATCATGATTACTGTTTAAGCTTGTTCTTTCATAGTTTTAGGGGTAGCATGCACTGTAGAATGATGGATTAGTTATGAATCTATATGTTCTTGTCTTCATCATGTTATCATCCTGTTATAGCAACCCTAAAGAGGGACCTGGTACCTTTGCACACTTTGAGTGAGTGCTCAGTCTAGGCTGAGTGATGTGCCAGCGTGACTAGGTGTTATCTTGCAAATTCTAGGCTGCATCATTGGTTTCATTTTTTCGGGACCTCTTTTTCAGTTGATTTTAAGATGGTTCACAATGAAGACGTATCGGTTAACTCTAGCAAGTATTGAGGAATGGATACATGATTTGGAGGAAGAATATGCATGATGGTTCAACAATGGATCTGAGTTTAACACACGCACTTGGGTAGAATAGAACCTATACGACAACTTATATGAGATTTTTTTTCTATCTTTCTAGTAGAAATTTACAAGTGGCTTACGACTTATGCATCTCAGTGGGATTGGAGATATTGCACACTTGTTTGGACATAGGAAGAATTTTAGGCTCTTTATGATGTTGATTTGATTTGGACTCATGCGGTGGATACATGGTTTTGTGGTGTTCTAAATAGTTATATTCTGGAATACTCAATTTCGACGTACTCTTTCCCAGAGGTCACTGAATTTCAGTTTTTGAGGTATCCAAGAGGAACATATTTGCACGGTATTCCACTAGTGATCAAGATCTTAATGGTAACTTTTAACCTAGAGAGTAAACCGATGGCTAACTAAAATTCACCATGCGCAAAGGGAAGGAACAGTTTGGTATTAAGATGGTGGACCTAGCGGTAGAAAAGTAGAGAGAGGAAAGGTGGCTTAAGTATAATGAGGCACGCGAGAGGGAAATAGAGAAGCAACATTCTATTGCAGAAAGTATGGCGTTGAGGAGAGAGATGGCTAGTGAAATATTATACGACTCATGTAGAAGACGTGGAGCTAGAGAATCAAGAACTACCCCATCTTGGAAAGCATGATAGAGATCCCTTCTCGGCCTCACATAGAATTGTGCCAAAAGATACTACTTGGGCCACGGGCACTCATCTTAATCCACCTGGTGACCTAGCATTTGCACTTGGTTTTTTGGTATCTAGTACGATAAGTAATCAACAAGATAATTTGGGAAGTAGGAGAGTAGGAGTAAGTCAGGGATCAAGTACATCAATGGCAGGACAGATGCTTCAATGTTATATGGAGGACCATTCTTAGGTGCATCATCCACACAGAATGTTGGATTCACCCCTAGAAGTGGAGCTACCTCACAGACTATAGGGGTTCAGTATAGTACTACTATCAGAGTGCATGGGAGTACATCTATAGGTACTACTCCAGCTACATGTGGAGGATCAAGAGGTATAGGTGGTTCTAGTTTTGGTGGGTCTGGTGGTTCTAGAGGCAGAGGGAACCCAGGGGGTTCTAGGATCAGGTGGTCAAGGTCCACAGAAGCCACAAAATATCTACATAGAGATGTCTCTCCATCTCTCGGAATATAGAGGTATAGAGGATGCTTCCGAACATGTGCATATGTGTGAAATCTTGTGGCATGCTAAAGGGATTACAGCTACTGAGTGAAAGGTAAGTCAATTCACTACTACATTACAGGGGCGTGCGCACAACTGGTATAGGAAATTTGACCCTAATCAAACTTGCGTGGATTATGTAGCACTGAGGGATGCTTTCTTAAAAGAGTTCCATATCCCTGAGTTTGAGTAGAAGAGTATAAGTGCACTCAAAGATATCAAGCAAGGCACTACTGAGAGTGTACGTGAGTATGATGCTCATTTTAAGACACTTCTATCTAAGTTTTCTTATGATATCCATGCTAGCCAAAGCATGCATAGTGGTTCGTTGGAGGATTGATTACACCTTTTAGGAGGGCACTGTCACATAAGACATACACGGATCCATACAAAGCACTAGAAGTAGATTTGCGTGTTGAGGTAGTTAGGAGCATTGACACTGGTGTTAGTCTGTTTCTAGAGGCACATATTGCAGCTATGGCAAAGTAGTTAGAAAAGCTATCAGCAAATTCAGCCCATGAAACATGCTCAAGAATTTGGTGTACAGATTGTGAAGTGGAAGGTCACACCAAGGATAGTTGTCCTCACAGATTTGTACATTCATTATTACTAGACTATGAAATTTTCCATTTGAATCATGATTCTAGTCATTGTCCTTTGTTATATAGCACATGATAAGGAAGAATGTATCTTTCTTTTGCAAGATTTAGGTCCACGACCCATGATACTGAGGATTGTCGGTTGATTGGTCAGATCCATGATGCTATAGACATTGGAGTATGATAGACAAGTATAACAGATAATTCTAAGGGTAGGAATGAGCACTAGGATCGGGATCATAATCAAACGCGCTATGATAGGAATGAGGGGCATTTTGAAGGAGGTCGTGGAAGAGGACGTGGATATCGGGGTGGATATGGAGGACGAGGCCGAGGTGGAGGAAGAGGAGAGTTCCCTCATGGAACATGTTATACATGTGGATCTCCTGACCACTATAGGTGTGAATGTCCTCAGAATATTGCATGTTCTTTATGTGGAAAGAACCATAGCTATTAAGAGTTCTCATACTTATATGAGCATTTGAGTAAGCAACATAAGCAAGAGAACAAAGGCACCGAGATGGTTAGAATCCAGCGCGTGGTAGAAGATCAATGGATGCCCAAGATAATAGAAGGATGCAGTAAAGATCACTACCAAGATAATGAGAATCCGAAGCCTACGATCACCAAGGAGGAGGTTTTGCATGTGAGGTACCCAGATCCTGCTCATCAGAAGGAAGTTTACCAGATACCATGGAAGTGCTAAGGAATCTTCAGGGTGAGATACAATACCTCAAGGAGAAAAATAAAGCATCAGAGATAGTCCAAACTAATATCAATGATCTACGAGAGGTGTGCAAGATGTTGCACTAAGAGAACATTATTCCACTATTAGGAAGTTGGTTAAAAGGGAACACTCCACGTGCAAGTCTTGAGACTGGATGGAAAGATTCTACATGAAAATCTTCCCCCTGATAGTATTGACTATGAAAAGAAATTACTTTGAATGTTGTTGTGGATGGGTGGCTTTTGAGAAACATATTGATCGATATAGGTGCGGAAGTAAATGTACTTACATTAGATGCATGGGTATAAATGGGGAGGCCTCCATTACAACCATCATCTAATGTGTTATTTATGGAAAAATGGACTAAGGCCACTCCCATAAGAGTTTTGAAGGATGCATCTATAACTATACAAGGGGCCAAGTTCACTAGGGATTTTGAGGTATTAGCACTTGTAGAAGTAGAAAATTTTCCAGCCCTACTTGGATGTCCTTGGTGTTATGCGAATAATGTTGACTTGAGATTCAATAAGGGGTATATCAGCTTTGAAAACAAGGAGGAGAGGGTTGTGATACCTTTGACAGATGGAAATTCTACACCTTATGTTGAGCCTCTAAGTGAGGAGGATTTAAATAGAGTTTATGTACGCGTTATTCAGGACCCAGAGGTCAACGAGCCATCAAAAGAAGGCATTCTACAGTGGGAGGATTCTCATTCTATTAGTGACATGATGAGTATTTCTTGTGACAATTGGGCTCATGGTACATATGAATTAGTAGGGCGTGAGGTGAAAAGCATGGTTGCACACAAGAATATATTTTCTCAATTCGATGGATAGGAAGCACCGTACCTTGGTATATAGGGACAAAAGATCTTTTTGCATTTTTGAAGGCCATGGGAATATAGTGGATAGATCAAGTTAAGAGAAGGGATATGTTAGCATATACACTGTGTGGGACAACAATGCACTGGTGGGTAGTCCACAGAGATAACCTTATACACTGGGAAGAGATTAGAATAGCTTTGTCTACTAGGTTTATAAAGAACAATGCACCTACAAAAATTTGTACTTATCATGGTGATCAACATGTTCAACATCACATTCAGCAGTGTGAGAGACTCTAGATAGTAGGATAGGAAGCATTACCACCTTCACTGGGTGCATAAATTGTATTCCACACTCCAAGGATGCACACGCGCTTGGTATGTATATGCAGAACTACATAGAGAAACTAGGAACTAGTAAAATTTGACTACAAGTATGATCTAGACATTTGATTATTTCTCAACTCACCCTCCGGTAGCAGAGGCATTAAAATTTTCAAGTGCTTAACTATGGGAGATAGTGCAAAAGAAAAGAGCATATTCAGGAATTATTTGGTGAGACAGAGTTTAGAGCATGTTTTGAAAAGGAAGAAGAAATAGACTCCACACTACTTGAGCATGTTTTCCTTGAGAAAGAAAAAGGAAAGATGGTCTACATCGTGGATGATGAGGAAGTTGAGAACTTGGATATTGAGCATTCACATGGGGTGTGCAAGGTCTTGGATAATGCATACAAGGATACGTGCACCTACCATGAACCTATGAAGACAAATAAGGTGAATATAGGTTTGGAGGATGAGCCTAAGGAGGCCATAATTAGAGATTATTGGTCAGACTCGGAGGTAGCAAAGATCATTGAGTTACTTAGAGATTATCAGGACTTATTCCCTAGAGGATATCATGAACTTAAAGGTGTACATGAATCACTTGGGGAAATGAAGATCAAACTTAAGGATGGTGCATGGCTAGTTAGAAAGAGACCTTACAGGATGAATCCTAATTTACGTGAAAAGGTAAAGGAAGAAATTGATAAAATGTTGAAATACGGAATTATCAAGCCCCTTGATGAGTCAAAATGGGTTAGCCTAATGGTGATCAGTATCAAGAAGGATAGACTGATTAGGATATGTGTGGACTATAGGGAGATAAATGTTTCATATGCCATGGACCCTTTCCCTACGCCTTTCAATGAGAAAATACTAGGAGTTATAGGCATGAAATATATTCTTTCACAGATAGATTTTTCAGGTATCATCCAGTTAGGATTGCTCAGGAGGATAAAAAAGACAACGTTTACTACTGAATGGGGCAGTTTTTCCTATACTGTGATGCCTTTTGGATTGAAAAATGTGTCCGTTGTGTTCTCATGCATAGTTGTTCAAGAATTCAAGGATTTAATTCACAACTTCTTACAGGTCTACCTAGATGATTGGACAATATATGGGCTTGTGAAAGACCATTGTGACAATCTACGCTTAATGTTTGAACGATGCAGAAAATTGAGTATCTCTTTGAATATCAAGAAGTGCATATTTTCTATGCCATTTGGGGTAGTGTTAGGACATATAATTTGAAAGGAAGGTTTTCTAGTTGATCCAACTAAATTTGTAGTCATTTTAAGCCTAGAAGCACCTACTAGTCAAAGTGAGGTGTGCGGATTCTTAGGTCATACAAAATATTACAAAAAATATATACAAGGGTATTTTAGAATTACAGCACCATTGGAAGAATTACTAAAGAGAAAAGGTACATTTTATTGGGGAGAACCACAAAGCACGTGTTTGAGATATTAAAAGAGAAACTTACTACCATTCCCATTATGCACTTTCCATCATGGGATAAACCATTTCATGTGCATGTGGACGCTTCTAGTATGGCCATTGGCACTTGTGTTAGCTCAACCTGGTGAAGGTATTATTGATCATCCAATCTATTTTGCTAGTAGGAATGACTCCTGCTGAATGGAATTATACAACTACAGAGTGCGAAGCTTTGTCAATGATCTATGCATTGTACAAGTTTTGACAAGTACCTGTTAGCAACACCATTTGTGTTTTATACAGATCACATGGCATTGAAGTACTTGGTAAATAAGCCAGTCTTATAGGGGCGCATATGTAGATGGGTGCTCCTATTTCAATAATTTGACTTCACAGTTGTGGTGAAGCCAGGGAAAGCAATTACGGATCAAACCATTTATCTAGAATCAATTCAAGAGAGGAGGCATAGACAATTGAAGAAACAATGTCAGATGCACAATTATACAAGTTACAATGCACCCATGGAATTAGAAGACATTGTTGTCTTTCTATGAATAGGTATGGCACCAGAAGGAATGAAATCATTAGAAAATAAGCAGCTTGCTATACATGTGGCACCATTTATGTTAATCAGTGGTGACCTTTACAAGCTAGGTAGAGATGAAGTATTACATCATTTTGTGTTAGAGCATGAGTGTAAGGATATCATGGAAGAAGCTCATGGTGGTATTATAGGAGGCCATTATGTAGGTGATGTGACTGCTTGAAAGATCTTAATTGTTGGATTATGGTGGGAGACACTGTATAAAGACTGTAAAGACTATTGTAAGGCGTGTGATCATTATTAGTGCCTAGGAAAACTAGGGCAAAGAGATGAGATGCCTTTGAGACCAATTACTAGTGCTGAACCATTTGAGAAATGGGCCATTGAATTTGTAGGACCTATTTCACCAGCCACGCATAGGACTAGGTCATGTTATATCATTACTTGCATAGATTATCTTACATGATGGGCAGAAGAAGCACCTACCAAAGACTGTATGACAGCTACTACAACAACTAGGTTTCTATGGGAGAATGTTCTTACATGATATGGATGTCCTCTAATCTTGACAAGTGACAAAGGTACACATTTTTGAATGAGACAATCAGGATCCTATTAGATGAGTTTATGGTTTCACACCACAAAACTAAACCTTACCATCCTCAGGCAAATGGAACTACTGAGGCCTTCAACAAAATTTTGGGCCAAACTTTGACAAAAATATGTGATGTTGGAAGAAAGGATTGGGATGACAAGGCTTCAGCTATCCTTTAGGCATATAGAACAACTTATAAGAGACTGAACAAAGCCACACTATTTCAATTGGTGTTTGGCGCAGAAGTTGTTCTTCCTATAGAATTTATGTTACCTTCTTTGTGCATTGTGTGCACTAGAGGTCTAGCTAATGAATAGGATTTAGAAGAACGGATTGAAAATATGATTCAACTGGATGAGTGCTGAGCCATAGCATGGTGGAGTCAGAAGTAGGAAAAGGCCAGGCAGAAAGCATGACATGACAAAAACATAAGAGATAAGAAGTTTGAGATTGGACAAATGGTTCTTCTTTATGACTCAAAGTTCTTGCGCCATCCAGGAAAGCTCAAAGTACATTGGTTGGGGTCGTATGTTATAACTTCTATACTTGAATCAGGTGCATGCCAATTAGAAGCACTTGATGGAACACAATGGCTACCCAATTACTTTAATAAAAGTAGGCTGAAGCCCTACTATAAATAAGTCTTCTTGGTGTTTGTAATAAGGTATTATTGCCATTTAGTTTAGGTTTTCAATTTTGTATTTCCTTAAATGTATCTCCTTCATTATCACTATGCTTTGTCAATTTAGTTGTTGTTTATGTAATAAGAGTGCTTGCGCGCATAAAGCTAATTACTATATGAAGAATGTTTATGCTTAGAGGACTGCACATACTTTTAGTGTGGGGTGGTTGTAGTGATCCAAGAGAAAGATAGAAAAGGTCCGAGGGACTTGAAAGGTGAAAGGAATAAGCTGCTACAAGTGTGCTTTAAAGAAGATTACTTCTCAAAAGGTGACCAAGGATGAAGATGGATGAAGGAATAGTATAATGTGAGGTAAGTAAGCAGAGGCCATGATAGCTACCAGAGAAGGTGCAATGATGAGGTACTCGAGTGCAGGAGTGCACACTGAAGATAAGTTTGTGACCAGAGGGTAGGAAGACACGCTAGAAGGTTATAGCTGGGTGTGGAGATGTACCACATGGAACGAATGAATTTGGTCAATGAATGAAGGGATATTTGGTAGGTGAGGAGAAATAAATGCATCAAAATTTGAAAAATTTATATAAGGAAGGGATGTGAATTCATTTTTACCATTACAACTAAGAGTATTTGAGAGAAGAGCCAAGTGTGAAGAGTTGAGTGATCGAGTTAAGGTGCGAAGGGTGTGAAATCAAGAGTGACAACCAGATCTGTGCTATAAGAAGCTTGTGTCCCAGTGGTGAAGGGTTTGAGCGAAGCAGGAGACAGAAAAGAGTTAGGTTATGAGGTTTCCACCTAGGGCATAATTGAATTGAGCTAGGGTTTGATTTGTAGAGTTGTAGGGGTGAAGAGGAGACATTTGCAAGGTAGAAATGGCACCAAAGAAGGCATCTGTAGTAGTAGTAAAAAAGAAAAGAAGAAGGTGGTCATTGAGGAAGAAGAGATGGCACCTAAAAGTCATTTTTCGGAGATGTAATACCCAAAAGGAGTTATTGTTGGCCAAGAGTGGGATTCACCCATTAGAAAAAGTAAAGTGAGTGAATATAATCATAGGACATCGGAGAACAAAAAGGAGCTTGACTCCTTACTCATGGTTAGAACAAACAAATGCATGGTAGATGACATGCTAGTATATGATGATGCGGGTGAAAAGATTTTGAAAAGAATCGGGGTATATCAGTTGTATGAGCTACCATATTTTGGGAAGTATGAGCCCTTGTACTAGTGGCTCATGAGTAGGGTTCACGAAGACTGCTTCTACTTTGCAGGACGTAGAGTTAGAATTTCATCTACACTTGTTTCATTAGTGATAGGTCTGAAGGCCATAGGAGAGGATATAAAAAGTGACCTCACAGATAAAGCCATGATTTTGAAGACCAAATAGGATTTGGGATACCTGAAGGGTCTACGTGGAATGGACATAGACAAATTTAAGAACTATCCAGTTATACAAGCTACAACACACTTGGTTACCAAGTTGAATGATCAAGAGTGGTGGTCGCAGGTAAACACTATGTGGTTGCATGTGGCGTGAAAGATGTTAGAAGGGATAATATACAATATTGCAGGATATATTGTAGAGAAAATAGTAGAGGAAGCGCGCACATGAGGGAAGATCATCTTTGGGGCTGTTCTCCTATCACTGGTCTTCATGGAAATTGGAGTACTAGACGGACCAAAGGAGAAAATATGGGAATACCCCATGGAGAACAAGTCCCCAACTAAAAGATTCAGCAAATACCTATGTAAGGGGACCATGATAGATGAGGTGAAGCAAAGGGCAGTGAGAAGTGGTATGACAGGCTCCATGTGGAATTTGGAGAAGAGTGGCGCATTCCAAAGGACCTACTAGTAGTGGTAGGAAAACAAGTTTAGTTTGTTGTATACCAGCATTTCTACATCATGCGTTTTCCAATGAAGGATGGAGCTTGGAGCCCTTGGTGCAAGTTACCTTATGCATTCACTGCAAGGTATTTTCAGAATCTGTTCATAGGTTTACCAACATGTGCAGACTAAACTTCAATGCAGACAAGGTAGACTGTGACTACCATACATTGTGGAAGAAGTATGTATATCCTAGCAGAAGTGCCTACATAGAGAGAATCATTTTAGAGGTGTTGAATATCAAGCCAATAAGCTTGGTTGTAGCAGATTTGGGGGCAGCGTTGGTGTATCTCTAGTTGAA
Source organism: Taxus wallichiana var. yunnanensis (assembly GCA_018340775.1). Classification (NCBI taxonomy): domain Eukaryota; kingdom Viridiplantae; phylum Streptophyta; class Pinopsida; order Cupressales; family Taxaceae; genus Taxus; species Taxus wallichiana. The sequence continues at coordinate 331,193,778 of CM031237.1, read as the reverse complement.
GCCAAAGATGGAGAACAAAAAATATGTGGAAGGTGAGTTCGCACTTCTAACACCACCAAAAGGGAAGCATACAATGGAGAATATCCCAGCACCTAAGCCCTCAAGATCAAATCAAAGTTCAGGATGAGGAGGAAGAGCACGAAGATAGTGGTGGCTTGGAGCATAGGGGTAGGAAACATCCTACAAGTCAGAGAGAAGTTGAGTGCGTCGTTACACCACCTCAACCATAAGAGGGGGATGAAGAGGACTTGAATGTGGTCTAAGGGGAGCATAGGTTTAAAAGGGTATTCAAGAGAACAAGGACCCAAGGTGCTACCCTAATCTCTATGCGCCAATCACCCGACTCTCCCCACAAAAGGAAGCTTCCGCAGAGAAGGAGGAAGCTGAAATTTAACAAGGAGGTGGAAGAGTCTAAGGAGAGCATGCCTACATCTCCTACACCCCCAGAGCACATAGAAGAAAATGGTGAGGCATCAAAGGAGAAGGATGAAGAAGAGAAAATACCAGAGGAAATGGCTGCAGAAGATACTTAGGACATGGAGATACAAGCTCCAAATTTGGAGGCTAGGGTCCCTAAGTAGCAGAGGTCTAGAAGGGTGAGTGGAGAGCACATTCCACCAGCCATGGGGTATGTAGAGGATGTAGGAAAGATTGTTTGCACCCGCTTCTAGAGCACAATAGTGCAAAAGGATCTATTTGGTTGGGAGTTGATGGATGAAGATATGGTGACCGTGTGCACATGAAAGCAACTATCTGGTCGATGCACACCCACATGGATGAGCCTAAGTTGATGTATGCAAAGATTCATGTGTTTTGAGCCTGAAAAACATGTCGCCTAATGCGTTAGTGAAATTTTTAGCGGAGGTGGCCAGAAGGAACATGGATAAATCTACCACAATCAAAGCATTGTGTGAAGATCTGAAGACGAAGGACATGTGGAGATAGTGTGCATGACACGGGAAAGGGACTTCGTACAGAAGAAGAATGAAGTATTCATAAGCATCACATAAGATATTGGGAATAATGTAATCAAAGCAAGGCCACACTTGGAACCCAAGGTACCACAAACATTTCCTTCAATGATACACTATGTGGGGAAGTTGATGGACTTGGTGCTCGAAGATGAAAATCTGCATATGTAAGAGCTTGAACGATCAGAGAAGGATGCCGAATGGGAGAAAGCATCGGTGATGAGAAAAATCACATCCTATGAAGGGCTATTGTAGGCATTACAAGAAGTGCTAAAGAAAGCAGACCAAGATTTGAATATATGCACACTCCAGAGGCACTCATCAACATTAAGAACTTGGAGGAGAATAATGAGGTTCAGAGAGTAATGAAAGATGATACATTGGGCCATGTAGAAAGGTTTTCATGGTTAAACAAAAGCACGAGACCCTAGCAGCAGCACAAGAGCCGCATAATACTTGGTTGGAAGAGCTTGGGAAGTTGATTGCGTAGAAGATGGACCTGTTGGAAGGGAGGATGACATCCATGTCCAATGTTGTGCTGGTTCTGCAAAATGAAAAAGGGGAAATTACGTGGGATGAGTTGGAATCCATTGCTTTGGACATCCCAGAGAAAGTGGCACAAGCACTCACGGAATGGAAAGATTTGGAGACTGCAATAAAAGAAGAGTATCCAGAGATGATGCTCCAAACTAATACAGAGGAGGTTGCTTAAATAACCTCATATAAATTCTTTATTCGTCCACATTCTCCATTCTTAATATTTTATTCTTATTCTTTCCTTCAAATTTTGGAGATAACCATTGTCGGGATGACAATGAGATTAGTGTGGGGTAATGTTGATTAAAGAATACTTGGAAAAGATCACACAAGGGGTCTCGTATGGGATAGAAGGCCAATATCAAAGGCGCGGAAGGACAGGAAGGACCCGTGCTCGGAAGGCAAGTTAGATTTCAGGACTTATCGATTTTGAGTATGAAGATCTATTTTTAGGAGATGGCATGCGGAACACATCAACGATGCAGAGATGTGTGCACCATGCATTGTCTATATTTGGAAGAGTGGTTCAAAGCGTCTATGCATGGAGGCAAGCTAAGAATAGAATCAACACTTCAATTGAACTGCAAGAGGACTATAGATAGCACACTTGCATGTGTGGCTATAATTGTAAATGGCATGTGGCTATTAATAGCATGTGACCTATTTCTAGAGTAGTTAAGTGGTGAAGGGAAAGTCCCCACCCTATATATATGATGATTAGGTGCATAGTGAAAGATATATATATATATATGTGTGTGTGTATGTGTAGAGACGATTTAGGATGTATCACAGAGAACGGTGTATGCATGATTCTGAATATGTGTATCATATCCATACGCGCCTTGAGATAAATTGAAGACTGTAAGGAGCTTCTATATTTATTAATAGATGGAAGACATTGGATAAATCTAAGTGTCATTCTATGTAATTGAGTATTGCATGTAATGATTCAATCATGATTACTATTTAAGCTTGTTCTTTCATAGTTCTGGGGTAACATGCACTATAGAATGATGGATTAGTTATGAATCTATATGTTTTGTCTTCATCATGTTATCATCCTATTAAAGAAACCCTAAAGAGGGACTTGGTACCTTTGCACACTTCGGGTGAGTGCTCAGTCTAGGATGAGTGATGTGCCAACACGACTAGGTGTTATCTTGCAGATTCTAGGCTGCATCGAGAGGTTTGGTGACCTCCCTCATTTAGAACTTTCAATTGTGATATGATGTCATGCGGTAGTGGTGATGTACAAAAACCAATGTGTCCAAACTTGTGTCGATATCAGTGAGTAATTCAGGTGCATTTGGTTATGGGATAATAGGATCGCTACCGTATATTCTTGGTTATTGTTGTCCTTGTATGGTCATGTGACTGTCTAAACCCTATTTCTAGGAGCAGTGTAAAACTCGTAGGCCTTATCGGTTATGATGTTTAGGACATTTAACTATTGAATCTTCTTGATGCATCGATTTGGTATTCTAAGGACAAGAAGATGGAGTCTTGTATCTATATCCATGAGTAACTCAGGACCATTTGGTTGTGGTACCCATGGATCACTTCTATATGTACATTCTTTTTGGGACCATTGATGGTCATGAATTGAAAATATCTAATCTAATTAAACAAATAATGGCTAATCTAATTGAATTGAAACTATTTTATGTTTTTGGTATTTTACAAGATATAAGTGTAATAAAACACTTAAAAGTTGTTAATCTAATTAAATGATAATTTTTGGTTCTTTTCGGATTTTAGAAGAAATAAAGGAAATATAAACTTCTATTTTAATTTAACAAATCTAAAACAAATAAACAATCTGATGTATTTTTTTATATGTGTATAATAAATATAATCTATTATAAATGATGAAATCTTTACTTTAAATTATGGATGAAAAATATAACTTCCCACTTTACCTCGAAGTGGGGAAATAAATCAAAGCTTCTCATAATATTTTCTTCCATGCAACTTCCACGACAATAGTAAAGAAGAATTCTATTGAGGATTTCCTATATGGATTGATCTACTGTGATTATTGAATAATTGCAATAATGGAAATGCTTCTTTTCTAATCTATTTGATATAAATATATGTGTATGATTCAGAAATAAAAATTTGAGGCAATGAGAAAACCAATATCAAATCCAACCTAGAAGCATAGAGTAATGGAAAATCCAGTTGTTTTATTCTTTGTCCCCTCTTGTCTTTTCGATTCTCTTGTGTTCACATGAGTCCAAGGGATTGGGAATGTAGAGAAGTAGTAATGAGAAGGTGCTAGAGAAATGGTAACTTGGATGGATGTCTAGTAACAATGCAAGTGGAAGAGGGATAGCACAAGTGAACAGATCTTGGCTATGCAATTTCTAGCAAGAATGAGGTAACTCAACAATGCAAGAATACTCAAATGATCTCTAGCCATTTGCTTGAGAACAAGTGATCAATTTATAGAAGGTTGGTTGGGTTGTGTAATACAACACTTGGCAGCCATGGAGTACCAAATCAATAATGAAGGGGTAGTTTTAACAATCAATTACAAACTACAAGTGTAGAAGAGAATGCCAAAAGGTAGTTAGGATTGAAATAAGATAAAATGAGTAAGAAACGTACGTTCAAAGTGAAGTTAAGTGAAGAAAGAAGAATCTTAAATCACATTGGAAGATTATATAAATTTTGCACAGGACCACTACTCTGTGTAAATAAGTGATTACAAGACCACCACCCTACTCAGGGTGGTCGTTTTGACACTAAATGTCAAAACAGGGAAAAAATGAAGTGGGAAGCTGTAGAAATACGGTAAATGGAAAAGTAAGGAAAACTAACCTACAAATATAAGCTACAAGGAGTTTTAGGAGCTTGAACACATTTGGAAAAGACATGAATCATCATTGGGGACCTTTTGTAACTATTTTCTGACAATGTAGTATGTGAAAATTTGGGTACGTACATATTGCCCTTGTTGGTGTCCATTTTGATCCTCCGTTATTTTCCCATCTTTCCCCTTTGTTCTACATGCTCAAAAAACATTTTTCTTCAAACTTGGTGGTCTGCAAACTTTGTTCTCTAGATTGAATGCTTTCAAAGGCTCACAAAATTATTATTTTTCCCCATTTTGAAAGAAAATTCATGTGTGCCTTATATTGTGCCCTAAATTTCCAAATCCACGGGCCTCTCTGTCATTTTTTTTTCATTTTTTGGGCATGTGGAGCTTGTAGTTTCTTGTTTTTTACTCTTTTCCCTCAAAATATTTATCCCCATGGTCAAAACTTGCATAAAATCAATTTCCTTTGTTTTTGACCAAAAATACTTCACCCACGAAAAGAAAATCAAATTTGCAGGCACAATCTGGAAAAATTATGTGTTTTTAACAGTCAGACGGGTGTATTTTAGCCATCAAATTATTGCTGAGAATTTGGAGGGTACATGGCGGCATCTAATTAGCTGAGGAGAAGCAAGGAAGTGTTATAACTTATCATTTTTTGCCTTTTTGGCAAATGGGGCATTTTCGGGCCCAGGGCTCCGCTTTTTCTAAATTTGCCTACATGGCGTGTTTTGCTTGGCTGAGGGATGATGGGTGGTCAGATTTCCTTAGAGTTTTTAGAATTTATTTTTCAAAAATTTTAAGGTCACAAAATGGCCCGAAGCTCTACATCCAATCAGGAGTGGACACGTGTCCTCAAAAAACCAAAAAAGGAGTGGAACGATGGAGGACTTAGAGATTTTTAGCTCTATTTTCTAAGGTTAAAAATGAGATATAGCCCTGCTCCAATCAGTGATGGACACATGACAGAAATCAAGGGTAAAGGGGATGTGGATGGTGGAGGTTTTTGAATTTTTTTCCTTTGGAGGTAGAAAATGTTAAAGTGAAATTTTGAAGCGTGGCCCCATGGCCAATCACAGGTGGACATATGGCCTTGAAAAGGCATAATGGGGAGATTTCTTGGTGACTTTGAAGTTTTAACTTCAAATGGATCAAAGTCAAAACTTGGGCCAAAGTTCCGTAACCAATCCAAGTGTGACACGTGGCCAATTTTGAAAGTCAAAGGAGAGCACGGGCCACCAGTGAGTTTTGAAGTTTTCAAATTTTGCGAAGGAGGTATGATGGAAAAAGAGAGACATGGCCCCATGGAAAATCATCGAGCGACACATGGAAAGGGAGAAATCGGGTGTGTGCGGGCCCATGGGGCAAAAGTGAAAAAATTTCCTTTTTTTTTTTCAAAAGGAGGTAAAATGTGTAGAATTGTCTGTGGTTTCATTGGGACCCACATTATGGACACGTGGCTAGGCCCAGGAAGGAGGTAGGGAAAGATGGAAAAAAATTCAATTTTTCAAAAGGTTATAAAGTGAATATTTTTAAACCTAGGCCCGATCCAATCATATTATGCCATGTGTCTAGCTTTATAAAAAAAAAAAGTAACCCAAGCTTATTTTTTGATCCACATTTTCCACGTGGAGGGCTAGGATTTAAAGTTGAAGGCAGATCAATGGTTCCTGTACGTTGCACCATTTTGGTTGCCATGGGAGCTCCAGGAAACTTGGAATTACAAATTTTGCATCAAATTTCATCAAATTTTTGGTGATTCCGTGTCGTTTGGGCCTTCCAGGATCATTGGGATCACTTTCATGGCTTAATTTGTAGATCTGAGATGTTTTTGAAATGAAATTTTTCCCTAATCCATCCAAACACGTGAAATGTCAAATTTGAAAGTTGCAGAGGTAGTTTTAAAAGGTGAAAAGGTGAAATGATGAGTGGAAAGGCATCTGCATGCCTTGATGATGAAAAACATGCCTCTAGGAAGGATAATGATCTGAATATTTGTAATGATTCAACCTTTTTAAACACTTGGAAATTTTTGTTGCGAATCTGTTAAATGTCATTTTCAGTGAATCATGAGGAATTGTTGTAACAAACTTGATGTTGGGCATATTCTTTTCTTGGGAAAGAAGGATCAAATGTAATTGAAAGTTATATAATGCATGTTTTGAGACATGCAAAAGGTCGGAGAAACTTAGAATTTCATGGGAAAATATGGGAAGAAGCCCATTCTCTGAGAAACCATCTGAGAACCATTTCTAATTCCTTTCTACATCATATTTGTATCATGTTGAGTTGGTTTCTATTGTAAATCCATCAACAAGCTCGAGATTGTTTCTATAACATTCCCCTACTAATAGATTTGAGCATTTCTAGATTATTTTGTGTTGTCTCTTGGAAAAGTTTGCATGCACTTATGTTTTGAGAATGTTTTCAATTTGTGTTTCTTGTTCTTGTTGCAGTATTTTGTTTAAAATCTCTCTTGATCATACATGGTCTCATTTCTTGTTGTTAGTTTAGTGGCATCTGTAGTCTCACATTCAGAAGAGATTTCATCTAATAAAGAGATAAATAGATTTACAATCAGTTTACCTTCCTTGAATTCTGAGATTGTTTGTAAACCTTTGGGTGCACCTTAGGTCATGATAAAATAGAGATTTCTAGATACTTTGTTGGTTCATCTGCTTCAAGATTTTGTGGCAGGTTGTCAAAGATTGTTTGGAAGAGTGCATATCTGGGCCTCCATTCGGTGCACATATCTTGGTTGAATGAGTACCTTAACCCCTTTGAAGCATTCTGTTGTTTAGGTGTTAAAAATTTCTTGCAGAGGTCCTCAAAGAAATTGGAAAATTCTGGTTAGTCTTGTCTAAAATCTCCCACCAAAAATTCATTCAGAATAACTAATCCTACCCCATACTACCCCCGCATTTGCATTGTATGTCAACAAAATAACACAATCCATTTACAAAAATGCACAAAGTAAATCAGGATCATACCATGTCTCTAGCAGCCTCAGCCTTGTCTTGAAAGAATTTCCATCATTTAGTAGTGACAGATCTATTGAGTTTGAATAATGGAAAATTGATCATGTTTTCCCAAGGTCATCTCCATACAATATGCATAGTATAAGGATATATCCACCTCCTTCACAAAACAGAGGCTGCAACATAGGTTCTCTTACCTTGGTTGAAAGGCACAACCTAAAATAGTGAGGATTAGATCAAAATCCTTTCAAGGTGCTATCCATCTCTCCACAAATCTGAGTTCCAGTTAGATCACATCCCCGGGTACAAAATGACATACATCAAGATCTATATTCCTTCAAGCTTCATGTCATATTTCTGATGCTTCTCAGACTAAAAAGGAGAACAGATTTGGGTACCCACACTTTTTGGTGCCGTTGTTGGGGACTATTTTGAATTCTGGAAATAATTTGCATTGTTGAGATTGATTTTCTGATTCATTGCTATTCCATATTTACTTAGCCCGTCAACAACACTTAATGGTGCCATTACTGGGGACTTGTTTCAGTATTTCAGGATTTTAGATCCCTGGTAATACTTCTTGTGTGATTTATGTGCAATTACAAATATGAGTATCATCTTTTGATCAAATTTATAAGATTGGAATGAAGAGTAGAGTTCTGAGTTTGATATTCTCTTAGTTCAATCTGATCCATGTGCATACATATTTGATATATTTGAATGCATATCAAACCCTGATAAAGTCCCTTGCAATTTTGCATGTAAATACATTGTTGAAGCATCATTTTATAATCAGACTTGTAAGGATTAAGTGAAGATATAAGTTCTGCCTGTAATTTTACCAGTTTCCAGCAGTTGTTGCACTTCATTAGCATTTGTGGTTGATAAATTCAAGAAAAGGAAGGTCTGATCTATAAAGTTTGGCAATATTTTTTGTGTTGATAGGTATCTGATAGAGTATTTTAGTGCATTTGCACAACTAGGGTGAAATTCCTTAGTGGCGACTCCATGCTGATTTGATATTAATAAATACTAGTGTCTTAACCTTTCTATCATTTACTTTGGTGTTGCTAATCTCTACAAAACTGGAAGGAAGAAGATCTCTCTTCATTAGAGAATCTACTAAGAAGTTGTTTACAGATTCAAGGAACTCAGAGTTGGAAGGGAGAAGAGTTTGGAAATTTGTTAAAGGTCAGACATCAGGAAAAGATATATCCATTGGTGAGAGAGATCATCCTTTGGTAGAGGATTATCACTCTTATTCAAGTGATTCGATTCAGGAAATCCTCTCATAAACTTGTTTGCCTCATCTAGTGAAGGTCCTTCTGCTATACCGGGTAAGTTCCTTCTCCAATCTGCACCTCTGTGTTTCAATTCAAATAAAACTTTCCAAGAAAATCAGCACTTAGAGAATACCAGTCTTGTGAATCACATTCTTGAGCCCCAAATACCTTGCACTCCTCATCAGCTTGTGTCACCCCCAAGATCACCTCCACCAAACAATATGGCTCAGCCTAGACCTCCATTTGTTGTTAACACCTTTGGTCCTATAGACTTTAGAGGAATGGATGGTTACCCAAATGCTGTCCCACAAGATGTCAGAAATAGATTGCCAAAATTCCAAGGTAACAATGCAATAACTGGTGATCAGCATCTCAAAATTTTTGTTAACATGATGGAATATTTTGAGATAGAGTTTGAAGATGTGTATATTAAGTTGTTCATTCATACATTAGAATAGGATGCTAGGGATTGGTATAAGGCACTACTGAAAATTTAATTGATTCTTAGACTGAAATGAAGAATGCATTTAGGTTACAATATGGTGACAAGATTGATCCTAGATTTCTCTTGTCTGAATTTGAGAATATCAATAACCCCAATGAATTAGTTCATGACTTTAACACAAGGTTTAACAAAACTTTGAGAAGGCTGCCTATTAGTCTGAGGCCTTGTGATGAGTCTTGTTTAATCAAATATGCAGATGCATTTGATAAAAATGTATCCTATTACCTAAGAGACTAGAACCCTACCAATATAAGACAAGATTTCACCATGGCACTTCAAATTGAAAACAATATCAAATAAATTGAGAAACCTCTCAAGATAGATGGAGTAAAGTTGATAAACCCTGAAAAACCTCAAGCTAGCAAGGGTGCTGATTTAGAAGAGGTTGTGAAAACTTTGGTAGGGGCTGTCAAAGAAATCTCATATAAGTTGGCAAGAGCTAAGAAAGGAATTGGGAAAACTTCACAAGGTCAGCCAAGAGCACAAAACCATGACAGATTTGCCAATCATCCTAGAGGTGATCAAAGGGAAAATGATAGAGGAAAAGGACCCATGGGGTCTACAAATAGACATCCTCAAGCATGTGAAGGAATATTATTACCTAATCCCCTAACTGTTAAGGTTTCTTTTGTTGAATAAGTTGTTGATATTGATTGGTGTGATAGGTGTTTTATACCCCATCCTCTATGTGAAGTGGACCAGCAAGACGGTGAAGCTAATAATGATAATGGTACCAATGATGATATTTGCATGGCGGGATGTTCTTCAGGCTCACAATGAGGAGAAACATCTACTGAAGTGATAAGTGCAAGGAAAAATACAACCTTTTGGGATTGCATCAAACGGGTACAATTTTTCCTTCCCCCTCATACTCTTGAAGTTGATGTAGTGCAAGATTTTGAAATTCCTAACAATGACTTTGAATACTTAAGAGATTTGATGATTAAGAAGTATGATGGTGGTATTCCTTCAGAGGAAGATAGGAATTTTTTTATGAATGTTGTTGTAGCTCAAGAGAAAGATTATAACACTAGAAGAAAAGTTTTTAAAGGAGTTGGGCCTCAAGCCAAACCTAAAACACCCTTGCTCACAAGCATTCCAAAAGAAGCTCCTAGGAGAGAAACACTTGCCAAAAGCTCTGCTATCCCAAGAAAAAATTATAGTCCTCCTCATGCCCAAGCTACCAAGAATCACATGCCATCTGATGAATCTTCTTGTCTCCCTTCCAATGCTATTTTTCCAAAGATTGTTCCCTATGACATATCCCAAGTATTGAGCCAAATAAAATTGAGTGTTCCAATCATTGAGTTGCTTAGAATTCCTGAGTATAAGAAGAGAGCATTTGAGTACTTGGGGTTGAAAGAAGAGAAGACTACTCCAAGCATAAATATAAATATTGTTGAAACTCCTCCTCGATCATTGTTGACCTTGAAACACCACCAGAAATAGAGGATCTGAGAGAGAACCTGAGGTATATTTAGGGACATCCTTAGTTGATTTCCAATTGAATGTTGATCCATTCTTCACAACTTTGATCATAAAGGATAGGCTACTTCACAATTGTATGTTTGATTCCGGTGCATCATGTAATGTCATGCCTCTAGAAGTCATGAATGATTTGGATATCAAAGTGATAATAGCCTATGGAAAGTGTACTGCCATGGACTCAAGAGAAGTGTCGGTTGTTGGTTGTGTGAAGGGTTTGGTAGTGCAGCTTGCATCTTATCCTAGGAGGAATTTAAAATTGGATGTTGTGATTGTTGATTGCCCTGCCAAATGGGGTATGTTATTGTCAAGAAAGTGGGATGCAAGTGTTGGAGGGAGTGTCCAAATGGATATGTCTTTTTCCACCATTCCCATTGAGGACAACCTTGTCAAGCTCTATGGAGAAAAGAAAATGTTGCATCTAATTGAGGACCCAAACAATGCTTCTTATGAAGTATTATTTGCTAATGTTGATGTTGATAATTTTATTGATTTTGCTGATGGAAAAGAACACAAAATGGATCAGTCAAAGTGCATTGAACAATTATGTTCTCCTTGGACCTTGCTATTTGATGGAGCTTGCTCCAAATTTGGAAATGGTGCTGGTGTAATTCTGATTTCTCCTAGCTTGGAAGAATTTGTTTTTTCCTTCAAGCTTGATTTTGAATGTACTAAAAACATTGTTGAGTATGAAGCCTTGTTGTTGGGTCTGAGAATTGCATGGAAGTATGGTGTCAAGGACATCATTGTAAGGGGAGATTCAGAGCTAGTTGTCAAACAAATAAAAAAATTGTATGCTACAAAAAATAAGTGGATGAAGCAAGTATAAACATGCAGTTTGGGATCTAATTGAGATGTTTGATTCCTTTAATATCGTGCACCATGAAAAAATTTGAATGATTTTTTTGACAAGTTGGCAAAGTGTTGGGTTCAAGATTTGGAGTTTGCACCATTTCACCTTATTGTGAGTACAATGTTGAAGTATTAACTAGGCCAGCTGTCCTGGAAAACATCAAACATTGGCAATTGTTTAATGATTATGCTCAAGTGCAAAGGTTCTTACAAAATCAAGGTGAGTTTGTAGATCAGAATATTGATTGGGAATAAATGGTATGTATGACTAAAGGAAGAGAGACTTTTTTTAGAAAATATATTATCCAATTGAAAAATAACACCATTCCTAGAGGCCTTGTTTCTCTTGAGTCAAATTTTAGCAATGTTGATTGCATCATCAATAGAAACATATCTACCTTAAGGGATGTGGAAGAGCATGACTTGGGAACAAAGGAAAAACCAAGAAAATTTTGGTTGGGTAGTAGTTTAAACAAGGAAGAAAAATAGTCCTACCTCAAATTATTGAAACAATATCAAGACTGCCTTACCTAGTCATATTCAGAGCTGAAATCATATAGAGAAGACTTATTTCAGCATGAGATCCCTCTTGAAACAAATGCCAAACCATTTAGACAGAAGAAAAGGCCAATTAATCCACTCTCCATGAAAATGCAAGATGAATTGAAGAAACTGAAGGATGGGAGGGATAATTCAGCCCACAAGGTATTCATCTTGGGTTGCAAACCTTGTGCCAATCAGAAAGAAGAATGGAGATATCAGACTTTGTGTAGACTTCAGAAATCTGAATAGAGCTTCATTGAAAGACAATTATCCTTTTCCAAACATGGAGAACATGCTGCAGTTAGTGACTGGATCTGAATTGTTGTCCACCCTGGATGGTTTCTCTGGCTACAATCAAGTTGTTGTCAAGGAGTCAGAAAGATTTAAAACTTCCTTTACCACTCCTTAGGGAACATATGTTTATGTGAGAATTCCTTTTGGTCTCATGAATTCTAGAGATAATTTCCAAAGAGCAATGGATGTTTATTTTTCGGTTATATAAATGACTTCATTGCAGTTTATCAGGATGATGTGACTGTATTTTCAAGGAGTAGAAAAGATCACTTGCAACATTTGGAAAGAATGTTGATCATATGTAGAGAATTTGGAATCTCTCTCAATCCAAAGAAGTGTCACTTTGGGGTGCAAAAGTCCAAGCTTCTTGGTCATATTGTTTCAAAGGATGGTGTCATGATTGATTTGGAGAGAGTAGAAGTAATCAATAGGGTGCCAATTCCAAGAACGAAGAAGGGGATCCAATCTTTCTTTAGGCAAATCAATTTCATTAGAAGGTTTGTGTCCAATTTTGCTGATTTGACTCTTCCTATCACATGCATGTTAAACAAAGATCAAGTTATCAAATGGGAGGAGGCTGCTATTAATGATTTTGAAGGAATCAAGGAAGCACTTAAACATGCACCTGTCTTGGCAGCTCTGAATTACAAGAAGCCTTTCCAAATCTTCTCCTTTACTTCTAAGAATACTATTGCATCTTTTTTATCCAAAAGGATGAAGATGGGGATGAGAGGCCTATTTCCTTCTTTAGCAAGGATTTACAAGCTACTGAGTTAAAATATACAATCATGGAAAAACAAGCATTTGCCTTGGTGAAAGCAAACAAGGCTTTTAGGCCTTATATTTTAAGTTAAAAGTTGTTGCTTATGTTCCCCACACCATGGTAAAAGACATATTATCAGAGATGGAGATCTCAAGTAAAATATGTATATGGGTGAACAAATTGTAGGAATATGATATGGATATCCAAACCACAAAGTTGGTGAGAGGTTTGGGTCTTCTAAGCTCATGGCCGAGAGCAACTTGCATCTGTGGAAGTGAATGAAGTAGAGGAATAAAGGGTAGATGTTCTTGAGAAGTTGGTAAGTTTTGAGTGGTACAATGATGTAATATTTTATCTCAGAAACCTATGCTACCCTGATCATTTAAACAAAAATCAGAAAATATCCCTCAAGCTGGCTTCTCAAAAATACATCATTACTAACTTTGAGCTAGCTTGGAAGAACCATGAAGGTGTCCTCTTGAAATGTATAACTGAAGATGAAGCTCCCAAAGTAGTTGCTGATTTCCATGGGTAAGTTTGTGGAGGACACTTTTCTGGAAGGGTTACACCACACAAAGTTTTGAGAGTTGGTTATTGGTGCCCTAATCTCTTCAAAGATGCAACCATGTTGGTAGAAAATGTGAAACTTGCCAAAGATTTCGTGGAAGAATGAAAGCTTGTGCTCCATTCCTTTGCATCTGTATCAATGAAGCTCATTTCAAACAAAGGGGGAATGGACTTCATTGGTGAGATTTCAGACCCTTCTAGTGCTGGATATAAGTGGATTCTTGTAGCCATAGATTACTTCACTAAGTGGGTGGAAGCAATCCCCACTAAAAGGGCAACACACCAAGTTGTTATGGACTTCTTGTTGGATCACATCATAAGAAGATTTGGTGTGCCAAGAAAGATTATTGCTGATAATGCCATGTTTTTCAGAGCTAAACCCTTGATGGAAATGTGTAAGGATTATGGAACCAATCTGACTTATGCTTCAAACTATAACCCTAAGGGAATGGACAAGTTGAGTCCAAAGCAATAAGAACTTATGAAGATCATTATGAGGACCTTGGAGTTGAACAAGAGAAAATGGGGTGAACAATTGAAATTTGTAGTTTAGGCGATAGAATCACTGCGCCAAGAGAGCTACCGGTAAGAGCCCATTTGAATTGGTGTATGGAACTCAAGCTCTACTTCCCTTACATCTACAATTATCTTCTTTTCAGTTTGTTCAACAACTTGAGGATCAAGAGGTCAATCCATATGAAGCAAGGATTAATTAGATTGTGGAGCTAGATGAAGAGAGAAGAACATCCCACCAGAGGCATATCAGATTTAGAGAGAAGTTGAAAAGATTGTTTGACAAGAAGATCACTCCTAGGGCCTTCAATATTGGAGATCTGGTTTTGTTATGGGACAGCAAAAATGAAGATAAGGGCAAACATGGAAAATTTGATGCATTATGGATGGTCCCTTACTCCATTGATATCAGAATTGGTCAGAATACCTTTTTTCTCAAAGATTTAGATGGGGAATTTCTTGAATTTCCTGTTAATGGCAGGCATCTAAAGCATTTCTTGGATTAATCCCCAAATTTGAGGTATGCACCACTTGTACAAAGTGTATAGTGTTTGGTTTTTCACTCTATTTTTTTGTTTTGTCGGTTTGTGGTTTGCCTTGGTGTGTGGCAGCCATTTTTGTCGGGTTCTCATCTAGTTTTTGGTGATTTCAACTCATGAATCCTTTGCCCAATGGATTATTTTGGCACTTGGTCTACTTATTGTTCTTATGGCACTCATTGGGAGTGCCCATCCTCAGTAGGAGCTGATGTTGGTGTCTATTTTGATCCTCCGTTATTTTCCCATCTTTCCCCTTTGTTCTACATGCTCAAAAAATGTTTTTCTTCAAACTTGGGTGGTCTGCAAACTTTGTTCTCTAGATTGAATGCTTTCAAAGGCTCACAAACTTATTATTTTTCCCCATTTTGAAAGAAAAATACATGTGTGCCTTACATTGTGCCCTAAATTTCCAAATCCATGGGCCTCTGTCATTTTTTTTTTTCATTTTTTCGGCATGTGGAGCTCGTAGTTGCTCTTTTTTTCTCTTTTCCCTCAAAATATCTATCCCCATGGTCGAAACTTGCATAAAATCAATTTCCCTTTGTTTTTTGACCAAAAAAATCCTTCACCCACAAAGAAAAAATCAAATTGGGCACAACCGAAAAATTCTATGTTTTTGATGGTCAGACGGGCATATTTTAGGTATCAAATTATTGTTGAGAAGTCATAGGGTACGTGGTGGCATCTAATTAGCTAAGGAGAAGCAGGGGAAGTGTTATAACTTATAATTTTTGCCTTTTTGGCAAATGGGGCATTTTCGGGCCTAAGGCTCCGCTTTTTCCAAATTTTCCTACATGGCGTGTTTTGATTGGCTAAGGGATGGCGGGTGGTCAAATTTCCTTACAGTTTTTAGAATTTATTTTGCAAAAATTTTAAAGTCACAAAATGGTTCAAAGCTCCACATCCAATCAGGAGTGGACATGTGTCCTCAAAAACTAAAAAGGAGTGGGCCGATGGAGGACTTAGAGATTTTTAGCTCTATTTTCTAAGGTTAAAAATGAGATACAACCCCGCTCCAATCAAGGGATGGACACATGGCAGAAATCAAGGGCAGAGGGGATGCGGATGGTGGAGGTTTTTGAAGTTTTTTTCCTTTAGAGGCAGAAAATGTTAAAGTGAAATTTTGAAGCGTGCCCCGTGGCCAATCACAGGTGGACACGTGGCCTTGAAAAGGCAGAATGGGGGCAGATTTCTTGGTGACTTTGAAGTTTTAACTTCAAATGGATCAAAGTCAAAACTTGGGCTGAAGTTCCGTAACCAATCCAAGTGTGACACATGGCCAATTTTGAAAGTCAAAGGAGAGCGGGGCAACCGGTGAGTTTTGAAGTTTTCAAATTTTGTGAAGGAGGTATGATGGAAAAAAGAGAGACATGGCCCCATGGTGAATCATCGAGTGACACGTGGCAAGGGAGAAATTAGGTGTGTGAAAAAGTGAAAAAAATTCCTTTTTTCAAAAGGAGGTAAAATGTGCAGAATTGTCCCACGGTTTCATTGGGACCCACATTGTGGACACGTGGTAGGCCCAGGAAGGAGGCAGGGAAAGATGGAAAAAATTTCCAAATTTTCAAAAGGTTATAAAGTGAATATTTTTAAACTTGGGCCCGATCAATCATATTGCACGATGTGTCTAGATTTATCAAAAAAAAAAAGTAACCCAAGCTTATTTTTTGATCCACATTTTCCACGTGGAGGGCCAGGATTTAAAGTTGAAGGCAGATCAATGGTTCCTATACGTTGCACCATTTTGGCCACCATGGGAGCTCTAGGAAACTTGGAATTGTGAATTTTACATCAAATTTCATCAAATTTTTGGTGATTCCATGTTGTTTGGGCCTTCCAGGATCATTGGGATCACTTTCATGGCTTAATTTGTAGATTTGAGATGTTTTTGAAATGAAAATTTTCCCTAATCTGTCCAAACACGTGAAATGTCAAATTTCAAAGTTGCAGAGGTGTTTTTAAAAGGTGAAAAGGTGAAATGATGAGTGGAAAGGCATTTGCATGCCTTGATGATGAAAAACATGCCTCTAAGATGGATAATGATCTGAATTTTTGTAATGATTCAACCTTTTTAAACACTTTGCAATTTTTGTTGTGAATCTGTTAAATGTCATTTTCATTGAATCATGAGGAATTGTTGTAACAAATTTGATGTTGGGAATATTATTTTCTTGGGAAAGAAGGATCAAATGTAACTAAAAATTATATAATGCATGTTTTGAGATATGCAAAAGGTCGAGAAACTTAGAATTTCATGGGAAAATCTGGGAAGAAGCCCATTCTCCGAGAAACCGCCTAAGAACCATTTCTAATTCCTTTCTACGTCATATTTGTATCATGTTGAGTTGGTTTTATTGTAAATTCATCAACAAGCTCGATATTGTTTCTATAACATTCCCCTATTGATAGATTTGAGCATTTCTAAATTATTTTGTGTTGTCTCTTGGAAAAGTTTGCATGCACTTATGTTTTAGAATGTTTTCAATTTGTGTTTCTTTCTCCTGTTGTAGTCTTTTGTTTAAAATCTCTCTTGATCATACGTGGTCTCATTTCTTGTTGATATTTTAGTGGCATATGAAGTCTCACATTTAGAAGAGATTTCATCTAATAAAGAGATAAACAGATTTAAAATCACTTTACCTTCCTTGAATTCTGAGATTGTTTGTAAACCTTTGGGTGCACCTTAGGTCATGATAAAATAGAGATTTCTAGATACTTTGTTGGTTCATCTGCTTCAATATTTTGTGGCAGGTTGTCAAAGATTGTGTGGAAGAGTGCATATCTGGGCCTCCATTTGGTGCACATATCCTGGTTGAAGGAGTACCTTAACCCCTTTGAAGCATTCTATTGTTTAGGTGTTACAAATTTCTTGCAAAGGTCCTCAAAGAATTTGGAAAATTCTGGTTAGTCTTGTCTAAAATCTCCCACCAAAAATTCATTCAGAATAACTAATCCTACCCCATACTACCCCTGCATTGCATTGTGTGTCAACAAAATAACACAATCCATTTACAAAAATGCACAAAGAAAATTAGGATCATACCATGTCTCTAGCAGCCTCAGCCTTGTCTTGAAAGCATTTCCATCATTTAGTAGTGACAACTCTATTGAGTTTGAATAATGGAAAATTGATCATGTTTTCCCAAGGCCATCTCCATACAATATGCATAGTATAAGGATATCTCCACCTCCTTCACAAAATAGAGGCTGCAACATAGGTTCTCTTACCTTGGTTGAAAGGCACAACCTAAAATAGTGAGGATTAGATCAAAATCCTTTCAAGGTGCTATCCATCTCTCCACAAATCTGAGTTCCAGTTAGATCACATCCCCAGCTACAAAATGACATACATCAAGATCTATATTCCTTCAAGCTTCATGTCATATTTCTGATGCTTCTCAAACTAAAAAGGAGAACAAATTTGGGTACCAACAGCCCCCTCAGAGAAGAATTTTAGCCATGAAGAGGCGTATAATGTAGAGTCTGAGTATGGCATTTCTGAACTGGGGAGTTAGAATTTATACCTAACACGCTAGTGTGCCAAAATGTCGTTGTCCAAAACTCCCACTACCTGCAAAATGAAAACAAGACTCGGGTGTAAATAGCTACGATATTAGAAAATAAACGCTAAATTAAAATGACAAGAAGAATTATCATTTGCGTGGGGATAGAAGATATACTTGCACTAATGCTCTAACCCTGAGGACACATACACTAAAAAAATTTAAAACCAAGCCTATATATATCATAACAACTCATTTTCCAATTCATTTTCACATATCCTATTGGTGATTTTTTATCTTTGGGCCCATGGTGACTGTTTCGAATGAGAGTGTAGTCAAAACAATCAGTGCAATGAGGTGATCATGGCTTCGCGAGTTGGATATCCAATGGCACAAACAAAGGTTAGTTTTTCTCAGTTATTTGTTTTGTAACCTAAAATGTAAAATGTTGAAAATATTCATCTAGGGGGGTTTGAATTTTTTTTTTTTAGAATGGTCTTTAGGGGGTAATGCAAGTGGTTCAGTCTTTTATTTTGTCAAAAATGAGCTATTTTTGCTTTTTTCAAGTTTTTAGTATAAAGTGGATGGTCTGTTGATTTTGGACAGGAATGCCTCCCTAGTAAGGTAGAGGTTACAAAATCCCCGCTCTATATAGGGCTGCATTTTTTCCAGCTTTGGGGCTGAGATTAGATTTGACCCATTTAGCCCAAAGTTTTGTGATTTTATATTGTTTTGTAATGTTTTTGATGAGCTTTTCTATGTTAATGACTCAATATTTTATTGTTTTAGGAGTGTAGAAGGAGGAATAAGTCTGCTAGAGTAGAGAGAGAGAGAGAGAGAGAGAGAGAGAGAGAGAGAGTGAGTGAGTGACTGAACGGCTACCAACTATACTTGATCAGCTAACTTAGGCTGAGATAGACGTACTGCACCGAGCAGGATATGGAGGATCGCACGGGTGCCACACATTGCACTGCTAGCCATATACTATGCTACCTCTTTTCTTATTAGGATGTAGAATAGAACACTTTCTGGTTTCGATGTGTTAGATGAGAGTGGACCATTACTCTCAAGGATGTGTCCATGATACTTGGTGTTCCTATACTTGGTAGACGCTTGACTCTTGAGGCTGCAAGGTCTACAGATAAATCTAGGCAATGGGATACTTACATGGGGGATGATGTGGTGTCACCAGGCATCAAGTAGAGTATGAGGATCCTTTCTATATCCACCGCTCTTATCACTACCCTCCATAAGGCCATCATGGTTATTTTGGCTTCATGGTTTATAGGGGATAAGGGTAGAGATAAGTTATTGTATTGTTGGGCCCCGATTGTGATGCAAATTGAGAATTATGGGTGGACTTACACCTAGGGGTAGATATTTTAGAGACCACATACCATGATTTATACTGGGTGGTAAGGATATAGGGACAATCATTGAGCCATCCCACACTCTTGATGAGTTGGGTATATGAGAGGATCACCCCTATCGAGGGGAACATGGGTACAAGATCCAGGGGCCATCGGGACTGCAAGATGGATTGGCATGTCAGTGTTGAGAATACCACATCAGCCAGTGGCTACCTTGACTACAACTGATTTTGTTGCTAAACCCTACTAGTATATGAAAGGATTATGGGGAAAGGATGGGACTATTTTTTTGCTTTGTTCTACCAATGTAGTTAGTGGACGAGATCGGGAATGTGGAGATTCATCCATTTGATAGATTTCCCCAGCAGTTTGGTTTTCCCTATATTGATATCCTTCCTCCCATGATAGTTGTTTATAAGAGCATCAGGGAGTCTCGAGGTGGCCCTACGGGTGACCATGGTTGGACTATTTGTACTCTGGGGTTCTCATCATTGTGAGATAGGTTATCCATGCTCGATGGGCACCTATTCTTGTACCACTCCTTATGATTGAGGTCACACCCATTTATAGAAAGGAGGAGGAGTAGGAAGTACGCATTGATGTGGATACTGAGACTGAGGTAGAGACGGGGGAGGATACTGATGAGAAGGTAGGTGAGGAGGCAGGTGAGGGGACTCACAGGGGGGGGGTGATGACGAGGATGATAGTGACATAGAGTGACATGATACTCAAGAGAGATCCATATCCAATATAGAGGAGGTGGAGGAAGAGATGGAGACATTGCTTTCCGAGGAGCCACTTCCTCGCGAGGGAGGTGGAGATGAGGAGTCTATCATGGGGAAGCATGTTGCTTTAAGAGTGGAGGAGACATAGCAGGTGCCTACAATAGCCACACCAGCCAATCCTACATGGATGCCTAGAGATCCGAGTATGTGAACACTCTTTTATTGACCTTGTTAGCTATAAATGTTAATAACTACACATGGTACTTCTATTTTTTTGGTTTTCTAACTCTTCGTATTTTTCTTATCTTATAGCCACTACGATGGTTCGATAAATCTTATTCATTGGATTTGATTTGATACATTTCTCATCCATATGGGGAAGAATCGAGAGGATCTCCTAGTAGACATGGGACAACCATTGCAAGATGTTCAACATACTGACATTTTATCACCTCTTTAGAAGGTGGTAGAGATCTTAGTTGTGCAGGACAAGAAGATCGCCGCATATCAGATAACCAAGATATTGGCAAGGCGGGGTCATTCACATAGTGAGGCCACAACCAGTGGCCATTCTCATGGTCACTCACATTAGTTAGTGCATTCATGCCACCGTATCCATAGTAGGAGCCCCAACCATAGTCGTGTACCATCTTCAGGTTTTCAGAGAGAGAGAGATAGGTGGTTGAGCCTGTATTGCTTCATTGTCATTTTTTGAGCCATAGATGATGTTTTTATATTTTCATTCTCATTGTGAGCGTTTTGACCACACCTAATGTGTGATGGAATTATACATAAACATGAATTCTTATGATATATATACAAATGCATATGTTTATTTTGGTTGTTGTTTTCATTAGAGTTGACTTCATTTGTGGTTTACTTTGCATGTATACTCTAGATGTTTAGAATTTCCAATTTTGTATGCTTTTCAGAATGTATGCAGTAGATAATGAATGTTGACGAATGATTCTTGGTTTTTTTTGTAATGCTAATATGTGATGATTATGAAGACACAATGTAATACTAAACTTTATCTTTTCAAACAATGTTTGGTACTTCTTTTTGTATTGGCAATGTGTGATGAATAATGACATGATAATAAAATGAAATCACTCCACTCCTTACCCCACACAACTAGTAATATGCGAGGGCTCAACACCAAGAGTCAGGAGGAACGTGAATTATATGGTTTTAACAGAGATGGAAATGGTGAGAGAAAGAAAAGATTTTAACATAAACCCAATTAGGAACCTACAACTTAACTCTGGATATAGTTCACTACATAGCCTAGAATGTGATTTCTTGCAAGTTTATCTAGACTTAGATCCATAGATGGCCTCTTGATTAACAAAATATGGTTTCAATATTTTAACATTCTTGGAACATACACACCTAATTCACTTTTCTTGGAATTTTAATATTTTCAAATAATTTTATCAATGAAATTACTTTTACTTATTAATTTATTTGTTGATACCCCATACACCTTTCCCCATGCTACCAGTAGGAAGCATGGGCTCATCACCAAGGATAATGCATAGGTGAGTAAGCACACTCCCTCCTTTCCCAACCTCGCGTTACTGTAAGAGGCACAGGCTCAACACCGAAGGTTGGTTGGGCAAAGAATTGTGTAAATGAAAATTTTGGTTGATTTTGACTTGGTATTTTTTTAATTATTATTTTAAGTTTCTAAGTTGTGATTTTGAAGGATATCTTACCCCTAGCCTCAACCCCACGTAACCAGTAAGATGTGAGGGATCAACACCAAAGGTTGATATAGGTGAAAAGTGTCCCAAGTGAAATTTTTATAATAATTTTGCTACCAAAAAGGTTTTTCTAGGGAAATATATGAAATCATGAAGCTTCTAGAACTAACTATGGGCAAAGAAAACTATGCTAGAAGGAAACTACAAGCATAACCAAGTATGCAAGCCTTGGTAGGATTAGTGTCAAAACTTTGTCTTGTCTTGTTGAACTTGATGAAGAGATAAGAAATATTGATGATAATATTATGAATGTTTGGAGAGATGTGATTTGAATAATTGCCAGCTATTTTCAGAATTTTTGAGTGTTTACTTGAAAATAAGTTCCTTGATTATGAATTTCACATAATGAAATAGCAAATGATAATGCAATGAGAATGTAGTAGTATACATATGGAGATATAGATGAATCATGCATAATATCTTTTAAGGTGAAGAGAATTGATAATTTTTCCAAATTCCTCACCTTCTAGTGTACATAGGCAATACACCACATTCTTATAGTCCTCTATGACTCAATATGGGCCCAACCACTTGGGCCTAAACTTCCTTCCTTTGTTTGTTTTCTTGTCTATATAGTTTTCAAGTCTTTATACTAAGTCTCCCTCACATATTTTATGTTAGTATACTTTCTTGTTATACTACCCGACACATCAGTGTGAATATAACCTTTATGTCTCTACTCATTATCAAGTTAAGTTTCATCTAGGTTTCCCAACTGAGAGAGTTGTGCCTCCCGATAAGCTTCTTCTCCTAGAATTCCTTTTAGTGAAATCTAGAGATTGGTGGTATTTCAACCTCAAGCGGTAAAACCACTTTCGAACCAAATACCAAAGAATAGGGGTTCACCCATTGGCATTCTTATTGATGTCCGTAGGCCCAAAAGGCTAGAAATAACTTTAAGTGTTAATCAAACTTATTCTCCTTTCCAGTTTTAAAGAGAATGGACTTCAATGTCTTGTTTGTTGCCCCATCAGCCTGTCCATTGGCCTGAGGGTAATAGAGAGAAGTCATGTGGTGATTTATTTTGAACTTTTCACATAATTCATGCACTTCCTCATTCTTGAAATACGTACCATTATTAGATATAATGACTTGTGGGACCCCATACCTACAAATAATTTGGTTTAAAATGAACTTTGCAATTACACATCCTGGTATGGTGGTAAGAGGCATTGCCTCTACCCACTTGGTGAAGTATTTAGTGGCCATGAATATGAAATTATGACTATTTTTTGATGAGGGAGAGAATTTCCCTATCAGGTCTAGGCCCCACGTGGAAAATGGACATGGTCTTTCAATTGGTAGTAGAGCCTAGGAAGGTATGTTGATCTCGTGAGATAACTCTTGACACTTGACACACACATACTCTACTGCATCATGTTCTAATGTGGGCTAAAATATCCCATTTGATGTATCTTTCTGGTGGTGGCATGACCTCCAAAGTGACCTCCACAAACTCCGCTATGGGATTCATAGAGGATATTTTTAGATTCTTCCTCATCAACACATCTTAGCAACATTTTTGTCGAAGGCTCTGTGGTAGAGCACTTATTCTATGATTACGTATTTGGAAGCTATGACACTTAGTTGTCTTCTTTGTTGTGAGGTTTCCCCTTAGGATACACATGGTCCACAATAAATTTAATGATATCAAAATACCATGGGCATGCAGAAATGGGAGGCTTGGTTTCGACATAGTATATGCATTTGATAGGGAAATATAAGTTAACTAGATCACCTCCATCCAATGGGTTTTCAGCTAACCAGTTTGTGATGATTTTTCCTTGACGGACTTCTGGTTAACAAACATCGGTTCAAACTCACCCATTAGAGTCATGAAACATCCAACTTTCTTAGATAATGACCCTTGTGTAAGAAACATTCATAAGTGATTTGTCTTGACAATGACCCTTGTTTCTTAGTTAAGCATGTAGTGTCTTAACCACTTTGTTGAATACTATAGCAAGGAATTATTTCTCTACCTATGTATAGCGTGCTTCATAGTCAAGAAAAGTTTGACTAATGAAGTAGATTGTATGCTCTCATTTTTCATCATCTTATTGAGCCATCATGTAGGCTAATGAGACATTTATAGCTCATGAATACAAAATGAGAGGGAAATATGATTTGGGAGGCATGAGCATGGGAGGTGAAAGTAGGAATCATTTGATTGACTCAAATGCCTCATGACACTCTTCCATCTAAATGTTGCAGAAATCCTTCTTTAATAAATTTTTTATAGGATGAATAGAAAAGGTCAAATCAAGAATGAACCTTTAGATTGCACCGAGCTTTTGAGAAAGGACCTAATGCCCAACTCATCTAATGGTGGAACCATTTCTAAAACTACTCATATTTTGGCTAGATCTATATCAATCCCTCGTGAAGAGATGATGTATCCCAGTAACTTCCCTCCCATCACAATAAATACGCATTTTTCTAGATTTAGTGTAACATCGTATTCAATTAGACAAGAGAGGATGATGCGAAACACCTCAGGATGATCACAGTGCTTTTTGGCCTTAGCTAGAAGGTCATCAACATAGGATTCCACAATCTTATGAATGAGATCATGGAATATGTAATTCATTACCCATTGGTAAGACTCACTAGCGTTATTGAGACCGAACAACATGACTACGTAATAATAGGTTCCCAAGGAGTGATAAAGGTTTTCTTTGATTGGTCTTCCTTAGAGATCCTAATTTGATCATACCTAGATAACCCATCCATAAGGGGAAAAAAATCATAACTATTTGTTGCATCAACAATGACATCGATGAATGGTAGTGGGAAATCATCCTTGGGACATGCTTTGTTGATATCCTAAAATTTTATGCAAATATGAATTTTCCCATTCTTTTTAAGAATGAGGGTAATGTTGGACACCCACATTGAGTAGTCAATAGGTTTGATGAACCCCACTGTAGGAGTTTCATAACTTCCTCTTTGACCATCAACGCCACCTTTGGTTTCATTGGTCTAGATTTTTTCTTAATGGGCTTAGCATCAGACTTGGTCACTAGGTTATGAACTTCCACGTGAGGAGTTATTCTTTTCATTTCTTTGCAGTTAAATGTAAAATATTTGAATGATCTTTAAGGATTTTTGTGTGTATATCCACCTCTTCAAGAGTTAGCAAAGAACCTAACTTCAATATTTTTGGGTCTTCCTTCATCCCGATGTTAATGTCGATCATCCCTTCAATCAAAGAGGTATTACCCTCTTTAAAATCAGGTGGGGCCAAAGGTAATTCTAATTCCCCTTCCTCTTCTATTTCACAAACTTTAAGGCCTTTCGAGGAGGAAGGGTCCATCGTGTGATCTCTGAAATAGGAGGAAGAGTGAGGAACAAGATCAAAACCTCTCTTATGATGCATGGGATGTAAATCCATGTAAGCATTAAGGTGTCCTAATATAGCCTCATTGTTTTCTACATAATCTAGAGTGGCGAGGTTCATTCTCGGCCTCAATATACGCCAAGATTGGGTTTGTTGGCACTTTGTGCACTAAGGGTTTCTTCTAAATCTCTTCTCAAACGAGAATAATGAAGTAGAAGTAGCTATGGAATATGTGATAATATATTTCTCACGTGAAATGAATTTGATTGAGATAAATTCAAAACATATTGTCAAATTGAGCACCGCAATTTTATAAAGTTGTAGGTGTTCTGCCCTAGTCTCATATACTTCAGAAACTTGAATAGTGACTAGATGTGAATCACCTAGCACTCTAATATTACAAGTGCCGATCCTTTTGGATACTATGAAATTGATAAGGAGAGACTCGTATTCTACACCATTATTTGTGCATTCGAAATATAGCTTAAAGGAAAAAGGCATGACCTTCCCTTTAGGAGAAGTGAGGACCACACTTACCCCAAAGTGCCAAAATGGAACTTTGCTCCATCAAAGTGAAGATTCCAATAGTTTTTGGGAATATTTATGTTGGATCATTCTTTGTATCTTTTCCTTTTCTTCTAACTCTTCAACCATGCAAATCACATCAGCTAGAAGAGATCCAAGTCCCAGAGCATGTCCCATGCACATGGAATCAAATGGAAGAAGAATATGTAAATCATTCTCCAACAACTTGAAAATATTTGTTGTGGTTTATGTTGACACTATCTCCATAACATTAGTTTCATCATCTCACACGAATCCCCTCAATCAATTCGGTAGTTTCTAATTCCGTTGTAGGAATTAATTACGTCTCTTGTGATGAGCTAGTTGGTTTACTTAACTATTTTTCAAGGAGCTCAAACTCATAATGCACCCCAGTTTCTTCTTCAGGTTAGCTAGGTGTATGTAAAAGGTTTTGGGTCACCCTGTGTAACAAATACCTTCCCCAAATGTAGGAACATTTCTTCCTAAAATAAAGTGGTGGGAATCATCTTCATGTAATATATCTAGGGATGGCCGAGAATCATATTATAGTTGGTTTCCTGGTCTATAATATAAAACTCCATGAGAACCATCTTGGGTCCTGGGCTAACTAGAAACACTATGGTTCTAATTGGCATTTCCTTGAGGCTATCATAACCTCTCAGCGTGTATGTTGTTGAAGATCAGTTAGTTTCTCCATAACCTAACTTTTGGAGAAAAGAAAAGGGCACAATGTCGATTGCTACCCCATCATTGATCATCACGCACTTTACATAGTTATTGTAAATCTAGACCTATAGATATAGATTTAGATCACCTCTACATGATAATTCAGCATCCGTGGGCATCTTACTGATATCGAATACAAATCGTACATCTCTTCCTGGATACTTAGGAGGATAGACATCGAAGTCTATATGGTTTATTTACACCTCCAGAGGAGGAGTGATATTGATCAAGTGTCCAAGACCCAATGCTTCAAAAACATCTCTATGAGCATCGGAGTTCTTCAATAGGTCTAAGAAGGAGATGTGAGAAAAGGTATTTGTTAAGTCATTGATCAAGTCATAAGCCCCTACCGGCTTTGCAATCATCTCACGAATATCATCTCGATATAGATGGGTAAATTGGAATGGTATGTGAAGAATAGCATCTAGTTCTAGTGGAAACATTTATTTGGGGCTTAGTATCTAGCTCTACAAGACCCACTATCTTAGTTTGTTGACGACCATCCAATGGAGGTGTCATTGATGGGTTTGATGAATTCAAAGCTTCATGATCATTTTTCCCCCGGGACTCCCTTGTTTGAGTCGTTGGGGTCCAGGTTACCATTATTGGTATGTGTTGGGAGGGGATCATTAAATATCCTAAGTGGTGTATGTTGGGGACACATGCCCCATGAAATTATTTTGATTCAGTGCCAAAGGATTTTCCAAAAATATGTCAACAAAGAGTTGTCTTTGGTCTTTGAGTAAGCGTTGTAAGAACTTGTTATAATCCCAAAAATTTCTAGAATCATTTCCTTGGACCTTATTAAATCCACAATATAGGTCAGGATCATAATCCCAAGGCCTTTGGTTTGTATTTTTTGTAGTCCAAAGTTTTGATTATTATTCAATTGCTGGTTATTGTAGTTGAAATTTGGAGGTCATTTCCCTTGATTTGGATATTGGTTCAGGTACCCACTTGGGTATTGGTTGGGTCCATGAGCCGATATTTTTTTGTTGTTGTTTTTGTTGGGGTGGAGGATGATTGAAGTCCACCACATTGATCATGGGAGTAAAATTTTTACTCCTTTGATTGTTACCATTATTGTTGTTGTTAGCATTATTTGTACTTGGGGTATTAACATAACTAGATTTCTTTATTTGATTGGTAATCGGTTGTAACACCACGGTTTTTGTTGAGGAACTTAGGTCCTTAGTTGTTTGTATTTTTTTGGTAACTTCAATTACCCTGATTGGGAGTGATAAGTCTCCTTTTTGAACCATAGGTCTTACGACCACTGTTTATTACTTCTTTATATATACAGAGAGCGCACTTTAGCACCTCTTCATAGCTCCTATGTAGGAAATTCTATAATTCCTCCTTTATTTCCCGGTTAAGAGAGTGAAGGAATAGATCACAGATATCCATTTTATCCATTTTGGGAGCACTTGCTGAAGAATAGAATACTTGTCACCATCTCTACATGAAATGTGTAGTGGACTCGTTGTGCTCTTGTTTTATATGCAGGAATTTCTTGATTCCTATCCTTAGCAATTTATTCATGTCAAAAGCTTTAATAAAATTAGACACGAGTTTTTGAAAGAGTGTATCAAAGCCTCAAGTATCCTATAATACCAATCAAGAGCAATACCTTCTAAAGTCTTAGGGAAGATATTTGCAACAACTGCATCCCATGGGAGCAACTCTTGAATGGAAGTTGCATACGCCTTGATGTGTGAATTTAGATCTCCCTCTTATTGAAATTTTGGAAGTTCTAGCAGAGGCCTTGGGAGCATGACATTTCATATGGAGAAGTCAAGGGGCTCCTTGAGATATTCAGAGTAGGTACCTACTACGTAAGACTCGACCATTGATGATCCTTGTTACGGAGGTTGAGGTAGAATTAGCTATTGTTATGGTGCAACATATGCATTTGTTGGGGCATAAGTCATCCCTTGTGGTTAACCATATGGGCCAAGGTAATAGTACATGTATGGTGACTTATAATACATGTGTATGTATAGGGGAACATTACTTTTGTACAAATTTAGAGGCACAAAGCTAGGGAATGTTACATTTCCATTTGGGATGGTGTTTGAGAATTCACTTTTGGTTGGTGCCTATTATGGGTACCCATACGCAGCATGAGGGAGCATACCCAAGGTTCCCGTCCTAGTGAGAAGATCCCCGGGGCTAGGAACACCCATGTAAACCAGAGGATTCGGTGTAGTAGGCATTTGGCCATATTTTTAAAAATGATAGAGAATCTTCCCTTACCTAGCTGTGGATGAAGCATGAGTAGCTTGGGAAAGTTCTAATTCTCTAACCCTATCCACCAATGTCGAGATGACCTCACCTAATGATGGCATGGTGTTTTTCTTTAGCGTAAGTTGTTGAACCTTGGTAGGTGGCAAAGGCATGTGATATCCTACTATAAATTATTCATTGTTTTGCCACCCCTCATTAGAAACTTTTTTTGCTATAGGAGGGGTAGTGGTGTTATTTTGTAGTACATCTACATGTCCTTGCACCCTATATAAAGGTTGAATCATGTTTTTGAATTGTTTCTCACTTCTCGTGTAACACACTAGTTAATCCTCATCTAATAATGGGAGTTTATCAAACTACATACTGATTTGCAGTCTAAAAAAACCCTAGGAGATGAGCCTAACTCTCCAGTGAAAGTCATATTATTAGAGCTTGAAATTTAAGGTTGTTGCATTTGCATGAGTTGATCGATTTCCTCGATCCTAACCGAGGAGCCATTATTGTTCCCCTAAGGAGTAGGAGTTTAAGAGGCAAGAGGATGGGTTGAGTAGTTTTCTACCCACGTAGAAAGTGAGGGTGAAAATTGTTCCTACCCATTTGATAGTAATATTCCTCTAGACCCAAAATGGGTCAACCATATCCATCTAGTCCTGAAATATTTTAGGGGTGTATGAATACCCGTAGAATAATGGGAGAGAGAGAAATTGGATGAGAGAATTGGAAACAAAAAGAGACTAGATCTTCACGTCGTCTTCACCAATTTCTATAGATGAAAATCAACACACAACCTTCAACCGCACTCAACTCCTTGATGTCATGTCGAGGCAACCAATGTGGAAATGTGGATGGCTAAATGATAGTGAAATTTGGAAGTGGACGAAAGTGTGCGTAAATGGTATGGATAAGTTATCAAGTCAATATAGTGTCTTCAACTAAAAATAATGGGATCTACTCAAGTGTAATGAAATCCTCTCTAACCTCGACCAGTCTGATAGATGGATTTGAAAGGATATCTACATGAAGACTCCAATCAATATCAAGCTCCGCTGAGATCCTTTCTACTAGTTGCAAAATTTCTGGGAAACCAATGGGAGACTCATAAATATGTCCTGACAAGGTCATGGAATGGGCGAAGGAGGCTTATTTTCATGAAATCATATTCGGTTGGTGGGAGCGGTCCAAAAACGAGGTCTCAGTGAGATTCCTCATTCAAAATGTTCAATTTTGATATGATGTCAAGCGATAACGGTGATGTACGAAAAACCAACGTGCACAAAATTATGTTGATATCGATGAGTAATTCAGGTGTGTTTGGTTGTGGATATCTAGGATTGCTACCATATATTATTGGCTATTGGGGTCCTTGTATGGTCATGTGACTATCTAAACCCTATTTCTAGGATCATTCTAGAACTTGTAGCCCTTATGTAGTCATTTTTACCCCCACCACAAAGGAAAGAAATCCCATGTGCGTCGGCCTATCACCCAGCGGGTGTTGGGTGCTCACCGAGGCACGCGTGGGCGCCGAGTCTCTCTTTTATGTGAGTTTAGTGGGAAACATCAATTATGACCTGAGTTTAAGAGATTTGAAAGGAAATAAGACATGCAAGCACCATAGAGCTCAGAATGGCTTCTAGATCCTTGCAGTCATTCCAGACATAAAGTGCTTAACAAATTATAGAACTTACACCAAAACAGAAAGGAAGTTATACAAGCATTCATACTTAGTTCATAAACATAAATGAGAAAGAACTATTAAGAAGGATGTATGCATCAAAAACATTAATATTCATATTCACGTAAAATGGAAACCTCACTACATTCATGGAACCATTATAGAATGTCACGAAAGGTAGACCACAGTCATGCATTACAACTAGATTCATATAGCTAGGCTCTCAAAAGAAAATTTATAACCCCAAATCCTTGATACATCATTTCCTATGCCTATTTACCCAAGCTAACAGATTCCTTACAAGTATTTCTACAGAGCTTCGCCTCCATCTATCTCCTCCTTTCTTACTTCTACATGCACTTGTATATATAGCCTTCTTGGTCTGCCGACTCATTCTTCGTGACCTCGGATCTTCCGCCAAGTGTCTAAAAGTGGTCCTCTATGGGTGGATTCTCCTCCGTGCCCGAGCTCACCACTCCTTGTCATGATGTCCTTCTAGAAGCTTCTAGCGCAGGGCATAATTCTTCCAGACACCCTATCACCAAAGTTGGCACCTTATCCACCTGGGTCACTTTTTTCTCGTGTCCTGCCCAAAATTACCAATATAGCTAAGTCCGAAACCTTGGATCTGTCCATGCACATGCCATGGGTTTTCTTAAACCCTATCTTGTGCACCTTTTCCTTGCGCGCCTATGCACTTTTGTGTACTTAGCAAGTATTTTGGGGTCCCAACACTTTATACGATGTGATGTTTAGGACATTTAACTATTTAATCTTCTCAACATATCAAGCCGGTGTTCTAAGGATAAGGATATAGAGTCTCGTATATATGTTTATGAGTAAATCAGGACCATTCGGTTGTGGTACCCATGGATCACTTTTGTATGTATGTTCTTTTTGGGACCATTGATGGTCATGAATTGAAAATATCTAATCTAATTAAACAAATAACAATTAATCTAATTGAATTGAAACTATTCTATGTTTTTGGTATTTTGCAAGATATAAGTGCAATAAAACAATTAAAAGTTGTTAATCTAATGAAATGAATATTTTTGTTTCTTTTTGGATTTTAGAAGAAATAAAGGAAATAAAATCTTATAATCTTTTAACAAATCTAAAACAAATAAACAATCTGATGTAGTTTTTATATATGCCGAAGAAATCTATTCTATTTTAAATGATGAAAGCTTTACTTTAAACTATGGATGCAAATCTAACTTCCCACTTTTCCTCAGAAGCAGGGAAAGAAACTAGAGCTTCTAAGAATCTTTTCATCCATGCAACTTCCTCGACAATAGTAAAGTAGACTTCTATTGAGGATTTCGTATATGGATTGATCTATTGTGATTATTGAATAATTGCAACAATGGAAATGCTTCTTTTCTACTCTATTTGATATAAATTTATGCATATGATTCATAAATAACAATTTGAAGCAATGAGAAAACCAATATCAAATCCAACCTAGAAGCATAGAGTAATGGAAAATCTAGTTGTTTTGTTCTTTGTCCCCTCATCTTGTCTTTTTTTTATTCTCTTGTGTTCACATGAGTCCAAGGGATTGGGAATGTAGAGAAGCATTAGTGAGAAGGCACTAGAGAAATGGCAGCTTGGATGGTCATCTAGTAACAATGCAAGTGGAAGAGGGATAACACAAGTATACAGAGATTGGCTATACAATTTTTAGCAAGAATGAGGTAGCTCAACAATACAAGAATACTCATATGATTTTTAGCCATTTTCTTGAGAACAAGCGATCAATTTATAGAAGATTGGATGGACTGTGCGCAATACAACACTTGGCAGCCATGGAGTGCCACATCAACAATGGAGGGGTAGTTTGAAAAATAAATCACAATAAAATACAAATTACAAGTGAAGAAGAGGATGCCACAAGGCAATCAATCTTGAAATCAGCTAAAATAGGTAAGAAACATGCGTTCAAAGTGAGGTTAAGTGAAGTAATACGCATCTTAAATCAAGTTGGAAGATTCTAGAAATTTCACACATGACCATCACCCTGTGCAGAGTGGCGATTATAGGACCGCCACCCTTCTTAGGGAAGTGGTTACAAAACTTCTACCTTACCTGGGCAGAAGTTACAAAACCGCCACCTAGGTAGGGTGGCAGTTTTGACACTAAAGGTCTAAATAGGGAAAAATAAAGTGGGAAGCTACACAAAAGCAATAAATTGCTAAGGAAAAATACGCTACAAATATAAGCTCCAATGAGGTTTAGGAGCTTGAAAACCTTTGGAAAAGACATTAATAATCATTAAGGATTATACGCACCAAAAATTACATGTACTACATTGTCGGGAAAACATTTATAAAATTCCCTAGTGATGATTCAAAATCCTTTCAAGAAGGTGTTCGAGCTCCAAAACCCATTCGTAGTATATATTTGTAGCCTAGATAGCCTTACTTAACTTTTCCATGCATTTTTCCATCTCCCCTTTCTTTTTTGTGCTTGTTTTGTCCTTCAATGCTAGGACCGCCGCCCAGCATGGGCAAAGTGGTCCTAAAACCGCCACCTTGCACAAGGTGGTGGTCCTACCCACTTTTCTAGAATCTTCATGCGTAAAATTGCATGTGATGATTCACTTAAGTTTTCTTTTTGAACACATCCGTGAGCCGAATTTTCTAAAAATAGCTTCGTTTGCTTGGTTCTCCTTGCTCCTTCTATTTTTAAATAGATTTAATGAGTGGAACTACCTCTTCATTTCCTTGTGCATGAAGTAACCTCCTATCCTCCATTCCTATATATTCCATGCTTGTATTCAAGCAAAGGGCCTAAGAATTTTGTGTATCTTGTATTGTTGTGCTGCCATAATCTTGCTAGGAATTGCATAGCCAAGCTCAGATCTCTTGTGTTATCTCTCTTCTACTTGCATTGCATCTAGATTGCTTCCAAGCTGCCATCACTCAAGCACCATCCTCTTGTTGTTGTTCTTTGCATTCCCAATCCTTTGGACTCACATGAACACTCAGAGAAAGAAAGGAAAGAACTGAGGGGACAGATACTGATACTACTGGATTTTCCAAAGCTCTTGCTCTTCCAGGTTGGAGTTGTGTATTTGTTTTCTTTGTTTTGTCAAATTGTCAATTGCATATCAAATAGAGTAGAGAAACAGTTCATTTCAATTAGCTAGATAATTGCAAGTAGATCAAATCAATAGGAAGTTTTCTCTTCAACATTCCAAGGAAGTTGTGGGGGAACAATAGCTCTGTTAGAGCCATGATTTTTTCTTCACTTTTGAGGTAGGGTTGGAAAGATTTTTCTTGAATTAGAATAGATCTTAGGTTTAGATTCACACATCTGCACAGATAGTTAGCTACATATGGATAATTGTTTGTTTTTAATTAGTTTATTAGATTAGATGCATTGTCTGAAAAGTTAGAAAAGAATAAAAACATTTATTTTCCATAGATTAGCTTGTTTTATCGCTTTGTTCGGTATATTGAGAAAACACAAAATACATAGGTTAGATTTCCTTTGATGGATTGTTTATTTACCAAAAACAAATCAATTCATCTTACATGACCATCAACGGTCCGCAATAGGAAAAGACTTACAGTTGTGATCCCTTGGTCCCACAACCCAATGGGCCAAAGCTAATATCTAACATTGACACAAGTTTTTGCTTAACCTGTCTTACGTACACCGCCACATATGATGAGAAGATAAGATAGTTAGAGACATTGAAAATATCTACCGATCCAAAGATATAACTTCGGGCTGCCCCGGAAATAGGATTTGATTACATGCATGACCATACAAGGGCCTTAACCTCAATGATTCTTTGGTTGTGACCCACATGACCCTCAACCCAATAGGCCTACTATTTAGTTGGATATCAACATTAGCTTACGCACATTGGTATTCATATCTTCACCACTTCCACCCGATATTATTATACAACTTTCATTGTTGAATATAGTAGTTGATCAGGCTAATACTTTCTGGATGAGACCGGAAAATCGCCCTTAGTTCCTGGAGCTCCACTGCACCTCTTGTCTCAATTTCCATGACCTTGTCTGGAAACCCATACAAGGCACCTACAGGTTACTTTCCGCATATTCCATAACCAATCAATAGAATCTTGGCAGAACTAGACATCGATTGGAGTCTCCGAGTAGCTATCATATCGGATCGTACCATCACACCCCTTCAAGTTAGGAGAGAATTCTTTTCCTTAGATTTGTAGATTCTATTATTACATGTCAAAGACATAAGGTTGCCTAATTATCTTGATCATCACCATCACTTTCACTCCCATTTCAATTCCACACCGGTTGTCTCGGCACGACCTCGGGAATTTGGGTGTGAAGAAGGTGATGTATTGATTTTCTATCGCATACAAATTGGTGAACCCAACGTGAAGAGCTAGTCTCTAAGCATTTCCACTTTCGTCCATCCTTAATTCTACGGGTATTCTTATACCCCTCGAATATGTCAAAATATAACAAGTATGTTCAACCCATCCTGGGTTTCAACATGTACCATTACCAATCAAACATACCACAACAATCACCTTCACTTTCAACATGGGTAGACAACCGCTCATCCACTCAAAACCTCTAATTCAAGGAACCAAAGTTGGTTCTTCTATACGCATTAAAGAATGGATCAGGTCACTCAGAATTATAGCCTCGAACAATCAAGTTAAAATAAGATGACATTCATTGGTGAAGCGAGTTCATCTCCTTGAGTATTGTTTCGACATCCCATTACCATGTAATCCGATCAACTCCCCCATCTTGATGAGGAGTATTTAGCACGATATGCTAGGAGTGAGAAGCAATTCTAAAAAATGAACCAATATTTTGATAGGTTACAAGGACAAGGTGATGTCCTACTTTAGAACAATAATGCTACCCCACCACCAACTGACAATACAACCAATGAGGGGTGGAAACATCGTGAACAATTCATAGCAGGATACCATACTCCTCAACAACCTCTAAGGGTTCAACCAAAGGTATCTAAGAAAGGTACCACCCCATCAACGGGTGATGTCATTTCATCTTTGGTTGATAAAGTCAAGGAGTTAGAGCTTTCCTAGAATACATAGAATTCATATGTTGGGAAAGCATGGGCTCCTTCCTACCCACAGAACTATGGGAAAATACCGACCGCACAGAATCTGCTAGTCTACATGAATACTCCTAACCATGGGGACTTGTTAACTAGGACAAGTACCTTGGGTATGCCTCCTCAAGACACATATGGATACCTACAACAGGCACCAGCCGGAAGTGCATTCTCAAATGCTATACTAGCAAGAAATAAGACATTCACTAGCTTCGTGCCTTCAACTCCTCCAGATCAAGGTAATCAACCCCTTATACACACATGTATTCTAAATCCCCATAAGGGGACATGTACACCTACCCATGTCCATATGGACAACCATAGGAGATGTCATACGCCCCACCAAATTTCTATGATGTCCCATTTCAACAACCAATGCAGCCCCCGCCTCCCCAACAAGGGTCTTCAATGGTGGAAACATATGCAATGGGGACTTATTCGAATATCTCAAGGAACCCCTAGATTTCTCCATTCGGGAAGTCATGCTCCCGAGACCCTTTCTTGATCTCCGAAGTTCAAAGGGGAAGGCGATCCTAATGCCCACATCAAGGCTTATGCAATAACCATTCAAGAGCTGCTCCTATGGGATGCAGTCATTGCAAAGATTTTCCCTAAGATACTTGAAGGTATTTCTCTCGACTAGTATTATAGGATATCAGAGGCTTCAATACACTCATTCAAACAACTTGTATCAGAGTTTATCAAAGATTTTGATATGAACAAGCTTTTGTGAATAGGAATCAGGGAATTCCTTCATATCAAACAAGAACATAATGAATCTACAACCCACTTCATTCAGAGGTGGTGACATGTTCTCTACTCTTCCGTAAGTGCTCCAAACATGGATCAAACAGAACTTTTTGATTTTTTCCTTCACTCTCTCAATAGAGAGACAAAGGAAGAGGTTCAAAATTTCCGCTAAGGAGCTATGAAGAGGTGCTAGAGGGTGCTCTTCGGATTGACCAAGCGGCCATTAATAGTGGTCATAAGACCTATGGAGTAAATGGGAAGTTAGTCACTCTTGGTTACTCCAACAACACAAATAACAATCAAAGACCAAAGATCTTTAATAAGAATCATGGATTCATGATCGACGGTGTAACTAACTAGCCCAAAAAGCCTAATGTTGTTAATCCCACTGGTACATGTGCTACAAATAACAAAAACAATGGAAATAATCAAAGAAACAATAATTTCTCACCCTCGGTAAATGTTGTGGATTTTAATTGTCCCCAATAACAGCAACAACCTTAGCCACAAAGACAAATGCCGACCCCAAGCCCTAGTCAATACCCTAACCAATTTTAGAACCAGGGGTAAGGGTTATAAAGTGTTAATTATAATGGTCAACAACCAAATAATAACTGTGGTTTTGGACCACAATAAGGAACAAACCAAAGGCCCTAGGATTACGATCCTGACTTGTATTACAGTTTCTATAGGGTCCCAGGAATGATGCAAGAACTTGTCGTGATTTTAATAAGTTTTTATAGTGTTTTCCAGAAGATCAAATATAGTTATTTGTCGACATGTTTATGGCCAACCCAATTACACCTGGTCAAAATGCCTATATAGTTATTTGTCCCCATGCATTCAAAGGACGGTAGAATGGATCTTAACAAAGACGAATAAAGTTATTGTAATAGGGACTCATGATCATGAAGCCTCAACTCACAATAATGGGATATACTCATCAAGTGAAACGAAATCCTCTCTAACCTGAACTAGTCTGATAGATGGATTTGAAAGGATAGCTACATGAAGACTCCACTCAATATCAAGCTTTGTAGAGATCCTTTCTACCAGGTTGTGGAATTCATGGGAAACCAATGGGAGCCTTGTAAATATGTCCAGACAGGGTCATGGAATGAGTGAAGGAGGCTTAGTTTCATGAAATCATATTCGGTTGGTGCGAGTGGTCCAAAACACGAGGTCTCGGTGAGATTCCTCATTCAGAATGTTTAATTGTGATATGATGTCAGGAAGTAGTGGTGATGTATGAAAAACCAACGTGCATAAACTTGTGTCGATATCGGTGAGTAATTCAGGTGTGTTTGGTTGTGGGACTCTAGGATCGTTACCATATATTATTGGCTATTGGGGTCCTTGTATGGTCATGTGAATATCTAAACCCTATTTCTAGGAGAATTCTAGAACTTGTAGGCGTGATGTAGTCATTTTTTACCCTCATCACAAAGGAAAGAAATCCCATGCGCATCGGCCTATCACCCAGCGGGTGCTGGGCGCTCACCCGAGGAATGTGTGGGCACCGAGTCTCTCTTTTATGTGAGTTTAGTGGGAAACATCATCTATGACCCGAGTTTAAGATATTTTAAAGGAAATAAGACATAAAAGCACCATAGAGCTCAGAACAGATTCTATATCCTTGCAGTTATTCCGGACATAAAGTGTTTAACAAATTAGAACTTACACCAAAACAGAAAGGAAATTATACAATCATTCATACTTAGTCCATAAACATAAATGATAAAGAGCTATGAAGAATGATGTATGCATCGTAACCATTAATATTCATATTCACGTAAACTGGTAGCCTCATTACATTCATGGAGCCATTATATAATGTCAAAGAAGAGCAGACTATAGAAATACATTACAACCGGATTCATATAGCTAGACTCTCAAAAGAAAATTTATAACCCCAAACCCTTTATACATCCTTTCCGTGCCTATTTACCCAAGCTAATAGATTCCTTATAGTATTTTTATAGAGCTCTGCTCTCCATCTATCTCCTCCTTTCTTACTTCTGTAGGCACTTGTATATATAGCCTTCTTGGTCTGCCAACTCATTCTTCTCGCAGCCTCAAATATTCCGCCAAGTGTCTAAAAGTGGTCCTCTATGGGCGCATTCTCCTCCAGTGCCTAAGCTCACCACTCCTTGCCATGATTTCCTTCTAGGCCACCCTGTCGCCAGGCTAGCACCTTATCCACCTGGGTCACATTTTTCTCATGTCCTTCCCAAAATGCCCAATATGGCTAAGTCCTGAAACCTTGGATCTGTCTGCGCACGTGCCACATGTTTTCTTAAACCCTTCCTTAAACTCTATATGTCCCTTGTATATGTTTTTGAGTAAATCAGGACCATTCGGTTGTGGTACCCATGGATCAATTCCGTATGTACTCTCAGTTTCTTCCGAGGTGGCCTCTTCTTCTATCCTCTATTTCTTCCCAACTAGGGATTTTGGTGTAGGTGACTCTATCTCTTATTCTTCCGATGACTCCTTGTCGAATGGACCCTCTATCTCCGAAGTCTTCTCTTTGACTATGGACTTTTTCTTCCACAAATACATAATTGTTCTAGCACTTTTCCTAGGGGTACATATTGCATGTGTTTCCACTACACCTTGTACTTTCTTCTTTGGTTCATTTTCCTCCCATCTAGGCACGGGTCTTTTCCTACTAGTTGGGTCTGAGGTATTGCTACGCCCTTAACCTATTGCTTGTATTAGGATATGAGTAGTCAACTTGTGGCTTACCATATCATTTTATTATATCATTTATACTTTATCATGCTTAATAGGTCAGCATGGGTGATGGCCATAACATATGAATAGTATATATAGGGGATTGTAGGTAGTAGTTCATCATCATTTGAGCATTTGAGTCTTATTATATGGTTTGGAGGTTGCCCCCTCGAAGTGGCGAAGCTATTATAATTACATATTGAGATCATTATTCTAAAATATTATGTTATTTGGTGTTCTATTACTGCTCATAATCTGAATTATACTAGTAATTTCATTACAAGTGGTATCAGAGCTGCGATCTAGGCCAAAATTAGGGCAAAAACCCTAATTTTTTGTTTCCATGATATATTTCGAACCAAAACGAATTGGTGGGAGATATTTTTACCAAATGTGTGAAACATTTCAAGTAAAGTTCCCTAAAAATTTCAGACTTTTTTATTTATTTTGCACAAGTTATTACAAATTTAGGGTTTTTCATAAAATTGCTCCCTAGGGTGCAAATTGTGGAATGTTTTCAAGTTCTTTACATTTTCGGAAAGCTCTACAAAAATAGTATTAGTATATTCTCTGTGTTTTTTCTGTTTCAACCGAATTTGTATCCAAACCCTAAACCCTAAGGTTTGATATCATGGCAGGCCTTCCACAAGAGCAAAAAAGAATCTAGTTACTCCGGGTAAAACCCCAGATAAATATGGGATAGTGATTGAAGAGATGGATTCAAAAGGAGTAAATACATATTCCTTAGCACTAGGGTTTACTTCAGTTGATCATAAGGTGATCCAACTTGAGTATGAGCTACGAAATGTACAATCTGAGATGGCCTCTAAAGGAGACATAGCCCAAATCAATCATCGGTTGGATGATATCATGCAACATGTACAGGGTAAACAGTATGGCCCAAATCCATCCCATATCAACCAAGGAGTATATTCAGTTCAAAATCATGGACAAAATAACCATGTTGGATCACTTTTCTAGCCCAATTAGAATCCAACTTATTCGCAACCACGAAACATGGTGCCGAAAGTGGATATGCACAAATTTGATGGTAAAGATCCCTTGAATTGGATAAATCAAATGGAGAACTTATTTGAGATACATCAAACACCATCAGGAAAAAGGTGACATTGGCATCCTTGTATCTTGAACCAGACCAATTCATTTGGTATCGATGGTTATGTGCTCAAAGGCAGAAGAATGGTCTCGATGTCACTTGGACAGTTTTTACCGAGGAGTTGCAATTACACTATAGTTCTAGTGTTTCAGAGAACTACTTTATTCAATTACCAAAGTTACGACAAATAGGATCAGTCAAAGATTATGTGTATCAATTCCAGAACCTATCCTTAAGGGTGGAGAATATGCCAGAAGAGAATCTGAATGACCTATTTCTTGGGGGTCTTAAGGACTACATCGAGCATGAGGTACGTATGTTTAATCCACTCAATATTTTTTATTCTATTATCATGGCACGTCGAGCAGAGGAAAAATTTCTTTGTAATAGGAGGTCACCTTTCCTTAACACCAAAGACCGTAGTATCTCTTCCCCTTCATTTTCTAGGCCAATTAGACCGACTCCTAAAAAATGGAAGAAAAGAGAGAAAAAGGATTATGTTTTAACTATGATAGAAAATATGGACTGGGACACAAATGTGTTGAGAAGAAGTTGTTCTATATTGACGGAGGTAATGAGGATGACGAGGATGCTGAAATTATAGGAGAGGCTAAGGAACCAGTAGAAGAGGAAGTAGAGGATCACCAACCTAAAATTTCTTTCCATGCATTATTAGGTATTAGTACTCCTCAAACACTCAAGGTTATTGGCTATCTCAAAAAAAATAGAAGGTGACAGTGTTGACTGACTGGGAGTACTCATAACTTCATAAATAGTAATTTAGCTACCCGCCTCAATTGTTTTATTTACCCACTCCGAAATGAAAGTTATGATTCCGGATGGTGGGATCAAGTGCACAGGAAAGTGCCATAGTATCAAGCTTTCCATGGGAGCCT
This sequence comes from Taxus wallichiana var. yunnanensis, assembly GCA_018340775.1. Classification (NCBI taxonomy): domain Eukaryota; kingdom Viridiplantae; phylum Streptophyta; class Pinopsida; order Cupressales; family Taxaceae; genus Taxus; species Taxus wallichiana. Next base: position 331,152,633 of record CM031237.1, on the reverse strand, counting down.
ATATGTTAGACTCACCTATGTTTTTTATTTCTATGGGAGGGGAAGATATTGTTTTGGGTGTCCAATGGCTCACAACCTTAGGTACCTTAGAGATGAATTTCTAATAATTATTCATGTGATTTCATTTATATGAAATGAAAATACAATTGAATGGGATGGTAGCTAAGTATCCACATATTATTAGCTCTCATCAGATGCAGAAGGTTCTTAAAAAGAGTAGATGGATTTATAGCAAAGTTATTTTCCATAGAAGTACAAAAACAGAGTCTTTAATGCCACCCGATCTTCGAAGATTGTTGATGCTCACTCATCTATTTTGATGCAATTACAAAGGGACTACCACCAGTTAGGGATCATGATCATTCCATTCAGTTGATTCAGGGAGCTAAACACGTAACATCAGACATACATATAGATACTCATATTCTTAGAAAAGTGAGATTGAGAAAATGGTTCAGAAATGTTGAAGGTGTATCATGAGGCCTAGCCAAAGTCCATATTCTGCACTAGTGGTCATGGTACTAAGAAGGATGAAACATGGAGGATGTTTCCAAATTACCGAGAACTCAATAAGTACACCATCAAAGATAAGTTTCCTATTCCAGTAATTCATGATTTACTTGATGAATTACATGGTGCTATTTATTTCACAAAATTAGATCTTCATTTCGGGTACCATCAAATTAGGATAAAAGAGGAAGATTTTCATAAAACAGCTTTCAGGACTCATGAGGGCCATTATGAGTTTTTGGTAATGCCTTTTGGTCTTACAAATGCACCCTCAACCTTTCAAAGCTTGATGAACACTGTTTTCAAGCCATTTTTAAGGAAATTTGTATTAGTTTTCTTTGATGACATATTGATTTACAGTAAGACATGGGAAGAACACTTACAACATGTAAATAAAGTGTTGGAAGTATTAGAGAAACATACTCTCTATGCAAAGCCATCTAAATTTTCTTTTGGTGTACAAGAGGTAGAGTACTTGGGTCACATTGTATCCCATGAAGGCATCAAAGTTGATCCTCAAAAGATCAAAGCTATCGTGGAATGGCCAAGGCCCAAAACTCTCAAAAAACTTCATGGGTTCCTAGGAATAACAAGGTACTACAGAAGATTTGTGTGGGGATATGGTAGAATATAAACCCCACTCACTAAATTTCTAGAGAAGGATGCCTTCCATTGGATAGACTTAGCCACAAAATCCTTTGAGTAGCTGAAGGAAGCCTTGTGCAGCACCCCATTTTTTGCTACTCCCAACTTCTCAAAAACCTTCATTGTTGAATGTGATGCTTCAGGATTAGGATTGGGAACAGATCTAATGCAATAAAGAAGACCAATTACATTTGAGAGTCACCAATTCAAAGGAAAAGATCTTCTCAAAATTGTATATGAGAAATAAATGATGGCTATTCTTCATGCGGTCAAGCAATGGAAGCCCTATCTCATGGGTAGAAACTTCAAGGTAAAAACTTATCATGATAGTCTCAAATAATTTTTGGAGTAAAGGTTATCATTTGAGGAACAACAAAAGTGGGTAACAAAAATGTTAGCTTATGATTCTGAAATCATATACAAAAAGGGTAAATAAAATGTAGTAGCTGATGTGTTGTCCAGAAGGGATACATCCGCAGATGCCTTACTATGTGTAATGTCCATGTTGACAGCCGATTGGGTGGATGAAGCAAGATTGGAATGGGATCAAGAAAAGGATACACAATCTCTAATACAAAATATCAAGCAAGGATCTATGACATATAACAAATTTGAGTGGAAAGGTAATGCCCTATGGTACAAGGATAGGTTATACTTGAGTAAAGATTCTGAGTTGAAGCATAGGATTCTTAAAGGGCTACATGCCTCACCTGTTGGAGGACACTCTGGGTTTTTGAAGACATATCATAGAATAAAAAGAGAATTATTTTGGGAAGGACTCAAGGGGGATGTACAAAATTTTGTATTAGAGTGTTTAGTTTGCCAGCAGAACAATGGGGAAACAATTAAGACACCAAGTCTGTTGCAACCCTTACCAATTCCTAGCCAGCGATGGGAGGAGGTCTCCATGGATTTCATCACCAGATTGCCTTGTTCAGAGGGTAAGAATGTTATTTTTGTGATTGTGGATAGGCTCATAAAACATGCCCATTTTTTGCCCTATCACATCCATTTACAACTAGTACAGTCACAACTATTTTTTTGGAGACAGTTCAAAGGCTACATGGAACCCCAAAGATAATTGTAAGTGATCATGATCCTATTTTCAAAAGTAATTTTTGGACGGAATTATTTTCATGTTTGGGTACTCAACTAGCTCACAGTTCATCTTATCATCCCCAAACTGATGGGAAAATGGAAGTGGTCAATAAATTCTTAGAGGGGTATCCACGTTTTGTATTAGATAAGTAGGAAAGATGGATTAAATGGCTACCACTTGCAGAATGGTGGTATAACACATATTTTCATACCTCTTCTCAAATGACCCCATTTTTAGCATTATATGGTTACCATCCACCTTCTATCACTTCCTCTTTGAGGGTGCAAACTAAGGTCAAAGATGTTGAGGAACACATTCAACATCAACAATAGGTTTTGGCTAGTTTGAAGGAGAATTTAGCATTAACACAAAACAGGATGAAACAACAAAAAGATCAACATCGTAGTGAAAGACATTTTGAAATTGGTGACTGGGTTTTTGTACGTCTCTATCCTTACAAATAGATGTCTCTAAAGCAATAGAAAAAGGACAACAAACTTGCACCTAAATACTATGGCCCTTATCAGGTTCTCCAAAAAAATTGGCAGTTTTGCTTATAAACTAGAGTTGCCTCCATCTTCACACATACACCCAGTATTCCATGTTTCATGCTTGAAGAAGGTTATTAGATAGAAATTTGAATCCCAAAAAGAGTTACCAGAACTTGATGAGGAAGGAAGAATCATTTTGGAGCTAGATAAGATTCTATAAACAAGTACTAAGAGGCTGAGAACCAGAGACATTAAGGAATATTTGATCAAGTGGAAGAATCTGAACATAGAAGATGCAACTTGGGAGGATGAAGGTTTTCTATAGAAACATTTAGGATTATTCAACATTGAGGACAATGTTGGTTTGTAGGGGAAGGGCATGTTATGCCCTTAACCTATTACTTGTATTAGGATATGAGTAGCTGACTTGTGGCTTACCATATCATTTTATTATATCATTTATACTTTCTCATGCTTAATAGGTTAGCCTGGATGATGGCCATGACATATGAATAGTATATATAGGGGATTGTAGGTAGTAGTTCATCATCATTTGAGAATTTGAGTCTTATTATATGGTTTGAAGGTTGCCCCCTTGAAGTGGCGAAGCTACTATAATTACATATTGAGATCATTATTCTAAAATATTATGTTATTTGGTGTTCTATTTCTGCTCATAATCTGAATTATACTAGTAATTTCATTACAAGTATGGACATCTCATTCTCCAGATATACGCCCTTCTCAAATTTTGGTCTTATGTGGAGGTATACTCGCATTCATGGATCCTCCTGCAATGGGAAAAGTCATGGGTCTCACCATTTGGACCTCATGTGACACATACTTCTCCATGTACGCACGCTTGTTGGGGTAGACCAACCCTTTGCACATTTCTCTATGGTCCTAGTCCAGATTACCAAGGTCCAACTTCAACTTCTTGGATTCTTTGAACCTGTTTACTCCCACCTGGAAGTGTTGAGTTGTGAAGGAAAAAGTGATTTTGCACCATGGGCTCCATGTCTCATCTATTAGTTTAAATCTACCAAGGCAGAAATGTTGGTACATAGCAAACTTAGCTTGTCTCTTTGTGGTCACCGTAGTTGTTCAGGGATCCTCCATTCTACCCCGAACACGTTCCTCAGGTGCATATACCACTTCTCCAAGTGCACCTTATGTATGGCCATCATACTATCACAGGTGTACTTCTCAAACCTCTTTTTAGGTGAAGGGTCTTCAATAGGGTACTCCCACATGAATTTGTCCACTGCATCTAGCACTCCAATCTCTGAGAACACAATGGTTAATAGGACATTACCAAAAAGGATTTTATCACCTTCCTTTTTTGCTGATGATCTCATCCGCAATGAATGCAGATAAGTTGTAGATGGTGCCTCTAAAATTCTCCTATAAACATTCAACCATGCCTTGTTTACCTAGGTCCATATCTCCTAGCCATTTAATTTCGTCACAAGGTGTGCAACCATCTTCATCACCGGGTCCTTGATGTCCATGATATCAAAGTACCTCGACCCCTTTTTGTACGCATAAGCAATAGTAGTGGCGGTTTCCTTAATTTCCTCCTTATCGCTTAGGTCGTCCTTCAAACCCTCTCCTTCATAGATGAGGCCTGTGAAATGTGAAATGAGCTGAGGGGTAATGCGCATCTTGTGCCTTGTGAAGTGGAAGTAATCTTCATGCACGTGTGACATCATTGATTGATATAGGTGCTCAATCTTCCCCAAGTAGGGAAACTCAAAGAGTTGTAATAATTCTGACTTCTCCAACTTGACTTTTACATCAGCATTATAGATGGGCAAACCTTCTGGTGTCCTTTTATTTTTCAAACGCACTAACTCTAATGACATTTCCTTCTCTATTGTGCTCGAATGATGATTGTAATCATTTACTAATGTATTTTTAAATGGGACTCACACTCCTTCCCCAACAACACTCCATCTGGGTACTATATTTCTGCATACCACTCTTCATTTGTACACGCTTGTTTGCTCTTTCCTTTACCCTTTCCCTTCTTAGGTGTGTCAACTAGTTTCTTGGGTGCCATTTTCTAGGTCCTCTTATCACTTCAATCACTTCTTGTTACTTTGTTCTTCCACTCCCTCCAACCTTAGATCTCGAACTTGTGAAGAAAACCCTTAAACCCATGCCCTAGTTCTTCAAACCCTAACTGGGATAGTTCCTTCACAAGATGGCACCTTCTCACAATTTCTCTTACACCCGTGAAATCCCTTCCTTGTGGTTTGTAAATCTAAACTGGTTACTCATGCTCAAACTCTTAAAAAATTTCTTCACATGAATCAGTTCTGGGAGCCCTAGTTTGCAAAGATGTAGAAGTGCTTCTTTCTCCTTATACGCAGAGTGAATAATGAAATTCCTGAACCTTTATTTATAGTTTTTCTCATTTTTAAGCATTAAATGCTACTTCACGTACCACCACACTCTTAACGTTTAATGCAGATTTTTCAAACAAATCCTGATGTTTACACCATAACTCACATGCCCAATCCTACACGGATAATCTTCCAACCTTCTGGCGCGTAACCAACCCATCTTGACAGGAGACTCTTATGCGCGCATAACCAGTGCCAAAGGCACTTCTTCTGTCATGATTTTTTCTCTCACCTACCTCGTGTTTTTTATGCACTTCTTCCTTCTCTGTACATGGGGTCTGAGAGTAACCTTATCTTGACACCAACCATCCTTTTCCACCTTTTCTTCATGCACCTCTTTCAACAGGATCATTAAACTGGGCTTTCCAACACAATCCTCCTTGGCACTTTACCCATGATTTCCTTCACATCACTCCATCCCACACTTAAATGATGTGCGGTCCTTTGTGTATTCAAAAACCCTCAAAAAGTAACAAGGTTACCGGCACCTAAGGTGCAAAACAAAACAACAATGTGAAAGGGAAACACAACAAAGGAAAAGCATTAAGGAAATTCTAAACTATCTAGTAAAATTACCTCATTTACAAACACCAAGAAGCCTTATTTATAGTAGGGCTTCAACCTACTCCCATTGAAGTGTCCAAGAAATTTTGTTCCATCCAACGCTTATAACTGGCACATGCCCAAATCAAGGATGTACGAGATTATATAGGGACTTAACCAATGGACCTTTAATTTCTAGGTGGTGCAAAAACTTAGAATCATACAAGTAAGACCATCTACCCAACCAGGGTTCATTTTAAGAGACCTGTTAGAAATCGAAGGTGGAAAATACCTGGTGAATATCCTCGGAACCAGTTTCACGGGAAGGTAATTTTTTTGGGGTTCTGACAGAAAAATTTTCACTTGATTTTTAAGTGGTGGGACGAAGATACTATAGACGCGTGATAGATATTTACTGACGTGCGTCAATAAGGTGGTTAATGGGCATCATAAAACCTCATTGATGCACGTTAGCAAATCTCTATCGTGTGTTTGTAGCCTCAACCATCTAGTCATGCAACAAAAATAATCCTCGTGTCACGCATCAAAAAAATCTCTGTCACACGTCTACTTCCTCCGCACTCCTATCGTGCGTCAAAAACTCTCCCTGTCACGTGTCAACAAACTCTCCCTGTCACGCGTCAACAAACTCTTTTTCATGCATCTACAGCCTCCACCCTCCTGTCGCATGTTTGTTTATGTACTTGATAATACATATGCCCCCAGGTGGTATGAGTGAGCTAATAGTGTTCTACCTAGCGAATAATATAGGATTATATAGGGGATAGTTTCAAGGGTAGGTGAAGCCAACCCCTAAAAAAATTAAACTGTAATTTTTAGGTGAACAGGTCACTGACCCACACTAGAAAATTCACCTTTTTAAAAAAATTGAATGGAATATTTGCCATATTACAAATATTTGCCACTAAAATTATCCCTGTGCCCAACCTCAAAATTATTGTTCCTAATGTGGTGATCATGCCATGCTTTTTGCTTTGATTTTTCTGCTATTTGGCTCTACCTAGCAAATTATCATCTTTCATCCAGCTTCATCAATTCATCAATTCTTTCTTCCAACACTTGCTCATCAACCATCCCTCATGCACGCTATTCACAGAAAAGGTAACATGAACTCAACCGGAAGAACAGCTTCCGCACAAAACACCAATTGAAACAATGTGGCTTTGTTCAACCTTTTATATGTTGTCCTATAAGCCCATAGTATGGCTGATACCTTGTCATCCCAATCTTGTCTTCCGACATCATAAATATTTGTCAGGGTATGACTCAGTATCTTGTTAAATGCTTCCATGGTTCCATCTGCTTGTAGGTGATAAGGTGTAGTCTAGTGATGAGCCACCATGAACTCTGTTAACATGATCCTCACGGTCTCATTCAAGAAATGTGTACCCCTATCGCTAGTTAACTTAAAGGGCATCCATACCTTGCGATAATGTTATCCCACAAAAATCTTGTTGTTGTAGTTGTTGTGCAGTCTTTAGTTGGGGCTTCCTCTACTCACCTTGTCAAATAGTCTATGCAAGTGATTACGTAGCGTGATCTAGTCCTATGCGCTGCTAGTGCAATAGGGCCTACGAAGTCAATTACCCATTTCTCAAAAGGTTCAGTGCTAGGGATAGGGTGCAAAGGCATTTCATCTCTTCTTCCTGGTTTGCCAATGCACTAAAAGTGGTCACACACTTTACAATAGTCCTTATAATCCTTATATAGAGTTTCCCACCATAATCCTTCCATTAATATTTTACGTGTGGTGGCGTTGCATGCATAATGTCCACCTGCACTTCCTCCGTGTGCTTCCTCTATGATGGTGGGGTGCTCATGCTCTAGTACACACCTACGCAAAACTTCATCATGCCCTAATTTGTATAAGTCCCCACTGATCAACATGTAGGGTGCAACGCATATGGCTAGTTTCTTTTTCTCTAACATTTTCATCCCTTCCGGCCCACACCTTCCTTTAGAAACACTGCAATTTCCTCCAAATCTGAGGGTGCATGTCACAACCTAAATAGTTACACATCTGACATAGTCTCTTCAATGCTCTGCACATCCTCCCCGAATCAATTCTTGACAAATGATCAGGTCCATAATTACTCTTTCCAGGATTCACAACTACCATGAACTCAAACTCTTGAAATAATAGCACCCACCGACATATGTGCCCTTGTAGAATGGGCTTGTTCACCAAGTACTTTAATGCCATGTGGTCAATGTAGAAGATAAAGGGAGTTTTAGTAGATATTTCCTGAACTTATGAAGTGCGTAGATCATTGACAATGCCTCGCGCTCAGTCGTAGTATAATTTTGTTCTGCTGGTGTCAACTTCCTACTTGCAAAGCATAGGGGATGATCAACAATTCCCTCACCAGGTTGTGCAAGCACTACCCCAATGGTCATTCCGGAGGCATCTACATGAACATGGAAGGGCTTATCCCAAGAGGGAAAATGTAATATAGGCGCGGTGACAAGCCTATCCTTTAATGTGTCAAACACCCTCGATGTGCCTTTCCCCAATGGAAGGAACTTTTATGTCTAAGAAATTCTTCTAAAGGTGTGGTGATCTTGACATACCCCTTAATGAACTTCTGTAATAATCCACATGCCCAATAAATATGTGCATTGTGCTTTGACTAGTTGGCTCCCCTAATCCCACAATAACCACAACCTTGGCAGGATCCACTAACAAGCCCTCCTTACATATGATATGCCCCAATAATGTTCCAAAGGGGGTAGCAAAGACACACTTCTTAATGTTGAGGGATATCCTCAACTACCGACACCTCTCAAACATCAACCTCAAATTATCACAATGGTATTGTACTAGCCCATACACCATCCAATCATCCAGATAGACGTGGAGAAATTTATGGATGAATTCTGGAACACCTGTACCACTATGTGCGAGAAAACAATAGGTGCATTCTTTAACCCAAATGGCATGACCATGTATGAAAAACTTCCCCATTCAGTGGTGAAATTTTTATTTTCCTAGTCTTCCTTTGCAATCTAGACTTGGTGGTACCCGAAAATCCATCCGTAAAGGAATAGATTTCGTGCCCAGCAACTCCCTCCAAAATTTCTTCAGTTAAGGGGGTTGGAAAAGGATCGATGACACAAACTACATTCAACTCCCTATAATCCACGCAGATCCTAATATGCCCATCCTTCTTGATGTTGATTACCATTGGACTTATCCACTTTGATTCTTCAACAACTTTAATGATCCTAGATGCTATCATTTTTATATCTCTTCCTTTACCTTCACGCGCAAATTGGGATTCATCTGCGTAGGGTCTCTTCTTGATTGGGTGCGCACCATCCTTCAACTTTATCCTCATCTCCCCAAGGAATGGTGGATGCCTTTGAGCTCATGGTACCCATGTGGGAATAAATCCTCAAATTCACGCAAAAGATAAATGATCTTAGAAACTTCCTTCTCCGACCAATAATCTCCAATGATAGCTTCCCTAGGTTCTTCTCCTGAGATGATGTTAACCTTTTTAGTTTTTAAAGGTTCATGGTAGGCATGCGTCCACTACCTCACGCATCCTTATAAAATGGTTAACATCCAATATTTCTACTTCCTCCCCATCAATAACATATACAAGATTTCCTTTATCTATTTTCACACACGTGTGCTCAAATTTGAACCTCCCTCTGTTTCCTCTTCTTCAAAGTGTGCCTCCAAACCTAGCTCATCAAACAAGTCCAGCAGCCTATCTTCTACCATGGCACTATCCCCCATGGTAAGGCGTATGACAACCTACAATGCCTTATCAACTAGCGGCTTGCTACTTCGATACTCAAATGTTTGAAATAGGTCAGCCGCTAGCTCTTTCCAATTCCCCATCTGGAGGCGTGTCTCAAAATGTATGTACCATGTACACATGTAACCTTGCAATGTAGAATATATTTTTTCACCCATAGGGATGGTGGAAAAGCTTTTGTGCCTTCCCTCCAGGTTCTCTCATAGGATTGGACGTGGAAAGAGGTGGGCTCCTTACCATGGTAGTCCTTGATGGTGGTGGGTGCATTACTTCTAGAGAAACAAACAGAGAAGGAAATTCTCACCTCGTGCCATTCCAAGAGATTATCCTAATGTGTTTCCCACTAGCGTGTAGTAGTTCCTAGTAGGACATAACTTAACATCCCCCTCCTTTCATTATTCTCCTTCCACTGAGCTTCCATTTTCTATAAAAAGACCTCAGGGGAGGCTCCTCCTGAGTACTTAGGTAGCTCTTTTCCTCCTAGGTGCCAGATTATGCATGCCTTTATCACCTTTGTCACCGATCCTCTTAAATGTCGTCTGATCAATTCGTAGGTCCCATGCACCCAATTATCACATGCTAGACTAGTGGTGTCACTTACCGACTAAGCATCTTAAAACTGGATAACTCCATTGGTGGGATGGATTATCTCTGGATCCCTGATTGAGTGCACATATATTCTATCCAGGACCTCTTCTCCCAAAGGTTCAGTATAGGGTGTTGACTTCCCATCAACCAAGGGTATGATGACTCATTCCTCCTTATTTTCAAATCTGATGTACCCTTTCTTAAACCAAATATCCTCATTGTTCTTGTAACACCATGGGCGTCTAAGTAGTGTTGGGAAATTATTTTCCTCGGCGAGTGCCAAGACTTCGAAGTCCCTAGTAAACTTAGCTCCCTGAATGGTGATAGTTGCATCATTTAAGACGTTGATGGGAATTGCCTTTGTTTTATTTTCCATATATAACACATTCAAAGATGGCTATGATTTAGGCCTTCCCATATGATGTCATACATCCAAGGTCAAAACATTGACTTCCGCACTTGTGTCAAAGAGGATATTACTCGTGCAGTCATCCATCCACTATGGCATTTAATGTGATCTCCCTATCATAGTCAAGGGTGTGAGGGGGAAGGTTTACATGTAGAACTTGCCTCTCGTGCTCTTCTCCGAAAAGTGGTACCTTTTTCCTCAACTATGCCCCTAGCAAGGGAATAACATTCTCTTGCCTTATCATTTTACATACTTCCTTGACCTCATCCAAGTCATCTTTTGGCACCTCGACCTTCCTTCTTTTCTCCTCCCTCATGGACTGCTCCTTTAGATACTATATTTCCCCTTGTAAACTTTGGATGACGTCTATGTTATCTTGATATACCTCCTTCTAATGAGCAGGATCTAGGTACTTTCCATGTACCACTTCTTCTCTTGAAACCAGAGTCCTCTGCCTTGGTATTTCCTTTGCATGTGTGGCCTCTGCTCTTATTGTTACTAAAATAGGTTCTAAGCCTACATCATGTGTTACCCATGGCATCCATTGTGTGTCCATCTTATTAATTCTTACCATTACAACACCCTTGTCTTTCTATTGCTATTGATTCATGTGCTCAAACAACTCAGGGCACTCCTCATACTTGTGTTTCTTCCCACACCATGAGCACTGCAATAGGTCTAGGCACTCTCATTTGTAATGCTCTGTAGACCCACAATTAAAATAGGTTCCACATGGGAACTCACTTATTCCTCTATGGTTACCACGACCACAGAATCCTCCACAAAATCCATTTCCGCACGTCCCTCCATCTGCATGCTCCTCATAACGGCGATCATCACCCTTAGAACTATTGGCAATGCTAGTCTAGCACACCCCATGATCAATGGCCTCATGGATCTGGTCAATAAGCCTACAGTCCTTAGTATCATGGGTTGTAGAGGTGTAGATATTATAGTAGCAAGACACATTCTTCTGAATTACACATTATAATAAGGGGCATCTACTTGCATCATGGTCCCCATGGCAAATCTCATAGTCTACTGTTACGATGCATACTGTCTTCCAGGGGAAAATATCCTTGACATGCCCTTCTACTTCACAATATGTACACCATATACCATTGTGAGTCTCATGGGTTGAGTTCGTAGATAACTTCCCCAACTACTTAGCCATAGCAGTAATTTGAGCCTCAAAAAATGGGCTAATACCAGTATCAACACTTCTAACGCCTCACACGGGTCTGTGAAAGTTTTATGAGATAAGGCCCCTCTAAAAGGTGTGATCAACCCTCCAACATACCCCTGAGTATGTTGTGAAGGGTGAATATCATATAATAATTTAGACATGATATTTTTAAAGCACACATCATATTCCCACACACTCTCCGCCATTCCCTGTTAAATCTCCTTCAAAGTGCTGATGCTCTTCTATTCAAACTCAAGGATGTGGAATTCTCCCAAGAAGGCATTCTTTAATGCAATATAATCCACCACTATTTGATGAGGGTCAAATTTCCTATACCAGCTATGCACGCGCCCCTGTAACATCATTGCAAACCGAATTTCCTTTCACTCTGGGGTTGTGATCCCCTTTGCGCGCAATAGAAGTTCACACTTGTGAACATGTTCTACAACATCTTCAATACCTCTATAATCTGGAAAATGCAAAGACATCTCAAAGACAACTTGAGGGGGTTTTTGGGGCCCTTTTCCTCTTGAGCCAGAGCCTTGGTTCCCTCTGGTGTTTCCTCCACCACTGGATCCACCAGATCCACCAGGTCATGTGCCTCCTGAGCCACCAGATCCACTAGAACCACCAGGTCCTATTCCTCCTGACCCACCAGATCCACCATAACCACCAGGTCCTGTAGTGTTCATGCCAAGTGTCCCCAAAGTTCCACTGAATTATGCACCGACGACAGTCTGTGATATTGCCTCATTACCACTAGTGTACCCTGCGCCACTCCCAGATGTGAGACTGAGGGCTTGTGTACTTTATCCTTGCCCAAATATTCCTCTAAATACTAGAATATGCACAACCATAGAAGTGGGAAAGGAAAAATTATATCTCCTGGGCGTAAATCTGTCGCTTCCATTGATACCAACTGGGTCAATAATACTCCTTCCTTGATTTGGAAAACCAATTTCCAGGGTTTGGTCACTAGGTGGGTTCATATATGTGTCAACTACTCTTCTCTCTCCACATGACGAACTCTCATCGAAATCGAAGGGGTCTCTCTTGTGTGCTTGCCAAGATGGGGTAAAGACAGATCGCTCAAGTTCCATGTCTTCCACGTGAACCTCAACTCCTTCCCACAACATCTGCCTCCTTAGATCCATCACACTTACAAACTCACATTGTCCATAAATATCCCTTTCATGCGCCTCTCCTCCCTTTCTTTCTTCATTGTAATATCTCCCATCTTCCTCCACCCTAGCTTCCTCACCTAGCACCCAGAATGGTTTATCCGGCCATTGGAAATGCCTCTAAACTCAAAGTAACAATCAAGATCTTCATTGCCAGAGGGATAACACATAGAAATGACCCTCTAGGCTCCCGCATAAATTCAAACTCAACAACTTCTAGACAAGAATATGTAGAAATAGCATACTCCAAAGTGTAGCTAGCCAACACACATTTCCACCAAAGATCCACAAAGACGAGTCCAAGTCGATCTCTATCCTGACCTCTCGGTATTCTTCTTGGGTCCACAAGCATGACCTATAATGCCATTTTAATCTAGATGCATATGTTGAGAGACATTCATACAGCTCTACTGGGAAGCAATAGAAAATAGTTTCATACAAATCATGGTAGAGGTTCTCTTCTACCCATCTATGTGCATTAAACTCATATCCAGTGTTGAATCTCTAAATAAATTCATCCTCCATGCTCTTGAACCATGATTCAACACTTTCTAAATTTAAATGCTCTATCATTACTCATTACACAAACCATGATGTATGTCATTTCCCACTACAAATTCAAAAATAGGTCCCGACTATGGAACCAAGATGTAGTCATTTTTACCCCCATCACAAAGGAAAGAAATCCCATGCACACCGGCCTATCACCCAGCAGGTGTTGGGCACTCACCCGAGGCACGCGTGGGCGCTGAGTCTCTATTTTATGTGATTTTAGTGGGAAACATCATCTATGACCCTATTTTAAGAGATTTGAAAGGAAATAAGACATACAAGCACCATAGAGCTTAACGGATTCTAGATCCGTAGTCATTCCAGGACATAAAGTACTTAACAAATTAAAACTTAAACCAAAATAGAAATGAATTTGTACAAGCATTCATACTTAGTCCATAAACATAAATCAGAAAGAGCTATAAAGAAGGACGTATGCATCAGAACCGTTAATATTCATATTCACGTAAACGGGTAGCCTCATTACATTCATGGAGCCATTACAAAATGTCACGAGAAGGACATATCGTAGTCATGCATTACAACTAGATTCATATAGCTAGGCTCTCAAAGGAAAATTTATAACCCCAAACCCTTGATACATCCTTTCATATACATATTTACCCAAGCTAATAGAGTCCTTGCAGTATTTCTCTGAGATCTCCACCCTCCATCTATCTCCTCACTTCTTACTTTTGTAGGCACTTGTATATATAGCCTTCTTGGTCTACCAACTCATTCTTCTACAACCTCATATCTTCCGCCAAGCATCTAAAAGTGGTCCTCTATGGGAGCATGCTCCTCCAGGCCTAAGATCACCTCTCCTTGCCATGATTTCCTTCTAGAAGCTTCTAGCACAGGGCATATTCCTTCCAGGCCACCCTATCGCTAGGCTGGCACCTTATCCACTCGGGTCACATTTTTCTTGTGTCCTACCCAAAATGCCCAATATGGCTAAGTCCTGAAACCTTGGCTCTTTCCATGTGCACGCCATGGGTTTTCTTAAACCCTTCCTTAAACCCTATCATGTGTTCCTTTTCCTTGCACGCCCTACTTCAACTAGGCCTTGCTTGCCTATGCGCTTTTGTGTACTTAGCCAGTATTTTGGGTTCCCAACACCTTATCAGCTGTGATGTTTAGGAGATTTAACTATTGAATCTTCTCAACGCATCGAGCCAATGTTCTAAGGATAAGAAAACAAAGTCTCATATATATGTTTGTGAGTAAATCAGGACCATTCAGTTGTGGTACCTGTGGATCACTTCCATATGTATGTTCTTGTTCGGGACCATTGATGGTCATGAAATGAAAAGATATAATCTAATTAAAAAATAAAAATTAATCTAATTGAATTGAAACTATTCTATGTTTTTGGTATTTTGCAAGATATTGGTGCAATAAAACACTTAAAATTTGTTAATCTAATGAAATGAAGATTTTTGGTTCTTTTCTGGATTTTAGAAGAAATAAAGGAAATTAAATCTTATAATCTAATTTAACGAGATCTAAAACAAATAAACAATCAGATGTAGTTGTTTATCTATGTAGAATAAATCTATTCTATTTGGTGTGGTACCCATGGATCACTTTTGTATGTATGTTCTTTTTGGGACCATTGATGGTCATGAAATGAAAATATATAATCTAATTAAACAAATAACAATTAATCTAATTGAATTGAAACTATTCTATGTTTTTAGTATTTTGCAAGATATAGGTGCAATAAAACACTTAAAAGTTTTTAATCTAATGAAATGAATTTTTTTGTTTCTTTTCTAGATTTTAGAATAAATAAGGAAATAAAATCTTATAATCTTTTAACAAATCTAAAACAAATAAACAATCTAATGTAGTTTTTTTATATGTCTTTGAAGAAATCTATTCTATTTTAAATGATGAAAGCTTTACATTAAACTATGGATGCAAATCTAACTTCCCACTTTACCTCAGAAGCATGGAAAGAAACTAGAGCTTCTAAGAATCTTTTCATCCATGCAACTTCCCCGACAACAAGTAAAGTAGACTTCTATTGAGGATTTCCTATATGGATTGATCTATTGTGATTATTGAATAATTGCAACAATGGAAATGCTTATTTTCTACTCTATTTGATATAAATGTATGCATATGATTCAGAAATAACAATTTGAAGCAATGAGAAAACCAATATCAAATCCAACCTAGAAGCATAGAGTAATGGAAAATCTAGTTGTTTTGTTCTTTGTCCCCTCATCTTGTCTTTTTTATTCTCTTGTGTTCACATGAGTCCAAGGGATTGGGAATGCAGAGAAGCATTAGTGAGAAGGTGCTAGAGAAATGGCAACTTGGATGGTCGTCTAGTAACAATGCAAGTGGAAGAGGGATAACACAAGAATACAGAACTTGGGTATACACTTTTAGAAAGAATGAGGCAGCTCAACAATGCAAGAATACTCATATGATCTCTAGCCATTTTCTTGAGAACAAGCGATCAATTTATAGAATGTTGGATGGGTTGTGCAATACAACACTTGGAAGCCATGGAGTGCCACATAAATAATGAAGGGGTAGTTTGAACAATCAATCAAAATCAATTACAAATTACAAGTGAAGAAGAGAATGCCACAAGCCAATCAATCTTGAAATCAGCTAAAAGGGTAAGAAACATGAGTTTAAAGTGAGGTTAAGTGAAGTAAGACGCATCTTAAATAAAGTTGGAAGATTATAGAAATTTCGCACATGACCATCGCCCCTGTGTAGAGCGGAAAATACAGGACCGTCACATTGCTCAAGGAATTGGTTACAAAACCCTCGCCCTACCTAGGCGAAGTTACAAAACCGCCACCCAGGAAGGGTGGTGGTTTTGACACTAAATGTCAAAACAGGGACAAAATAAAGAAGGAAGCTACACAAAAGAAATAAATGGCTAAGGAAAACTAGGCTACAAATATAAGCTCCAAGGAGGTTTAGGAGCTTGAAAACCTTTGGAAAAGACATTAATCATCATTAGGGACTGTATGTACCCAAAATTGCATGTGCTACATTGTCGGGAAAATGGTTATAAAAGTCCCCAATGATGATTCAAAATCCTTTCAAGAAGGTGTTCAAGATCCAAAACCCATTTGCAGTATATATTTGTAGCCTAGATAGCCTTACTTAACTTTTCCATGCATTTTTCCATCTCTCTTTTTATTTTTGTCCTTTTTTAACCTTCAGTGCTGGGACCACCGCCCCGCCTAGGTGGCGGTTTCGCAAACCGCCGTCCTACATGGGCGGCGGTCCTAAAATAGCCACCCTGTGCAGGGCGGTGGTCTTGCCCACTTTTTCCAAAATATTCATGTGTAAAATTACATGTGACGATTCACTTAATTTTGGATTTTGAATGCATCCGTGAGCCAAATTTGCTAAAAATAGCTTCATTTTCTTGGTTCTCCTTGCTCCTATTTTTAAATAGATTTAATGAGTGAAACTTCCTCTTCATTGTCGTGTACATGAAGTAACCTCCTATCCTCCATTCCTATATATTCCATGCTTGTATTCAAGCAAATGGCATGAGAATTTTGTGTATCTTGTATTGTTGTGCTGCCATAATCTTGCTAGGAATTGCATAGCCAAGCTCTAGATCTCTTGTGTTATCTCTCTTCTACTTGCATTGCATCCAAATTGCTTCCAAGTTGCCATCGCTCAAGCACCATCCTCTTGTTGTTTTTCTTTGCATTCCCAATCCTTTGGACTCACATGAACACTCAGAGAAAGAAAGGAAACAACTTAGGGGACAGACATCGATATTACTTGGATTTTCCAAAGCTCTTGCTCTTCCAAGTTGGAGTTGTGTATTTTTTTCTTTATTTTGTCAAATTGTCAATTGCATATCAAATAGAGTAGACAAATAGTTCATTTCAATTAGCTAGATAATTGTAAGTAGATCAAATCAATAGGAAGTTTTCTCTTCAACATTTCTAGGGAATTTGTGGGGGAAGAATAGCTCTATTAGAGCCATGATTTTTTCTTCACTTCTAAGGTAGGGTTGGAAAGATTTTGTTTGAATTAGAAAATATCTTAGGCTTATATTCATACATCTGCACAGATAGTTAGCTACATCCAGCTAATTGTTTGTTTTTAATTAGTTTATTAGATTAGATGCATTGTCTGAAAAGTTAGAAAAGAACAAAAACATTTATTTTCCATAGATTAGCTTGTTTTACTGCTTTGTTCTGGTATATTGAGAAAACACCAAATACATAGATTAGATTTCCTCGATAGATAGTTTATTTACTGAAAACAAATCAATTCATCCTACTTGACCATCGGTGGTATGCAACAAGAAAATACTTAAAGTTGTGATCCCTTGGTCCCATAACCCAACGGGGACGAGCTAATAACTAACATTGACATAAGTTCATGCTTAACCATGTTACATACGCCGCCACATACACTGAGAAGATAAGACAGTTAGAGACATTTAACATAGCTGTTAATCAAGCCTACGACTTCTAGGTTGCTCTTAGAATTAGGATTTGATTACATGCATGACCATACAAGGGCCTCAACCTCAACGAGTCTTTAGTTGTGACCCACATATCCTGTAACCCAATGGGCCTACTAGTCAGTTGGATATCAACACTAGCTTATGCACATTGGTATTCATATCTTCACCGCTTCCACCCGATATTATTACACAACTTTCATTGTTGAATATAGCAGCTAATAAGGCTAAGACTTTCTAGACGAGACAGAAAATCACCCTTATGTCCTACAACTCCACTACACCTCTTGTATGAATTTCCATGACCTTGTCTGGAAACCCATACGAGGCATCTACAGATTACTTTCCACGTATTCCATAACCAATCAATAAAATCTTGACAAAACTAGACATCAATTGGATTCTCCAAGTAGCTATCATATCAGACCGTACCATCACACCCCTTCAAGTTAGGAGAGCATTCTTTGACTTAGATTCACAGATTCCGGTATTACGTGTTAAAGACATAAGGTTTCCCAATTAGCTTGATCATCGCCATCACTTTCACTCCCACTTTAATTCCACACCGGTTGTCTCGTCATGACCTCGGGAATTCGGGTGTGAAGAAGGTGACGTGTTGATTTTCTATCGTACAAATTGGTGAACCCAATGTGAAGATCTAGTCTCTAAGAATTTCCACTTTCGTCCATCCTTTATTCTGCGGGTATTCTTATGCCCCCGAATATGTCGAGATATGACAAGTACGGTTGACCCATCCCGAGTTTTGACATGTACCATTACCAATCAAACATACCAAAAATTCACCTTCACTTTTAACATGGTTAGATAACCACTCATCCACTCAAAACCCTATGCTTTAGGGAACCAATGTCGGTTCTTCTATACGCATTGAAGAATTAGATTAGGTCACTCAAACTTATCCCCTCAAACAATCAAGTTAAAATAAAATGGCATTCCTGGTGAAGCTATTTCATCTCCTCAGGTATTGTTTCGACAACCCATTACCATGCAATCCGATCAACTCCCCCATCTTGATGAGGATTATTTAGCATGATATGCTCAAAGTGAGAAACAATTCCAACAAATGAACTAATCTTTCGATAGGATGTAAGGACAAGGTGATGTTCTTCTTCGAACAATAATGCTACCCCACCACCAACTGATAATACAACCAATGAGGGGTGGCAACATCATGAACAATTCATAGCGGGATACCATACTCCTCAACAACCTCCAAGGGTTCAACCAAAGGTATCTAAGAAAGGTACCACCCCGTCAATGGCTAATGTCATTTCATCTTTGGTTGATAAAGTCAAGGAGTTGAATCTTTCCCAGAATACACAAAATTCATATGTCGGGCAAGCATGGGCTCCTTCCTACCCACATAACTATGGGAAAATACCAACCGCACAGAATCCGCCAGTCTACATGAATACTTTGAACCAAGGGGACTTCTTAACTATGATGGGTACCTTGGGTATGCCTCCTCAAGCCATATATGGATACCTACAACAAGTGCCATCTAAAATTGCATTCTCAAATGCCATACTAGTTGGAAATGTGACATTCCCTGGCTTCGTGCCTTCAGCTCCATATCAAGGTAATCAACCCCCTTATATACACATTTATTTTAAATCTCAACAAGGAGACATGTACACCTACCCATGTCCATATGTACAACCATAGGGGATGTAATATGCCCCACCAAATGTTTATGTTGTCCCATTTCAACAACCAATACAACCCCCACCTCCCCAACAAGGGTCTTCAATGGTGGAAATGTATTCAATGGGGACTTATTCTAAATATCTCAAGGAACCCCTAGATTTCTCCATTCGGGTAGTCATGCTCGTGAGACCCTTTCTGATCTCCCGAATTTCAAAGGGGAGGGTGATCCTAATGCCCACATCAAGGCTTATACAATGGCCATTCAAGAGCTACTCCCATGGGATGTAGTCGTTGCAAAGATTTTCCCTAAGACACTTGAAGGTATTTCTCTCAACTAGTATTATAGGATACCGGAGGCTTCAATACACTCATTCAAACAACTCGTATCAGAGTTTATCAAAGATTTTGATATGAACAAGATTTTTGAATAGGAATAAGGGAATTCCTTCATATCAAACAAGAACATAATGAATCTACAGCCCACTTCATTCAGAGGTGGCGACATGTTCTCTACTCTTCCGCAAGTGCTCCAAACATGGATCAAATAGAACTTTTGATTTGATCCTTCACTCTCTTAACAGAGAGACAAAGGAAGAGGTTCAAAATTCCCACTAAGGAGCTATGAAGAGGTGCTAGAGGGTGCTCTTCGGATCAACCAAGCAGTCATTGACAGTGGTCGTAAGACCTATGGAGCAAATGGGAAGTTAGTCACTCCTGCTCAAAGCACTCCCGGTTACTCCAACAACAAAAATAACAATCAAGGACCAAATATCCTTAATAAGAATCATGGATTCATGACCGACAGTGTAACTGACCAGCCCAAAAAGCCTAATGTTGTTAATCCCACCAAGTACATGTGCTACAAATAACAAAAACAATGGCAATAATCAGAGAAATAAAAATTTATCACCCTTAGTAAATGTTGTGGATTTTAATCATCCCCAACAATAGCAATAACCTTAGCCACAAAGACAAATGCGACCCCAAGCCCTAGTCAATACCCCAACCAATTCCAGAACTAGGGGCAAGGGTTCCAAAGTGTTAATTATAATGGTCAACAACCAAACAACAACTGTGGTTTTGGACTACAACAGGAACAAACCAAAGGCCCCAAGATTAGGATCCTGACTTCTATTGTGGTTTCCATAGGGTCCACAAGAATGACACAAGAAATTTTCGCGATTGTAATAAGTTTTTACAGTGTTTTCCAGAAGATCAAAGATAGTTATTTGTCGACATGTTTCTAGCCAACCTAACTATGCCTAGTCAAAATGCCTATATGGGACCGGTGTCTCCATAGAACACACCATTGGGAATATTCAATGATCCTCTCCCCACGTGTCCAAAGGATGGTAGAATAGATCCTAATGGTTCGAATAAAGGTATTGTAATAGGGACTCATGATCATGAAGCCTCAACTTCGTCAAACCCATAGGTGGCACCTCCTTTGGATGGTCGTCAAGCAAATAAAGATTGTAGGTTTGGTTGAGTTAGATGATGAACCCCAAATTAATGCTATAAAAAGAGCCAGAGACTATTCTTCGCAGCCAATCCTGATTTATCTGGTTGTGTCGGATAGTGTTCATGACACACTAAGCAAGCCAGTAGGAGCTTATGTTTTAATCAGTGATCCAACCAAGATGTTTTCACACATTTCCTTTTTAGATCTACTAATTAATTCCCCTGCTCATTGAGCTGCTCTCTTAGAAGCGCTTGGTCTCAGCCATTTGGCTAACGTTACCCCTCCGCCAGAGGCACAGATAAACCATATAGACTTTAATGTTTTCCCTCTCAGTGCAACCCAAAAGTGACCTTGGGTTGTCATTTGACATAAGCAAGATGCCTATGGATGCTGAAATAGCTCATAGAGGCAATCCGGCCTTGTTTTTACATGTTTGGATCTACAACAACTATGTGAAGCACACAATGATCGATGATGGGGAAGTGGTTAATATAGTCCCCTTCTATTTTCTTCAGAAGTTAGGATATGGGGAGACTAATTTCTCCTCAATGTGAAACACATTGAGGGGCTATGATAGTCTCAAGGCAACCTTGATCGGAACCATAGTATTACCAGTCACTCTTGGGCCCAAGATGGTGCTTACTGAGTTTTATATTATAGATCGGGAAACCAACTATAATATGATCCTTGGCCATCCTTGGATCCACCGCATGAAAGAAATCCCCTCCACCCTATTCCAAGAAGTTAGATTCTTGCATTTAGGGAAAGTCTTTGTCACTCAAGGTGATCCAAAGCCCTTTGATATACATTTGGCCAACTTAAATAAAAGTTAGGGGTCCACTCTGAATTTGAACTTCCTACGAACCAGTTAAACAAATCAAAGCGTGGTACTAGAAGAAAAGATGGTTCCCACAATAGAATTAGAAGTTGCGGGTTTGATTGAGGGTATTCGGAAGTCAAGGATGAAAATGTTGTTGTAGAGATGGTATCATTAGGAACTACAGAAAATATTGTTGAGCTATCAGAAAAGTATTTGCCTATCCCTCTTCTCTTTGATTCTATGGGTATGGGACATACCTTGGGACTTGGTTCCCTTCCAGCATATGAGGTTTGTATGGTGGATTTAACCAAGGTAAAAGGATAAATTACAAAGGATGACTCAACATCCATCTTTCGAGTAGTTGATGGACCCTCCATTTTGATGGAGCCAAGTGTCACTTTGGCACTGGGGTAGGCGCATTTCTTACTTCACCCCAAGGAAGGGTTTTACCTTTTACTTTCAAATTGAATTTCAAATGCACAAAAATGGGGTTGAGTATGAGGCTCTCCTTTTAGGTCTCATTTTAGCTAAGAGGATGGGCGTCCTCAATATTAGGGTGTTGGGAGATTCACATCTAGTCACAAACCAGGTGTCTGAGGTATACGAGACTAGGGTTGAACACTTACAACTCTATAAAACCTCTATGTTGGGCCTAACTACGGGGTTTGAATTTCTATCAATTAAGGAAGTTCCACATGAATAGAACCTTCTGGAAGACTCTATAGTGACTTCGCCTCACGCTTCACCCCAATTAGTGATTTAGAGGACACCAACTTCATAGTTTCACTCCGCACTGAATCCTTGATTCGCAAAGCACTAGTAGCATCAATGTTGACATATGTGGAAGCTAAGGACTAGCTTGACTCTTCAGACCCTGTTGATGGGGATGATTCAACCTTAAGTTATTTACATGCTTTAGCGGAGCTACATCTTACCTTGTCACAAGGTATACCTTTCCCTAATTCCACATTCCTCTTCTTATTTTGGGAATCCAATGATTGAGTCCTCTCTAGGAAAAGATCTTGAGATTTACGAGGTAGAAGAAGAAGGGGACTTGGAGTTTCCTCCAGCCCCACTGAGTTTGAGGAGGGTAACGCCTCCTTAATCGAAGGAATGATTGATATAAACATTGGAACGGAGGAGGAGCCAAAAATCTTAAAACTAGGGTCCTCTTTAACTCCAAAGGAAGTAGAAATTCATACCCAAATCCTCAAGGAACATTAGAAATCCTTCACATTTAGCTATAAGGAAATGACAGGAATTGCACCACACATCGTGATTCACAATCTTGTCACCGAGCCGATACCAAGCCAATTAAGAAGGCATCAAGACCTATGAAGCCAAAGGTGGCCCTTATGGTAAAAGAAGAAGTAATGAAGCTTCTCCAGGTAGGATTTATCAAACTAGTCGATTATTCACAATGGGTATCTAAAATTTTCCTTGTTCTAAAAAAGAATGGAAAGATCTATATTTGCATATACTTCTGGGACATTAACAAGGCTTGTCCTAAGGATGATTTCCTACTACCATCCATTGATGTTATGATTTATGCAACAACTGGTTTTGAGTTGTTATCTCTCATGGATGGGTTTTTAGGATATAATCAAATCAAAATCTCTACCCAGGATCAAGCTAAAACTATGTTTATAAATCCTTGGGGAACTTATTGTTATGTCATTATGCCATTGGGTCTTAAGAATTTTGGCGCTACATACCAACGAGAAATGACCTACATATTCCATGATCTTATTCATAAGATTATGGAATCCTATGTAGATGACTCCCCGACCAAGGCCAGGAAGCGCTAGGAACACCCAGAGATGCTTTGTATCATTCTCTCATGCTTGATTTAGTATGGTGTCACGTTGAATCTGGAAAATGTGTATTTGGTGTAACATGTGGTAAGCTTCGGGCTACATTATACCCACAAGGGATTGATGTTGACCCAACCAAAATCCAGGTTGTGTTAGAAATGGTTCCGCCATCAGACGAGTCTGGTATTAGATATTTTCTTGGGAAACTCGGTGCAATCCGAAGGTTTATCCTTGACTTAACCTTCACCATTCATCCAATCAACAATTTGTTTTAAAATTATTATAGTATTGATTAGACGAGAAGAATGCAATGAGGCCTTTGAAGAAGTTAAACGGTTCTTGTTATCCCCTCCCACGCTAATGCCACCTAGATCAGACTACCCTTTGATCTTGTATTCACGGGCTATAGATGTTTTGCTAGCCTACATGTTGGCTCAAGAGGATGACAATAAGTGAGAACGGGCAATTTACTTTATCACTCTGGACGTTACTTGATTATGAGACATGTTACACGTAGGTAGAAAAATAATTCCTTTCCATAGTTTTTGCAACCAAGTGTTTAAGACATTACATGCTCAATCAAGAAACAAGGGTCATTGTCAAGTTAGACCACTTATGAACATTCCTCATGTAGGGATCCTTGTCTAAAAAGTCTGGGCATTTCATTACATTAATGGGTGAGTTTGAGTTAATGTTTGTAAATCAAAAATCGTTAAAGGTCAAATCATTACAGACTAGTTGGCTGATAATCCATTGGATGGGGGTGATTTGGTAGACCTGGACTTTCCCGATGAGTGCGTATATTTCATCGAAACAAGGCCCCCTATATCTGTATTCCCTTGGTACAGTGACATTATTAATTTCATCATGGATCACACATACCCAAAAGGGGAAACATCACAACAAAGGAGGTGGTTACGCGTCATCGCCACTAAGTACATTATCCTAGAATAGGTGCTTTATCATAGAGCCTTTGACAAAATGTTGCTGAGATGTGTTGATGCTGAAGAATCGAAAAGATTCTTTATGAGTCACATATCGGGGTATGTGGATGTAATTTTGGCGGTCATGCCAATACCTGGAAGATACATCGAATGGGCTATTTCTGGCCCACCCTCGAACACAACGTAGTAGAGTTTGTGCGCAGATGTCACAAATGTCAAGATTTTTCCCATGAGATCCACATACCGGCACAAGCTTTACAACCAATCACAACTCCATGGCCCTTCTCCACATGGGGCCTAGATCTAATAGGGAAATTCTCTCCCTCATCAACAGATGGCCATAATTTCATAATCACGGCCACATAATACTTTACCAAGTGGGTAGAGGCCATGCCCCTTACTATCGTTCCTAGCTCTATAATCGCTAAGTTCATCTTGAACCAGATCATTTGTAGGTATGGGGTGCCATAGGTCATTATTTCTGATAATGGCACATCTTTCAAAAATGACGAGGTGCATGATTTGTGTACAAATTTCAAAATAAGTCATCACATGGCTTCTCTCTACTACCCTCAAAGCTAATGGACAAGCTAAGGCTACCAATAAGACTTTAAATTCCATTCTTCTAAAAACCGTTAAGGAGAATAAATGAGATTGGCACCTAAATCTTTTTCTAACCTTGTGGGCCTACCGAACATCGATTAGAACACCAATGGGGAAACCCCTTTTCCTTAGTATTTGGTGTTGATGCAGTTTTGCCACTTCCTAGTCTCTCGCATTTCACTACATGGGATCCTAGAGAGGATGGTTATCGAGAAGCGTGAATGTATGCTAGAAAAGTGACAAGCGAGCGTGGGAATCTATAGGTAACTCTTCGCATACCCGACCTCCCGAGGTCGTGCCGGGACAGCCGGTGGGGATGGAATACGTGTTGTATATAGACCGACTAGTTAGGCATTCTAATGTCTTTGACACGCACTAATGGAATCTATGAATCTAAGGCAAGGAAGGCCCTTCTAACCTGGACTGGTGTGATAGATCGATCAGCAAGGATGACTGCTCGAAGGCTCCAATCAATATCGAGCTCTGGCGTGATTTGATCTATGGGTTGTGGAATACGTGGAAAATGACCCGGTATAGTTTCGTGTATTTCTCCGGATAGGGTCATATGGTGGATGGTAAATATAGTCAACTCTATGGACGGTTCTCTGGCCTAGTCCAGAATTCTCTAGCTTTGTTAGTTGTTGTGTCCAGCAAGGATAATTGTTCGATGATAATAGGTGGAAGTGGAGTAGACTGAAATACTAGTGTGCGTAGGCCAGTGTCTATGTCTAATTCTCTTATGGATTCGTTGGGCTGCGGGATTTGTGGGTCACAACCGTAGATTCGTGGTTGTTGTGGACCAGCTATAGTCATGCGTGGAATCAAGTCCTGATCCCTAGTATCCAATAATCATACGCTTTCTCGTTTCTATGTTCGAACCAATAGTTGTGTGATTTTCTCGTAATACCTCACAGTGCGTTCGCAACCTGGATTCTTAAGCCGGTATCTATGTCTATAAGGGTATCTCCGACGTCTGGGTGTGGAACTAAAGGATCACAATCAAAGGTTTGTTCTCTTTCTAATCCTTCTACATCATGTGGATGTTTTTCTAGGGTAATCTGTAGCTTGGCTGATTTGACCAAAATGTATGTGCTTGGTCATTTTCTATATTTAATCCTCTTAACCGAGATCCGACCGCTGGAAATCATGTTGTTGTTTGGAAGACTTGGATCCCGAGATTCTCGGTCAATATCGATTATTGCTGTTATGAGATGGGCTAAGGCACGATTGGTTCAAAACGTATTCTCTGGGCTCCCGGGTCCCGTAATTGTCATGCGAAAGAAATAATATAAACAAACCGTAATAAAATGAACCATAAGTATATTTATAGCATATATGACTTCTTTTTGTATTTTCCGATGATTTATATGAATTTAAGGAAGCAACTATTTAAAATATCTAGAATTGACAACTAAACTAATAATTTAAAACAAACAGAATAACCGAGTGTAGCTATTTGTCTGTGTAATTTGTAGATCTATTCTAAACAATGAAATAACTAATCTATTTGCAAGATTCTCGATCCTACCTCAGAAGTGAGGAGTGAATCATAGTTTCTCAGAAACTATCAATCCCCACAACTTCCCGGCAATATCGAGAATAGAATTAACTGAAATAAAGTGATTAACTACTTTATTTGATATGATTCTAACTAAAACTTTGAAAGATGGAACCTGGATTTCACAGAACAGTGGCGAATCCGATGGTGTGTGTGATCTTCCCCCTCAGTGTGATCTCCTCATTCTTTCGTGTTCACGTGGATCCAGAAAAGCGTGTAATGCTAGCATCAACAGAAATAGTTATTGGGGTAAAGGTAGCTTGGGACATTGACTGAATAAAAATCAGGTAGGAGAGGGATAGCGCAAGAGTACAGAGCTTGGCTTATGCAATTCCTAGCGGGATCTATGCAAGTCATGTAACATGAAGCATCCAGAACCTGAAAACTATTTTGTTTGAAGAGCAAAACCTGCAACTTTAATGGCTTCCTAAGCTATTCTACTCTAATGGATTAGATAAAATAGCAACACTGTTTGCACAAGTTGGATATGTGGCTTACCAACAGCTAATCAATGCTAACTAAGCAGGAATGAACTACACTATCAATCCTAAGCAAACTAACAGACCACAGCACTGAGAATGAGAAGATTGGAGTAAAATTGGTGGCCTCAAGTAATGACTGCACTTGCACAAGATGGATATGTGGCTTACCAGCTGCAACACAATACTAACCAAAACACGCAATGAAGAAAACTAAGTATTCTAAGCAAAGGAAAACTAAATCTATTGCAAAGAGAAATCCAGAAGATAAAACTTGAGCCCATTTGCTTGAGCACAAGCCATGCATTTATAGGAATTCAATCACCCAAAGATCAAAACCAAACTGAACTCCTAAACAATAAACAAAGGAAAAACACTATTCCAGGGGACCAAAAACATAAATGCAAGCTCAAGTCGGCAAGGAAAGCTGGTGAAGCGTTGATTTTTACGTGCGTTTCGTCAAAAGAATGTTCTGGAAAATGCGTAAAGGACCGCCACCCTGCTCAGGGCGGCGGTTACAGGACCGCCACCCTGTCCTGGGCGGCGGTTTCATTACTAAAGAGAAAAGGGGCAAGAAAAGAGGGGAAAAGGGGAAAACAAAGCACGCGGGGGCTAGGCGGGGCATGCGGGATGTTAACGCATATTTGGGGAGCTTTTTCTGGATCCCGAACACCTTGCGAAGAGACCTGTATCATCATTGGGGCATTTATTACACTGTTCCGCAGTACAGTACCTTACAATTTTGGGTACATACAGTGACTCTCCAAATTAGAAAGTCTCGACAAAGCTACATTGAACACCGAGCAACGACGACACGGTGTTTACGCTGACCGCATGGCTCGGAAATACAATAAAAAAGGTGTACAAATGTGAAATCTACGAAGTATATTTAGTATTAAGACTCGATAGCCAAATAGATAAGAAGACCAGTGAGTGAAGAAAGTTCAAACCTAGGTGGTTAGGTCTATATCGAGAAGTCAAACATTATAAAAATGGTGCATTCCACTTGTGTACACTAGAAGGTGAGGAGTTTAGTGAATCTGTAAACTCTCTTCACCTAAAGAGGTACTACGCATGACCCATCAACATTCTCATATGTACATTATTACATCTACATTAAATTTTCATCTGTTCGTTCATTTTGTAAAAAGTGTGATCAAGGAGCTTATTCTTATAGCAATTTCTTAAAAAAATTGAAAATATTGGCAAAACATTCGAATCATGTCTCTTCAAACCTTCATAGTATCATCAACTATTCCTGAATCACTTATCAATCTAAACAAGATAAGATAAAATTTTGACAGTAACCATACCAAGGCCTGCATTCTTGGTTCTAATTTTGGTCTCTTCTTAGGATAGGTGTCTTTGGTTCATGGTCTATTCTAGAAGCTTCATGGTGTCACATCTATCCCATATACATCTCTTTGGAAATAAGAACACTCTAAACATTTTTCCCAAGTAAGTAAATCAGTTGCAAATCAACAAAAAAATTATTTTACACATTTCTTTGCCCTACCAACCTTCGGTGTTGAGCTTATGTCTCTTACTAGTGACGTAGGGTTGGGAAAGGAAAAATTCCCTTACTTTCCTACACCTTTTCCATGGTGGTAAGCCCGTGCTTCCTACTGGTAGCATGGGGAAAGGTATAGGGGGTCTCTTTGACAAATCTGAAAGTCATAAACAATTAAATCAAATACTGTAAAATCTTAAGTCAAAACAAAGTGAATTAGATGTTCAAAATTCCAAGAAGAGTTTAAAACCCCAAAACCATATTTTGTCAACCAAGTGGCCATCCACAGATCCAAGTCTAGATAAACTACAAAGCAATTCACATTCTAAACTATGAAGTAGCTTGAGTAGGATAAGGTTGTAGGCCCCAATTTGGTTCTCACAAACCTCGCCTTTCTATCATCATTGTCATTCAACAAATTTCATAGCTTGTGCCCTTTCTAACTCTTGGTGTTGATCCCTCTCATATTACTAGTCGTGTGGGGTTAGGAGTGGGGCAAGCACATCCATTTAGCGTATCATTATATCATCACGTTTTATTAAGACAATATGAAGCACCAAAGATTGCAAAAGAAACTAAGTTTAAGATCACATTGTGTTTACATCATCATATATCAGCATTATGAAATACAAAAATAAATCATTCTGTTATCATTTCACATCCATTGCATACATTCTAAAAAGCATTAAAAAGCAGAAATTCTAAATATCTAGAGTACACATGAGAGATAAGCCAAAGAGATTCAACTCAGATACAATGGAATACCAAACCAAAAATAGAGTTTGTATATATCATAGTAGATCAATTTTGTGTACAATGTCATCATGCGCTAGGCATGGTCAAAACACTCGCAATGAGCCGAAATATACAACAAAAAAATTTGTATAGTGTCAAAAAGTGGTATCAAAGCAATAAAGGCTCAACGGCCTGTCAATCCTTGTGGGATCCCTTAGATGGTGTGCGACCACATCTAGGGCTCCTGCTACGCATGTGACGGTAGTGAGAATGGATTGAATGGTGTAAGTTCTCATGGTGGCACCTGCTGCATGTAGTCTTGCTGTGAGAATTACTCCACCTCATCAGGAACTCAGTATTCTCGTATCCAACTACCTAGGTGCGAAGGGAGGTCACTACCTCCGCAACCTTCCAGATGGAAGCGAACACATTGGTATGTCAGCTGGTGGCTAAGGGCTTCCCTAAATCAGCATTCAACTAGGCCCGATTCTTCCCCGAGGGGATCAACAGGGTATCCACACATACCCGATGAATGATCTCTTGCCACTCGTGTGTGGACATAGCAAAAAAAAAAGATAGTGAGCTAGAAAGTCACAAAATGTAAATAAAAAAGTAAATGTTAAATTAAATGTATGAATATCGATAGACAAAATCGAGAAAGGAGTATTGAACATAATCGGATATCTGAGAATCCATTTCGGATCATCGGCTGCTACGATAGGTGCTACTGGTGGCTATGGAGCCTCACCAAATCTAGAGGCGTGGTGGTGTCCAATCATAGACTCATCATCCCCTCCAAGTGCCTCCTCCGAGACCAAAGTCTCTCTCTCCATGCTCACCTCCTTGTGTGTTGCTCTGAGGATCTCTTGAGTATCATGCCACTTAGGGTCACTATCAGCCCCCTCTAAAGGTCTTCCCCCTCATCCTCATCTCTAAATGACTCCTCCATATCATATTTTTCATCCTCCTCATATTCGGAGTCCAAATCGATCAGCTCATCCTCCTCCTCATTGTGATCAGGAGCCGCCCCAATCTGAAGTAAGGGTGCTTGAGGAGCACCAGCTTCCAGCAATCCTAGAATACATTCCTAACTGCAATAGGCACACCAAGAGTAATAACTTTCCAACTAATATCCCCTCTAGGACCTCTCCATGCCTCTTGAATAGTCATGTAAATAGGTGCCACTGGAGGAAGCATGACAGGGTATGGAAGACCAAACTGCTAAGGTACCCGATCAAAGGGGTGAATCTTTAGTCTCCTAGATCTGTCAACTAGCTAGCTTGTGGAAGAGCAAGCTGCCATCGTCATAGCCTCCTCACCCCATATCCATACCATGTCCTAATATGGCATGGTAGTCATGTCAGCTATAGTTAGAGAGGCCACTAACTGATGTGGTGTCTAGAGCACTGACATGCATGTCCATTTAGTTACCCGTACAACCTCTAGATCTGATACTTGTACCCCTTCCATAAGGGATGAAATGCTCATAGACCCAACTCATAACCAGAGTAGGGTGGCTCAAGGACTGTCCCTACAATCTGACAACCCTGTACAAGTCATGGTATGTGGTCCCTGAATATCTGCTCCCCAGGCATACTTACGGCCATGAACCTCGATCTATGCAATGATGGGGGCCTAGAAATATAGAAGTGTATCTCCTCCCTTGTCCCCGATTAATCTTGAGGACAAGATACCCATGATGGCTCTCGAAGGATAGGAATGGGAGTAGTAGCAATAGACCAAACCTTCATTCCCTTCTTCGAGCCAAATGAGACAATAACATCTCCCATGTACGTGGTACCATTGTGTCATCACATCCCTAGACCCGTTGTCACCAATTTCAATATCCTACCAAGTACCGGGAGTCCAAGGATGCGGTATACATCCTCCAGAGTAATAGTCCACTCCCCCTTGACACCTGGGAACCGGAAGGTGTTCCGGTCTACATCCTAGTAAGAGAATAAGTCACACAAAATGTGACTAGCAGGAGAAACATGGGGCACCCATGCTATCCGCCAGATGCTTTTCCATTGTAAAATATCTATCTCAACCTAGGTCAGTTGATCTAAAATCCCAAGGAGCCTATCACACACACACACTCTCTCTCTCTCTCTCTCTCTGCTCCAACGTATGTACTCCACCTTCTTTTGCATCCACCAAAACATGAGAAAAGAGCAAGTTAGTAATGTGCATCACATGATAAGCTCATCAAAAACATAGCAAAACATTGAAAACACAAAAAAATTCAAGTTGAGCATTTTAGACATTCTATTTAGAACCATCTCCAAGCGTAGGGAAGCGATTCCAAGACCACACCCTGCCTGTCAGGGTGGCGGTCCTGACCTAATTTTCTAAAATGTGCCCTTAACCCCAAAATGCTTAAAAATGACAAAATTGACCATTTCTAACAAAATAAAAGCACACCCTATGCCCCCCCCCTAAAGACCCATTCAAGACAAGAAATTTTGAAAATCTTCCCCTAGGTGAAATTTTCAATGTTTTAACTTTTAGGGTACAAAAAGACAAAGGAGGAAATAACTAACTTGAGAGTGTGTTGGTCAATCTCCTACTTGCAGAGGCATGATCATGATCTTGGCATGAACGTATCGGTTGTACTCTTGTCAGAACGGTCACCGTAAATCCAAAGCTCCAAATCAATCAAAATAACCAAATCAACAATGCACAAATGAATTGAGAAATGAGTTTGTTTGTTATATATATATATATATATATATATATATGTTATTTCTAACTTCATTTTGAGTGTGTTTGTTTACAGGGCTGGAGCATTGGCGCAGGTATATTTCTACAGCCTCGCGCAAATGGTATGTCTTCTTTTCATTTTGATTTAGTGTTTATTTGTCGATATTTTATCTATCTGCACTTGAGTCTTTTCCCTCTTTTGTAGGTAATAGGAATTTGGATGATGACTCTTCGACACACGAGTGTGTCAGGTATAGCTTCTAACTCCTCATTTCGTGAATGCCATACTCAGACTCTACATTTTACGCCTCTTTCATGGCTAGGACACTTCTCCGAGGGGGCAATATGTACGCACCCAAAATTGCATGTGCTACATTGTCGGGAAAATGGCTATAAAAGTCCCAGTGATGATTCAAAATCCTTTCAAGAAGGTTTTCAAGCTCTAAAACCCCTTTACAGTATATATTTGTAGCCTAGATAGCCTTACTTAACTTTTCCATGCATTTTATCATCTTCCCATTTCTTTATGTGCTTTTTTGGCCTTCAGTGTCAGGACCGCTGCCCTGCCTGAGCGTCGGTCCTAAAACTTCCACCCTGCATAGGGCGGCGGTCCTGCCCACTTTTTCTAGAATCTTCATGTGTAAAATTACATGCAACAATTCACTTAAGTTTTCCTTTTGAACGCATCTGTGAGCCGAATTTTCTAAAAATAGCTTCGGTTGCTTGGTTCTCCTTGCTCCTTCTATTTTTGAATAGATTTAATGAGTGGAACTACCTCTTCATTTCCTTGTGCATGAAGTAACCTCCTATTCTCCATTCTTATATATTCCATGCTTCTATTCAAGTAAAGGGCCTAAGAATTTTGTGTATCTTGTATTGTTGTGTTGTCATAATCTTGCTAAGTATTACATAACCAAGCTCAGATCTCTTCTGTTATCTCTCTTCTACTTGCATTGCGTCCAAATTGCTTCCAAGCTGCCATCACTCAAGCATCATCCTCTTTCTACTATTCTTTTCATTCTCAATCCTTTGGACTCACATGAACACTCAGAGAAAGAACAGAAAGAACTAAGGGGATAGATATTGATACTACTGGATTTGCCAAAGCTCTTTCTCTTCTAGGTTGGAGTTGTGTATTTGTTTTCTTTGTTTTGTCAAATTGTCAATTGCATATCAAATAGAGTAGAGAAACAATTCATTTCAATTAGCTAGATAATTGCAAGTAGATCAAATCAATAGGAAGTTTTCTCTTCAACATTTCTAGGAATCGTGGGGGAACAATAGCTCTGTTAGAGCCATGATTTGTTCTTCACTTCTGAGGTAGGGTTGGAAATATTTTGCTTGAATTAGAATAGATCTTAGGTTTAGATTCACACATCTACACATATAGTTAGCTACATTTGACTAATTATTTATTTTTAATTAGTTTATTAGATTAGATGCATTGTCTAAAAAGTTAGAAAAGAACAAAAACATTTATTTTCCATATATTAGCTTGTTTTACTTGCTTTGTTCGATATATTGAGAAAACACCAAAAACATAGGTTATATTTCCTTTGATAGATAGTTTATTTACCAAAAACAAATCAATTCATCTTGCATGACCATCAACGGTCCGCAATAGGAAAATACTTACAGTTGTGATCCCTTGGTCCCACAACCCAACGGGCCAGAGCTAATAACTAACATTAACACAAGTTTTTGTTTAACCATCTTATGTACACTGCCACACTTGCCACATATGACGAGACCGAAAAATCACCCTTAGTTCTTGCAGCTCCACTACATCTCTTGTCTCAATTTCCATGACATTATCTCGGAAACCTATATGAGGCACATGTAGGCTACTTTCCACGTATTCCATAACCAATCAATAGAATCTTGGCAGAACTAGACATCAATTGGAGTCTGAGTCGAGTAGCTATCATATCGATCTGTACCATCACATCCCTTCGAGGTTAGGAGAGAATTCTTTGCCTTAGATTCACAGATTCCAAAGATTACATGTGAAGACATAAGGTTGCCCAATTAGCTTGATCATCTCCATCACTTTCACTCCCATTTCAATTCCACACCGATTGTCTCGCCACGACCTCGGGAAGTCGGGTGTGAAGAAGGTCACGTGTTGATTTTATATAAATACATGGACCTTTTGTAACCATTTTCTGACAATGTATCACATGTAAATTTGGGTGCGTACAAGAAAATATCTGAGAAGAATCTAGAGAATCCCTATTATAGATGTATGTGTAGATGTTGTAGAAGTACATGAAAAATAATAACATATATCATGGTGAACCAATGATCGGAATGTCAATCCATGTGGCGTAAATAGAGATAAAGAACCGTGGTGAGGAGAACTAAGTGAGATTGATGATTTCGACATTGTCATTGGTGGATATTTGTTGGGGGTAGGGAGTGATCAATTCCCAACCTAATTTTTTATGTTTGAAATGATGGGTGTCATTATTCCCTTCATTTAATCAACTTCCTATTGATGTCATATTAAACCAGGGGTGTGTCTAAAGCTATATGCAACAAGAGTAATCCTATTGGTCTAGTAGTTGATGTAGTTATTTTTGTATTTTTCGGGGATATTTTCAATGTCTTAAGGACTTCTTGGTAAAAACCTTATTTAAATCATACTATGAAAACTTTGATGAAAGGAAACACTTTGAAATATTTGTTGAAAGGAAACACACCTTTGAAATATTTGTTGAAAGGAAACACATCGTAATGGAAATAAACACACATGATTTTGAAAGTAAACACACTTACTTTTAAAAGTAAACACACTTGCTTTTGAAATTAAACACACTTTCTTTTGAAAGTAAACACACACAACTCGAGTTCTTAAAAATGGTTGTAAGAAGAATAAGAATCTATCTAGACACCTGCAGGAATGAGTATACAATAGATTCTAACTAGAAGAATTAAAAACGATACAAAATTAACAGATCTAAACTATTTGCTTAGGAAATATAAATACCAAATAGATGAATATCCTACTCCTTGGGGGAGTGGGCCCTTGCTCCTCCTTGAATCAGAATTTAAAAACTTAGAATTATCTCAAATAGGAATGGATATTTATTGATAAAACATTCGGTATTACAAAACGTACTGGATCTGTGTACTTATTCTATATCTATCTTCTCTGTTCTATCTCTCTATATATTTTTATATCTACTACAGGTCTTCTTATATATACATTTACAATCATAGTTGTCTCTACGATTTTGATGAAATCGAATCATGCCCAAAATAGATGTTGACTCGGATTGTGGTTGATCAAACAGTTGTAAGATAACTATCCTTGGATCTGCGTTTAGAAATCTTCTCATCCTTTCCTAATTGAAAGGGTCATTGATGCTAAATCTCCAGATGTGGTTAGAATAGATAAACTTCCATCGGTTCGGAACTTTAGAGAAGTTCCAGAACCATAGGAAATCATTAAGGATCAAAACCATGTGAGATTTCGGAGCTATACCAGGAGTTTGAACTAAGTCGAAAATTCGGAACTAAGTCTGAAAGTTCCAGAACTAGATGATGACCGTGTAATGGAGTTCGGAACTAGCTTGGAAGTTCTAGAACTAAGCTGTATTAGAACATATGCTACCGAAATCATGTTGAATGCTACATACTTCATTTCTTCGACTAATTAGACCTACTTTATTACAAAACTAAATTTCAAACACACACTTCATCAGGAATTTTAGAGCTTTTAAATGTTAGAATCACAATCAATCAAAAGATAGAAAATTACATCCTAACTCATATCAGATCAAATAAAAGTCACAAAATGCAATCAAAATTAATAAAAAGGAGAGTAAGATGAGATCATATATTATGCATTTAATGGGAATATTTTGGCCTCATCATTTCCCCTAAACTTACTTTTTTTAAGTCCCTTTACAAACTTCATTCTTCAAAAGTTGGGTTATATGTTCTACATTCCATTTGATTTCTCAGATCAAATGGCTAAAACTGGATCTTCCAATGCTTAAACTTAGAGGTATTGTACCCTACTCCTGCTTCTATTTTCCTCTGTCACTCTTCAAATTGAGTAGAATCTTAAGGTTCTCTATTTTTCCAAGGAGGCATGGGGGTGAGAAGTAGAGGGGGCCTTGTTCACATTCCCATCTATATTTTCCTGTAGGTCTTATTGATCTGAGGAATTATTGTGCATAACGCTTTTGCTCTTTCTAAACTCCAGATCAGATTTGTAGGGGATATTACTTCCCTTATTCTCAAGGAAATAGTAAGAAGTTCCCACATTTTTTAGCATCCTTCATAAATATCTTCAAAATTATCCTCCTCATAGGAGGTAAAGGTATCAATACTCTTTTGTAAGCTAGAAAAATAATGCATCTTGAATCGCTCATCAAAGGAATGAGTTCTAAAATGTACGAGGAAGGCATAAGGTTTACCTACAATGAGCTCTCATACAGAGACCAGTTGAGCTAGCTTTCAATAAAAACTCAGATTCCATTTCCTTCCATGCAATTTGGTTTTGCATAACAGAGACAAATGCATTGAGCTAAATTTCCCCCACATACAAATTGATCATAAATTTTGTGTTTTTCTCTAGCATCGATTACAAAGATAGAATTCACATAGAATATTTTTCTGCTCAGAACTAGCTAAAGAATAAGATGTCATGAATTTAGATTCATCTTTTAGTTCATGGGGAAGTCCACATGCAATCCTTGACATCTTCCAATGAATGAATTGTTCTTCTAAAAACACACTATATGCAGGAGAGGGCCTCCTGCAGGCAAGTAATTTTTCACTCATAATGCAGACCATATTAATTTTTTCAAGACATTTATATTTGTTTCCTTCTTCCTTATAAAACTTTTCTTCCCACTTTTTTCTTGCCTTATTTTATTCTTCCATATTGGTATTCAAATCTTCATTTGATGTTTTAGCTTCTGTAAGTTCCCTGCAAGTGTCATTCCATAGTTGTTTGATTGGAAAATAAGTTAACTCAGTCTGTGCAGAGACTATGGAAACAACATTCTATTTTCTAGAAGTCTGACATTCTTCCTCTTTTTCTATCAGTTGTTTCTTAATTACTAATAATTCATCATTCCTAACTGTAAGCTGAGTTGTTAGCTCTCCAGTGATATTTTCCCTCTATTCTAATTTGATTTTGAGGAAATCCAATTCCTCATCCTTTTCCCTGATAATGATCTCTGCTCTAGATAAGAACAGAGCCTGCTTAACTTGATGTATTTCTTCTTCCTCTAAAATTACTTGGGGAGTTGAGCATACTTATTCTATCAAAAGAAATTTACCTTTTCATCTCCAGGATGCCAACTCTTCCTCTTCATGTGATAATGTTTATGGCTTAACCAATTCTTTAAAATCTCACTCCTTAAGTCTCTCATCTCCTTTGTCCATCTCATCTTGGCTTGGTTCAGGAGGAGTCATGGCCATGCTGCCCAAAATATCAGTAGCTTCTTTTTCCATCTTTTCCTATTCACTCCTTCCCTCTGGAATTTCCCTTAACCTCTTATGAATTTTCCTTCTTTGGGGAATTTCAACATTCTTAGTGGTGGATTTCCTTCTAGATCTTATTCTTACCTTTGTTTCTTACTCTTGCATGGGTGAGCTATCACCGTTAGAGACAGATATTAGCTCCCCTATAGCTAGCCTGCAGAAGAAGGAATTTCCTTCAAAGGCACAGAAGTCTCTGTTGTTTTGATCTTTCTCACAGATATTATTCTTTTTGGTATATTCTCTCTTCCCACTTCCTTATGGTATTCTACAAGGAAATCAATTTCTAAATTAATTGAAGGAGAAAATGGAGCTGGTATTGTCCTTCTGAGAATATCAGTTTTTTCTTGAACTTTCCAAGAAACTTTTCCCAAATTTCTTCTCCATTTTTCTTTGACAAAAAATGGTGCTGGCATACTAAATAAATTAACCCATGATGCCTAATTGTCCCAACACCTTAGGAATACCTCTGGGCCATGGTCTGGATAGAATAAAAAAGAAACCCTAGAAGGTTTATTATGTACTCTAGTTTTGTGGCTCCATATTTCATATATATGAGCATCTTCAAGACTTCTTTCCCTACGGACCCAAATTGACCATCACAAGTTAAATACTTCACTATCCAAAATGCTACCATGTCAAAGGGTTTGGGAAAACTAGCCCTTATGACACCTTTTATGATTTTCTTTGTATTGTAAATGTATTGGGGTTCATTTCCCCTTCTAGTAGTAGGGTTTCAACCAGTTCTTTCAAGGTCCCTTTGGCGGGATGTGGGATATGCATAATTGGCACTCGACACATTACTTATTATATTCACATAAAAGGAATAAAATATTTCTCACCTTTGTCCTGGATTTCTCTAGGTTTATGATAAATTCTCTTACTAATTTGTCATTATACTTTGAAAACTTCTTCAGGAACTCTAGCCATCCTGCATGCTCAAAGATAGATGCCACTTCTTCGTCTCGCGAGCAGCTGGGAATCATCCTCTAGTTCTGATTTATTTTTAATCCCCATATCGACTCGAGTTATGTTTCCTTTAATTCTATGTAAATCTGATGCATGTATTCTTTCTTAGCTATAGAACTTAAATTTTTATCTACGGAACCTCTATTCTTTTTGTTCGAAACACAAGCTTAATTCGCTGCTTCTCCCTCAAAATTTCTCTACAACTATTTCATTTGATTTTGCACTAATGATTACTCATGATAGTTATGCCACCACTTATTCCATCCAAATCATCTTCATGATTACTCACTTGTAATCATAATGTATAAATAGATGACCCATCATACCAACTTTTAAATCAAGTAAAATCACACATGCAAACTTTAACTTAACCCTAAATAAGTTAAAATATATAATTACCATTCTTGATGATATAATATTTTTGTTATGATGACTCATCATTCCTACAAGTGGAACAAAACATGGTTAGATAAGACAAATGGAATTCCAAAGAATTCCCTTTATTTGAATTAGCCATAAGAGGAGGTCAACCACCATTGCTAGTTTTCAATTGACCTTTGAGAGAAAATTTTTATTTATTTTTTTGTTTTTTTGGGGAAGAAAATTCCATTTACTGGTTTCCATTTTCTTCCCTTTATTCTAGATCTATCAGCTGGTTATTTGATCATTTTGGAAGAACTAGGATCTTCCATATGATCAAATTCTTTGTCTACTTAAATCTTCCTCAAGAATTCATCCTTAGTGGGAGGATTCCTATAGATTTTTAGCCTATGTCCATTGACCAAGAGTGTTATTCTACTACCATCAATGGGAAGTAGTTGAATAGAACCATTTTCAAGTATCTTCTCAATATGATAGGGTCCCAACCATCTGGTTCATAATTTTCCCTTGAATTGTTGGTACTTAGAATCGAACATAAATGCCCAGTCTCCTACTTTTAATTACCTTTTCTTGACATGTGTATCATT
The DNA here is from genome assembly GCA_018340775.1 of Taxus wallichiana var. yunnanensis. Classification (NCBI taxonomy): domain Eukaryota; kingdom Viridiplantae; phylum Streptophyta; class Pinopsida; order Cupressales; family Taxaceae; genus Taxus; species Taxus wallichiana. Next base: position 331,113,036 of record CM031237.1, on the reverse strand, counting down.
TCATTGCTTCCTTTGATCTTGGATTATCTCTATCGCTGAAGTGATTCCATCCTCGATTCATCCAATTCATTGAGTTAAAGGATTCTTTCCTTTTGAGCTGCATCCAACTCGATACCCACCTTAATTGTTGTCCTCAATGTTTGTATTTTAAACTCAATGGGAAATAAGGGATTTTTCCCATAGACTAACTCATATGGTGAAAACCATGAGGTAGTTTTCCAAGTTGTATTATAAGCCCAGACAGCTTCAGGTAGTCTCTTTACCCAATCTTTTCTCCCGCCTTCAATTTGTTTTGGTAAGGATGTTTTCCATTCTCTGTTTGTTACTTCACTTGTCCATTTGACTATGGGTGATAAGGATATGACTCCCTATGATTTATTTGGTAATACATTGTGAAATATTGGATCATATTAGACATAAATTGTGGTCCCTGATCTGAAACTATGCTCTTAGGTGCTCCAAAATTTACCATAATTTTGTTCTAAAGGAAATCAGCAACTACTTCTTCAGTGGAATTTGTCAATGCCTGCACTTCTGCCCACTTTGTCACATTGTCAGTACACACAAGAATATATTTCTTTCCTTGTGAAGGAGGATTAAAGGGACCAACAAAATCCAATCCCCATCTCTCAAATGGTTCAATCATTACTTGAGGTTTAAGAGGCATTTCATTGGTGAAAGTTGGATGTCCCATCCTTTGACAAGGATCACACCGCTTGATATATCTCTTCACATCCTTGTATCAGAGATGGCCAATAATAACCAATGCCAAGTATCTTATGAGTTGTTCTTTTCACTGAATAGTGACCTCCAATTGGTTCATCATGACATGCTCTGAGGATATAAAATATTTCATCTTCTCTTACACACCTGCATAAAACCAAATCAGGGACACATTTAAATAGCATTCCATTTAACCATTTGAATTGTGCACTGGTTTTGATTAACTTCTTTATTTTTTTCTTAGTGAAAGAAGGAGGAAACTTCCCTATTCCAAGATAATTTGTCATATCAGCAAACCATAGTGTACTTGCTGAAATAGCAAACAATTGTTCATTTGGAAAGTTATCCTTGACTGGATCTTTCTCCCCTGTAGTGGTTAGTCTTGAAAAAAATAAGCTACCACATTATATTTACCTAGATTTTCCACAATGGTAATATCAAATTCTTGCAAAAGTAATAACCATCTAATTATTCTTCCTCTAACCACTGGTTTTTTCATTAAATATTTAATTGTTGAATGATCTGTGTGTACAAATATCTTGTACCATGTAATGTAATGTCTGAATTTATTGATTGCATAAATCACAACAAGAAATTATTTTTCAGTGGTGGTTTAATTCTTTTCAGTGGGAGTAATATTTTTACTAAGATAATAAATAGCATACATTTTTCCTTCTTCATCTTTCTGTCCCAAAATTACACCAATGGAATTATTTGAGGCATCTGTTTGGATATGAAATGGATTTTTGCAATTAGGTCCTCTCAATATTGGGGCAATGACTATTTTTCTTTAATTTCTTCAAAATCATGCTAACACTTTTCATACCAAAGAAATTCATAGTCCTTGGTTAGCAAATTAAACATGGGGTCAACAATTTTACTGAAATCTTTAATAAAGCACCTATAATACCTAGCATGTCCTAAAAATGACTTGATATATGTGGGGGTCTAAGGAATAGGTAAATCTGAAATGATCCTAATTTTATTTTGATCAAATGAAATTCTTTTTGAAATATGATGTCCTAATACAATCCCCTCATCAACCATCATTAAACACTTTTCATCACTAAGAGACATATTGTGTTGTTCACATCTTGTTAACACTCTATCCAGATTTCTCAAAGCATCATCAAATGTATCTCCATGTACAGTGAAGTCATCCATATATACCTCAATACAATCATTTGTTAGATCAACAAAAATTACAAGTACAACTCTCTGGAAAGTTACAAGAGCATTTCATAAGCCAAATGGTAACACCCTATAGGAAAAGGTACCCCATAGACATGTAAATTTAGTTTTTTCTTGATCTTCAGCAACAACTCTGATTTGATTGTGTTCATTAAAGCCATCCAAGAAGGAAAAGTATTGTTTACCTGAAAGGTTTTCTAGGACTTGATCTATGAATGGTAAGGGAAAATAATCTCTCAATGTGGATTTGTTCATTTCCTATAGTCAACACATATTCTCCATTTTCATTATTTTTAGGAACAATTACAAGAGGAGATACCCACTGACTATTTGAGATAGGGTAGATAAAACCTACTTGTAATAGTTTTTTAATTTCTTGTTTGACTATATCCCTTAAGGTTGGGTTAATCCTTCTCTGAGGATGCCTAACTAGTTTAACATTTTTAGTATAGATGTGATGAGTGCAGATACTTGGGTGAATTCCCTTCATGTCTTTGTAATCCCAAGAAAAAGCTTTAGTATGATTTTTTAGAACATCAAACAATTTAGCTTCTTCATCATCCTTCAACTAGTTGTTAATGTTCAAAGTTTTACCTGGTTGAATCTCAACATGCTTGGTTCCAATGTGTGATGAACTAATTTGTTGAAAAGGTTCCATTAAATTATTTAGTGGACATGCATGTGGTAATAACATATGATATGTAGCAACATCTCCAAAATTTCCTTGAGACAAAATTCGGAAAAGGACAGTAATGAGAATTATGATACTTATCTCTTTGTAGGTCAAACTCTTCATCATTGCTACTTTATAGAAATTCTTCACCACTCCCTAATGTATTTGAAACTGAAGCTACTGATTCTTCCTCTCCCCATGAGAAATCTTTTTCCTCCGGAGTGAAATTATTTCCAATCACAAAGAACCACTTGTTGTGGTGTTCGGGAACTAAGTTCACAAGTTCGGAACTAAGTTCATAGGATCCGGAACTAAGTTCACACGATTTCTAGAACTATTTATGATTAATTTGAGGGTAGATGGTGCTCATTCGATGGTGGATTAATCATCTCTTCTACTTCTCTTAAATAATCGTAATGTGATCATAGCCAAAAAGACAAATTTTGCTTATTAGTATCGGGAGAATCAACCCACAATTATTCTTGATTGTCAATAAAAGGTCATGCATTGAAGGATATAAGGAAATTTTCTTAGAGTTCTTACCATTCAAGATTGTCATATCACCTAACCTACAATCAATTAAGGCAGAAACTATAGCTAACCATGGTCTACCCAAAATAATGGGATAACCCAATGTTTAACCTTTTGGTCTACAAAGATAAGGAAGGCAACTGGATATTCCCATGACTCCACCATAACCACCACATCTTCAATAATCCTTTCTAGCTTTTGCTACAGACTGGTCTGCCATCTGTAATATGATATTAGTAGGTTGTATACCCATTAATGGTAATGTTTTCAAAGTGTCCACTGTTATTACATTTATATCCGCACCCAAATCTACCAAAATTTTATTTATATCCTTATTCCCTATAGAGACAGAAATAACAGGACTTCTAGGATCTCTATATTTGGGAAGTAAAAATTTTCTTGCTAATAAATCATCAAGTTTCCCATCTACTTTGATAGTCTTGGGGTATTGTTTCTTCCTTCCAGGATTTTTCAAACATAACATTTTGATTAATTTGTTCAATTCTGGAATGTCCTTAATTTCTTGTAACAGTGGTATCTCAATATTCAATTTCCTTAGTTCCTGTACTAATTCAGACTCCTTGGTTTCTATATCTTCTTTAAATCTCTTTGGAAATGGAGTCTCAGTAGTGTCGTTATTTGGCTCCTTTTATTTTTTTTTATATCCTCTTTTGGAACAACATTACTAGGGGTTTCATTTTCTTCTGTCATTTCAGTGATTATAATAGGTGGAGTGGTAATTATTTTGCTAGATCTAGTTTGAATATCCTTATAATCCATGGCATTTAGATCAACTGATTTTTCTAGTTCGGTTCCATAAACATGAGTTGTTTATTTGTTTCTTAGGTTTTTTTATGGATGTGCTAGTATTTACGTTTAGACTATATTATCATTTTGTGAATTCTGTGCAGGGGATCCCATCTTGGCTTGTTGATTCTGATTTGAATATGTTCTTCCTTGATCATAATTACTAGGGTTCCATCTAGGTTGTGACCAAGCATAAGGATTTCCTTGACCAGCCCATGGTTTTTGATGTCCCTAAGCATACCAAGCTTGACTTGCCCAATCCTGAGGGTTCCATGTTGGTTGAGGTACCCAAGGTGGTTGTCCCCAATTTTTTGGTACTATCTAAGTAGCCCATGGCATCATCTAGGGATTAGGAATTGATCTTGGCATAAACTACCCTTGGTGATGTTGTCTCTGGAAAAAAATCAGTTCTTTTGTTATGGATGATGTACTGGTTTGTTTAAGTTGATTTTTTATGACTGGAACTAAATATCAAGCATCGGTATCATGTTCTTTAGATTCAAAGATAAGACACATTTCTATTTTATCCAAAGGATAGTCTCTTATTGCATGCTTCTTCATGCATCTAGGACAATACATAGCCAATGGTTCAGTTTTGGCATTTGCTTTAGCTTGTAATCCATCTATAATAGAGGTTAATTTAACTAAAATGTTTGTTTTAAAGTTTGCTAACTCATCCATTAGTTTGTTCATATCTGGATTCAGACTTTTCACCAATTTTCCTTTTCTAGGTCCACCCCTTGTTCTGGAATAGATTTTACAAATATCCTTAATTCCATTCATCATTAATTGATCAATGTCTCCACCTCCTATCAAGTTAAGGGCTTCCCTAGATTCTTCATCCAAACCCTTAAGAAAAATGGTTTTACTTAACTCCTCTTGAAGTACAAATCCACACCTTTTTCTCACAAAGAGGAATCTATCTAAATAGTCTTCTATATTTTCATCCTCCTCCTGCTTGATTTTGAAGAATTCTTCCTCATATTTCTCTCTCTACAATAATCCTAGTATTTGTCCAGGAAGGCAATTTCCATTTGTGCCCAAGTGGTAATAGAGTTGGATGTTAATCCCATGAACCACCTCATTTTTGCATCCTTTAGAGTGGATGGAAATAACTTGAGTTTTTTATTATCCATTTTGTAGTCATAGGTCTGACATAGTACCTTGAACTCAAACAGAAATTAGTCAGGGTCTTCAGATGACATCCCTCTAAATTTGGGTAAATGTGCAGGTGAGATATTTTTCATTGGTGTATCATCATCATCCAATTTGATTGGATAAGTAAAGGTCCTATCAGGTTCTCTTTCAGCTTCCCATGTCATTTTTAAAATATTTTCTAAATTTTTCTCCCAATCAATGTGGTATGTGATATGCCTTGGGGAAGGTGAAAAATCAGGATTAGGAGCTTTACTACTCAATTGAGAATCAAAAATTGCCCTTAATGGATCTTGAGAAATAATCCTCCTCCTAAAAGTTCTACTTCCATTAGGTGATTGATCTAAGAATTCAAAATGTGGCAATTTTGTTTCTCGTATAATCAGAGGATGATGGTGCCTCCAATTCTTGATCAAATTCCTTATTTGGACTAGAGGATATTATGAATTCTTGTGAAGATGTTCTTGGGAGGAATCTACCCTTTGAGTCTCTTTGTTTACTCATAAATTCTATGATATAGTAGGGAAGATCCTTTAACTACTAGATGTATGATTGTTGCTCTTGCTGACACCTAATTAGAAAATTCCAACTAGTGTGATCCCTGAAAATGGCGCCAAAAATGATGGGTTTCATTATTCCCTTAATTTAATCAACTTCCTGTTGATGTCATATTAAACCAGTGGTGTGTCTAAAGCTATATGCAACAAGAGTAATCCTATCAGTCTAGTAGTTGACTATTGTTATTTTTGTATTTTCTAGGGGATCTTTTCAATGTCTTAAGGACTTCTTGGCAAAAACCTTATTTAAATCATACTATGAAAACTTTGTTGAAAGGAAACACATTGAAAGCTTTATTGAAGGGAAACACACTTTTCAGAATGGAAATAAACACACTTTCTTTTAAATAAACACACTTGCTTTTGAAAGTAAACACACTTGCTTTTGAAATTAAACACACTTGCTTTTGAAATTAAACACACTTGCTTTTGAAAGTAAACATAGACAACTTAGAGTGCTTAAAAATGGTTGCAATAAGAATAAGAATCTATATAGACACCTACAGAAATGAGTATACAACAGAGTCTAACTAGAATAATTAAAAACAATATAGAATTAACAGATCTAAACTATTTTCTTAGGAAATATAAATACCAAATAGACGAATATCCTGGTCCTTGGGGAAGGGGACCTTGCTCCTCCTTGAATCAGAATTTAACAACTTAGAATTCTCTCAAATAGGAATGGCTATTTATTGATAAAACATTTGGTATTACAAAATGTACTAGATCTATGTACTTATTCTATATCTATCTTCTTTTTCTATCTCTCGATATTTTTTTATATCTACTACATTTCGCTTATATATACATTTACAATCATAGTTATCTCAATGATTCGATGAAATTGAATTGTTCCCAAAATAGATGTTGCCTCGATTGTGGCTAATAAAAAAGCTATAAGATAACTATCCCTAGATCTACGTTCAGAGATATCTTCTCATCCTTTCCTGATTGAAAGGGTCATTGATGTTAAATCTCTGGATGTGGTTAGAATAGATAAACTTCCATCGTTTCAGAACTTCAGAGAAGTTCCAGAACCATAGGAAATTGTTAAGGATCAAAACCATGAGAGTTCTGGAGCTATACCCAGGAGTTCCGGAACTAAGTCCAAAAATTCTAGAACTAAATACTGGAGTTCCAAAACTAAGTTTGAAAGTTCCGGAACTAGATGATGACTATGTAATGGAGTTCCGAACTAGCTTGGAAGTTCTAGAACTAAGCTGTATTAGAAAAGATGCTACTAAAATCATGTTGAATGCTACATACTTCATTTCTTCGACTGATTAGACTTGATTTATTACAAAACTAGATTTCAAACACACACTTCATCAAGAATTTTAGAGCCTTTAAACGTTAAAATTACAATCAATCAAAAGACAGAAAATTACATCCTAACTCATATTAGATCAAATAAAATTCACAAAATGCAATCAAACTTAATAAAAAGGAGAGTAAGATGAGATCATATATTATACATTTAATGGGCATATTCTGGCCTCATCATGAAAAACTTAGGATTTTGGTGTCCTGCCGCTAGAGGAAGAGTGTAGGGAGAGAGGTATAGTTTTACCCTCCACTTTAACTACATCGTCAAAAATGTCTAGCCATTGTAGACAAATAAAATACCAAATTTATTTGTTTCGATATTTTTCGATCAAATGTGAATAACCCCTATAGGAGCAGTATAGGAAAGGTAATGACATCTCATTTCCCCCACTCCAAGGGTTCCATAATTTCTAATATGGATGCCATGTTAGGTCATCTAGAAGCAATAGAAAATGTGGAGATAACTTCCCATGTTAGGTCATTTGGGAATGTGATGATGTAAGCTAATTCATCTGGGAGAAGTTTGTTTTGCTTGTGTTGATTGAGTGATTCAAATAGTAGAAGATTTTTGTTGGGATTTGAATGTGTTTGATTGGTTACTCATGGAGATATTTTACATGTGTATTCCCCCATATTATTTCATTAGGGGGAGTTGGTAGAAAATGGTGTGAAATGTCACACGATGTATGAGAACAATTTTTATAATGTTGAATTAGAAATGTAGAATGATCACATAACAGTGTTAGGGGAATTTTAGGATGACCTTGATTGTATTCCCCCCTTTTGGTGAAAGGGAGAGTGATGATGAGAATGGATATTGAGCCGAAATTAGATATGTGTTGACGTAATATTTATCGAAGTGCAAGATAGTAGATGTCATAAAATTGAGTGTATATTGAGTTAAATCTATGTTGAGTGTGAATGTAGTGTATGTGGAATGTGTACAATATGGTAGTAATCGAGTTATAAAGAGAATAATGCAAATGATATGAGAATCAGTGTAGTTATGCTCAAGATATGATTGAAATCATGTGATGTGTATTAGTTGAGAGAATAAGCATGAATAGTGACTATAGAGAGGTAGGTAATGGATAATTACTATAAATAGTAATAGAAAAAGTGAATAGGTATGTCATTTGATCGTTGTGCAAGCATGATTTATATATCTGGGTGTGTGAATATGTCGCATGTGAGAACACCGCAATTGAATCGATTTGAGATGGTGGCAATAGTTGTGCCATCACATACGATAGTTAAGCTAGTAAGTGTGATTATTGTTTTTAAAAAATTACGTTGAACTTAGATGTTTTTGATGATTTTTTGTGAATTTTTTTTTTAAATTTTATTGGCATTTTTTACCTAGGCATGAGCAATGAAGGTGCTAATGACCTTCAAGACACTAGTTCCTAGCCATAGGGACTAATGAGTTGCTCCTAGGTGCTAGGATCCAGATCATGTGCGTTGCAACCTAGAAGGATTGTTTTTAGCCCAAATGATTGTAAATGTGAAAATAGATGTTTGCTGATGTCATTGGTAGTTGTTTTTGTCTGAATGTGATGTACTGATGTCTTTTTTTATTGTGTTTCATTGTGCAGAGAGATATTCATTTGAGAGAGTTTCATGGTGGTCACCATTTGATTACATTTCTGGGATTGGGATTTTCGGATCATGAGTGAGATGTTCTATATTTTGGTTTCCTACTAGAGAGATGACTTTGAATCTGGAGGACGTATATCACATATGAATATTGTCTATTTTTGGTGATAGGGTATAGGTGATGTCTGTGGAGGACACACAAAGATAGATGAGGGTTGTTAGGTGGTACTTTATAGGGACCTACGTGCATACTGAGGTCCATAGCAGTATTGATGTTATACTAAGGTTAAGGGTTCCATGATTATGGAAGTTTATAGTAGTTGTGATTGCTTCTTTGGTTGCAGTCGAGGGAGGTGGTGTAGGCATCTTGTATAAGATGCATTATATTTTCATCATATAGAGGAGGATGGGATGAGATATGCTTGGGCACGATGTGTATTAGGTCATTTGTACAAGGATTTGTATAGATTCATGCAGGAGAAGGATAAGGGTGGGCTAGGAGCCACCACTTTGTTACATGTGTAGGCATATGAGTATTTTGCTATACTGAGGTAGCATTGGGCTGCATGGAGAGTTGGCTAGACCTAGTATATTTTTTGAGTGGTGGGTAGTTGTGTAGGGTAGAAGGATGGATACCGATACATATAGATAGATGTTGGATCACATGGGGCCAGGGGCCATTATCTGAAGGCCATATCATGATTATGGTGGATGGCCTAAGGATGTAATGTAGCTTCGATGTATACAATGTAATATGTGGCTACATGATATATTTTCTTCGGTGGTCAAGTTATTACAAGGAAAGCATGTAACATGACAGTTTGGAATTGATCAGGCTATGCCTCTAGAGCTATACATATGGGTGAGATCTATGAGGGTGCCAAGGAGGGCTAGAGCTAGTCCAGGACCCACAAGGGAATAACTAGTACTCCCTAGTCTTGATGAGTCTGATGTGGCTATAGGGCCAATACAGGTGGATGACGTTGGTTGTACAAAGGAGTATAATACATGGTGGGAAGAATGTCGATGTTTTCTATTATACCTAGTTATTTTTCGATACAAAGCAAGAGCACCGCCTTGAGTGTGAGAGGAGGGGTAGAGCTTCCCCGGTGGTGATAATGTAGCAACGGAAATATCAGAGCATGAGTATATGTGCATTGATAGTTTTGGATTATTACTTATTTATGTGATTATGTTGTATTTTGAATATGAGCTAATGCATTATATTGGATTATTGCAGGTGATGCTTACTGGTCATTGATTTTTGGCACTTCGATCTACACATTGACATGGAACGTGCCCACCAATTTTCTCATTGGGGTGGGATTCTAGTTCGATTAGATGTCATTGAGGGTGAGCATGTTGTTGGTTGTGGATCCTAATAGTGACGGGGTTGTAAGGGGGATTTTCCCCCTTACGGGGTCCGGGGGTGTATTTATGCATTGTGAAATCTGGGTCATTCCTTATTACATCACAGATCTAACGGGTGGTTTTCTATGTTTCCCCAAAATGATAAAAACCTAATATCTTCAAATGGTCGTTATGTGTGAGGCTCATTGTATTAGTGGCGGCCTTTGTGAGAGAGAGTATGGCTGGATGAATAAGAGGATTGGTTGTTTCTAGTGGATGTAGCCCATTTTGGGTGAACCACATTAAATTTGTGTCTCTATTTTATTGAATTCTTTTTTGTTTTATGTTTTCTGCATTATTCGTTTGCATGTTTGTTTATCTATATAATGGTATAATTATAACACATGCACATCTGTTTGAGCTAGTGGCAGTAGTGGTGGCTACGTGTACAGTGCTATTGAGTGAGAGGGATGAGGCACGAGAGGATACGTAGCGAGATAGAGAGGTTGTGGGTGGAGGTCCCTTTACACAGGATGTATTTGTTAGGTTCGTGGAGCTACAGGGTCTCTTTGTGGAGCAATCGATTAAGCTTACTCTATTACATAGACATGTAAAGAGGTATAGGGGCCGTGACTAGTGGCACATATTGATTGGTGAAGAATCTAGATCTAGAGCTCCCGTAGTTATAAATAGTGATAGCGATGATGAGATATGTTGTATATGTACATGGGGATTTCCCCAGTGATCAGTGATTGTATTACGGAACTATGATATTTTGATGATATATAGAAATGTATGATTGTCATTATTACATTGTGTTGATGAGATATATGATGTGTGGAGCATTTTTCGTATGTGTTGATTTGATTTGCACTACATAGTTGTGAATGGTGGCGAATGTATAATGATGTTTAGATTGATCACATATAGATAAGTGATGAAATAATGTATGTGATAAATGGATGGTGTATGAAATGTATAGTGTAATTACGTTGTGCGATAGATAGATAATGTAAAATTATATTGTGTGTATGACTAGAGATGTGATGAATGGTAAAGTATAAATAAAATATAGGATGTAAAAGATTATATGAATGAGATGATAGTAAAAATTCACTTAAACATATGTTAGTTATGATGAAGATAGGGAAGGGAATAATGATTCCCCCAATGTGTGGATGATGAGGTTCATTTATATAAGACCCCTTAGCAATCAAGAATGAACCATAAAGTAAGAGTGCATCATCGGGAAATGATTTGATAGTGTGCACTAAATAGATAGATCGATGAAGCTTGTAGTATAATCGATGAAGCAAGGTTCTTATTGTAACAAATCCCTCAACGGTCATATAAGAACCAGGAGAAAACAAGTGTGTTGTCGGGGGTAAGGTGAAAAAACCACCTACCAAAGACCAAGCGGGCATGGAGTGGTGGAAGCATTGGGAGTGTAAGCAGCATGAGTGTATGAACCGAACTAAATGCTAGATGAGATGGTGTCAATGAAGGGTGGGAAACCATTGGAAATAATAGATGTTGATGGCTTACATAGCCAATGTGTAGTAGAAGCACTGTACGTTAGATGAGATGGGGAAGTGGTGGATGGATGAGACGGAGAGCATGCAAGAATGATAATTGTCATAGTGGATGAATAGTGACCTTAGGAGTTGGTAGAGGTGATAATTGAACTAAACTAGAAGAACACTTACATGGAATTGGAGACATAGAATGCACACGAGAGTGAGGTCCAAAGGTAATGACACCCTTGTCTTTGAATTTTTGAAATCGATCATGAAGGGCACAAGAGTCATTTTCACAATGGCCATTGATATAATGGTAGTTCAATAAGGTCAATCACACTACCATTACAAGTGATGAGGTGGATGGTGTTAATTAGAAGGTAAGAAAATATCAAACTCTTGTCAAGTAAAGCGTGCAACACATCATGAGGCCTAGCATCATATAAATCCCATGGAAGAGATGGAGAGGTATTAGGTGGAGACCGGCATGGTGGAGGAGATGAAGGATGCTTATGTAATGGAGAAGACTAAACTTACTAACGAGGTGGAGGAGATGGAGACCTAGGAGGAAGCTCAACAGATGGATGAGGAGAATAACTAAATGGTGCAATAGTGGTAGAACTAGGAGGAGGATGTATGATATGTGTAGCAATGAGATCATATTCTAAATCAATGACTTTATAGCACAAGAGTGTGAATGATTCACATGCATCATATTGCAAGCATTTCTTTAAAGCAGAATCAAGACACAAAAAAAGATGAATTTCTTTTCTAAATCAATGGGCTAAAAGACTAATTGATGTATCCAAGCATTGAAACACAAAATATAATCAATAATAGGTTTTTTCTTGCCTTGATGTAAGTCGTAAGTGATGATGTGTGACTCTAGGGAAATTATTAAGTATACAGTGTTGAAGGAAGGCCTCTTCCAACTCACATTAGGTAGTAATAGATCCAAAAGGTATATGTGTGTACCATTGGAGAGCATCATCGGTAAGACTATGGAAAAAATCTTTTAGAAATAATCTATCATTGGAGTATGAAGCCATAGCTAGATGATAATGTTTGAGATGCAAATATGGATTTCTAGTACCATTAAAGCATGAAAATGTAGGCATAATGAAATCCTTAGGAAATGTTGAATTTTAAATGTTTTTTCAGAATAAGATTGCCATGTAAAGAATTATTATTGATAGAATCATACTAGGTCTTAATTTGAAGCTGAGATATTGGACCTTAGATTGTAATTGGAAAAAACATGCAGGAGTGATAAGATGTCATGTGAAGGAATAATAGAAGATGTGAATGGTGTGTTAGAGCTCAGTCCAGTTCCTTCGATTGAGTTGGTCTTTTTCAATATAATTTCCATAATTTAACTTATTTTGTGTGTTTTATATTACTCCATGTGCTTCAAATATCAATCTAAGTCAAGGAGAAGTGTCAATTTGTAATAGACCTTGTGCCTTACCAAGATAAATGAAAGGATTCAACAAAAATGTCAGTGGTGATTAATCAAAGTATGAAAGATTTGGGCTCGTTGGTGATCGAGATATCTGCTACACCTTGCAAAGAAGATCTTGTAATTAGCACTAAATGATTCATTTTCTCATTCGATCCAAAAAACCGAAGCTCTGAAGTCTCAAAATCATGCAATCCAACCACAAAGAATCAAGTTGCAATATTGGTTAAGAAAGGTTAGTTAAAATGGACATAACCATTTTAACAAAGACAAAAACATTCATACGGCCATAAAAGTTTCACCTTTCAAAATCAACGATCATTGTCCTTCAAAAACTCGTGAAATACTAAGGCTAATTCATTACCGGGTTATGTTTTAAAAAATTGTTTGATGTGCATTTGGCCATCAATTTCAAATGCCAAAATCAGCAGGGCCACGTGGAAAAGGATCAATGGTCAAAGACAGGGCAAGTGGCAGCATTATGTCACTCTTCAAGGAAGATACACCCATTGAACGTGAGTTCTATGGAATTAGTTTTATTGAATAACATTTCAGGTACATGGCAACTAGGTTAAAAGGTCAAAGAAGATGTGGCACAGTTAGGATACGACAGGTGGCGAGAGATCAATGACCAAGGTCGACACGTGTCACCATTTTGGTAAACTTCAAGGCAGATGAATTTTATGGACCTCAAATCTGTGAAATAAACTAAGCTCAATAATTATTTGGGTTAGTGTCATGGCATTATACTAATTCAAAAAGTCAGCAAAGTCAATAGAGATATGTGGTAACTTTTTATGAAGCCCAAAATTTTTAAGTCCGCTCAGAGATTAAATTTGTGACGCGAAGGTAAAATCTGACAAGACTAACAAGCCGAAGCTATGTGGAGCCTTTTTATTGGCTCGCTTCTCACATGATCTTAAAATCAATGGAAAAGCATGGTTTAACACCATAAATTTTTGAAAGGGTCTTGGTTCTTTTCTATTGGTTCACATTTCACAGCAATCAGAAGGGGCTATCAAATAGACTAAAATGTGAAGTAGCATGGAGCTTCCCTATTGGCTCATGATTTATAGAGGTCACTCAAGGTTCTAAACAAGTTTGACATAGCTTGATATTTGCAAGGAGTGTAGATCCTTCTCATTAGCTCATGCTTCGCAAGGGCTAAGAAGAGTATGACAAGGCAAAAGAGTGTGAATATTTTCTATTGGCTCATGCTTCACAATGGATAAAGAAAAATTTGACATTGTGAAGGTGCATTGAGATTTCTCATTGGCTCACACTTTGCAGTAAGTATAGCACATATCAAGGGTATCAAGGTGGACATGTGGCATCATTCTACCACACTTCAAGCCAATAGACTTTGACAGATCTTAAGCCCGGAGTAAATGGAATTTATTAAAAAGAATCTAGTTTGGAAGAAGGAAGGAGTAGTTAAAAGACAAAGTAGCTAGACAAATAAGCAAAGCCCAACCCCGTGACCCAATGAAAGGAGAATGCATGTCAAAGAAAAATAAATTCACATGTCGGAAAAAGGTAATCCTTGAATTAATCAAAGGCCACCACGTGTCACATTTTTTTCTTCCTAACAAGCAAAACTTCATAAGGCCATATCTGTCAATTCCCTACTATAAAAATCTAGCAAATTTTATATCATTGGAAAGGTCTCTTCGAGCCCTTCACTTTTGCATCATTAGCTTTGGAAATTGATGGTATTTGGTGGGAGAAAAAGTAAAAAAAATTCTTCAACATTCAATTTTTAGTCCCAATGTTGGTCAACTACCCGTCTAAATGAATTATGGTGTTTGTTTCTTCTCTAAACACGCTGAACATAAGGTATGAGTGAATTTGGTAGGCTATCCATGCTCCTTTTCAAAATAATTAATGCATCTTATTGGTGGTTGTAGAAGGAGATAATATTTTTCTTCTTTATATATCTCTCTCTCATTTTGTACGAGGAGGCGAATTCGCAGTAGTTGTAGAATTTTTTATTAAATTTTTTAGTTCTAGTTTCTAGTTTCTTACAAAACATTTGTATGTGTCTAGTTCTGTAAGGAAGAGCTAAGGTGGTTGCGTTGTACATCCATTAGCATATTTTGAAGGCATTTGTTTATGTCCTCAAGCCAAAACTTACATGAATAGATTCTCACTATTTTGATCAAGCTATACTTTCCTATTTATCTTGTTTTAAAGGAATGAATGAGACAATATTGGTTCTATTTCTATCTTTCATTGGCTTTACTTTTTTAAGTATGCAAGGTTCTTTTATAATTGTTGTATTCTTTTGGTCACTATGAGACTATTGTAGAATAGTGTATATTTTGCAATAGTTCAATCTGGTTGTAAAATCCTAAAGGCAACATCAATTTTGAAGAGCTTTTGTTATCCCTTAAGGGTATTTTGGGTGTATAAGAAAATATAGCAAGTCTTTATCTCATCTCTAACTCCATGATTTGTAGCTAGGATTTTGAAGATTGTAGACAACATTTGTGGGAATTAAGTATCAATGAATGCAAATATTATTTCATAGATCATGTTAAATTGATTGTTCTTTTTAAGCATCACAGTTAAGGATGGATTATTTCCATGGGAACATTAAGACACCTTGGTCATAAAATCAATTACCCTTCCCACTCCAAATCCCAATTAAAAAAACCAGTGATCTTCATACCTACCAAACATATCATACATGAATACCATGCATATGCTTATTCTGCAAAGATGAGTTCAAAATTTGTTCATTATTAGTCAGCTTTGCTAAGAATCCCACCAAGTCGTGATCCAATATCATTCAAAGAATACTTGGTCAATAATATTATGCAAATGCAATATCTGAAGTTGTTCATTATCTGTTTGTTAGATCTATATTTGATTTTCAAGTGATTACAATAAATCAAGTGACAATTGTTTTGAGAGAAGTATTGTATCTGTGGCTACACTTGATTAAAATTAAGTTACACCAACCATAAAGGAAACCAAGCCATAAAAGCTTTTCCTTTATTCAAATCATCTAATTAGGTCCTCTCACCTTTATCAAGGTAGAGGCGAAGTAACATGGTAAAGCCATCTCATTTTTTAAGGTGCCTCCTTATCACCTCCTAGATTTGAGTCATTGAGTTGAATGTTGAAAAAATCCCCGACTAACAACAACAAATAACTTTTCATTATTCATCACTCTCTCAAATCCAACCCACTCAAGTTATTTTCTCATCTTCCTCGAGGTGTGATTTCGGGATCCAACACCTAAGTGGTGTCGTTTCCTAGGACTTAAGGATTATTCTAGTATTCTATTCACCCATCATCGATACCCGAGTGGGGCCATTTTTAGGGACATTTACAGTTATCTCATTGCTATATTTGATTTGTGTTTGACTCAAGCTATTTATGAAACACTTACATGTTTGAAATTTCCATATATTTCTAGAATATAATAAACTAGTGACGACTCCCCAAAGTAAACCTAAGATAGACGACTAGTTTCATTTGATTGTAATCACTAATTTTCTTTCTATTTTACAAAAATGGAAGGATTATGGTATTCTTTCAAATTTTATCCCACAAAGAAGTTGCTTCCCGAGTTTTAGTCTATTTGACAAAGAAAACATATATGGAAGCTTGTAACTTGTTAGAGTTTAGAGCGTAATTGCAATCAAATCAATAAGCTTGAATTTCCCGGTTAAGGACTATTCTAGCACATTTGGAAATTTTGAAACACAAAGTAAACCTAATCCAATTATTTTATTTACTAAGGAGAATCATGGATTTGATTTAGAATCTATTCCTCCCGGAAGCTTTTCCCAAACTTTTCAAAATCTATTAAAACAACAAACTCATGTTCAACATTGGTTACACCATCCTCCACCTTCATTTCCTGTGAGAAATAACATGGCTGACCCCCTCCTAGAGAACCTTTCAAAGTTAACACATATAAACCTATTGATTTTAATGACATGGAAGGTTATCCAAATGAGGTTCCTAATGAGATCGAATGAGGTTTCCTAAGTTTCAAGGAAATAATGCTATCAGTGGTGATCATCATTTAAAGTTATTTCAAAATCTGATGGATGATTATGAGGTTGAGTTTGAGGATGTATATGTAAAGTTGTTTATACACACTCTAGAAGAAGATGCTTTTGAATGGTTAAAATACTTTCTGATGGATCAATTGATTTGTGAAGGATATGAAAAATGCATTCAGAGTTTCATATGGTGATAGAACTGATCCAAAGTTTCTATTGTTTGAGTTTAAGAACATTAAGAATAATCCCAATGAGTGTGTCCAAGACTTCAATACAAGATTCAATAAAACCTTGACAAGATTTCCCAAAAGTATAATACCTAGTGATGAATATTGTCTTATTAAGTACTCAAATGCATTTGTTAAGAAATTGGCATACTACTTAAGAGACAAATATCCTCTGACCCTAAGAAAATATTTTATCATGGCTATCTATATTGAGAATAATATTAAAGTTGTTGGTAAGCCACCAAAGAGAGAGGGTGTGAAGTTGGTTAACCTCAGACAAGCCTCAGACTAGAAAGATAATTGACCTTGAAGAAGTTTTCAAAACTTTGGTAGGGGTTGTTAAGGAAATTTCTTATAAATTAGCAAGAGATGAAAAGGGATTCTCCCAATATGCATAATCAACATCAGAAAATTGTACATGATAGATTTTGAAATCAATATGAAGGATATTTTAGGTGAGAAGATAGAGGAAAAGGACATGTGAAAATTTTAGAGATAAGAAAGCAAACATTGACCCTTTAGTGGGAAGAGGAAATTCTATTAAGGAAGAACATGTCATTAATTGGTGTGACAAACGCTTATTTCCCCATGTGCCTTGTGATCCCCTACTAGATGATGAAAGTGATGAGGCTGATTTTAGTGATGTGTGCATGATGGAATGTCAACCAGAATGTGAGAATAATGTATCTTCTACTGACCTCCTCTCCACCCAAACTTTGTTTGATTTCTGGACTTATGTTGATAAGATTAAGTCCATCACTATTAAAATTATTGTTGAGCATGATATGGCCCAATATTTTGAATTTCCTGATAATTATTTTGAGTATTTAAGAGATTTTATGATCAAGAAGTATGATGGTGATGTTACTTCTAGTGAGGATATAAAATTGTTGATCAATGTTGTAGTTGCTCAAGAAAAGGAGTACAATCTCAAAAATAGAAAAATTAAAGGGCCTACTCCTGTAACCAAAGAAAGGATTCCTATTCTTTCTAATATCCCCAAAGTTGATCCTTAGAAAAATCTATTGAATAGAAATCTTGTAATTCATCTTGAGCCAAGAAGTTCTTCCCAAAACCCCACTGAAAAGAACCTTTTTCCATATGAAAAAACTGTAACAATGTCTTCCAATTCTCCTCTCCCCAAATATAATTTATGTGATATGACCCATATTTTAAGTCAGATAAATATTACAGTTCCCATTGTATAATTATTAAGCATCCTTGAGCATAAAAAGTTATCCTTTGAGTATTTGGGTTTAAAGGATGATGAGATTGTTACCAATGAGGATCTTGTTGATGAGAAATCATCCCCCACAATTGTTAAAGTTGAAGTACAAGAAACTAAAGAAGATATGGAAAATCCTTCTGAGGTATATCTAGGAACTTCTTTGGTAGAAACACAATTGGATGTTGACCCCTTTTTCACATCACTTATTATAAATGGGTGGCTCTTACACAATTGTATGTTTGATTCTAGAGCTTCATGTAACATCATGCCTCTTGTAGTCATGAATAAGTTAAACCTTAAGATAAATTCTACTTTTGGGAGATGTTATGCTATGAATTCTAGAGAGGTGCATATGATGGGCTATGTGAAAGGATTGATTGTACAAATGGTATCACATCTAGGAAAGTACTTGACTATAAATTTTGTCATTCTTGACTTCTCTGCTAAATGGGGTATGTTGTTGTCAAGAAATTGGAAAGCTAGTGTTGGAAGAAGTGTCCAAATGGATATGTATTATGTGACCATACCATTGGAATGGAAATTTGTAAATTTATACAGAGAAGATAAGATGTTACATCTCATTAAAGATCCTAATAATGTCTCTTATGAATTACTTTTTACTAACATAGACATGGACAATTTTATAGGTAATGTTAATTTTAAAGACCATTGTCCGGATGTAAATGCTCAGTTTGAAGAGCCGAGAGGTCCCACAGACCATGATCTTTGATGGAACTTTCTAAAGTAGTGGTAATGGGGTAAGAGTGGTGTTGAGTTCTCTAAACATTATGTCTTTCAATTTTTCTTTTAAATTGAGTTTTGAATGCACCAATAATGTGGCTAAGTATGAGGCACTCCTGCTAGGATTAAGAATTTCTTGGAGACATGGGATAAAGGACCTCCTAGTTAAAGGGGATTCGATTAGTGATTAAAATAAGAAAGTTATATGCAACAAAAAATCAAAGGTTAAACCAATACATGAATGCAGTTTGGGATCTCATTGAATGTTTTGATTCATTTAATATTGAATACCATGAGAGAATCCAAAATGTAGCAACTGATAGATTGGCAAGTCTTGGGTTCATAGTATGACAACCAAGATTCATCCCCTTACTATAAGTTTGAAGTGGAAGTATTATTTCAACCTTCTATACCTAATAATATACAACACTGACAAGTATTTGATGATGATTCACACATCAATAGATTTCTGAATTACCAAGATGAGTTCACTAACCAGATCATTTATTTGAAACCTATGATAGAGGTGTGTGAGGGGAAGGAAACCCTCTTTGGTACAGAAGTAACTCAGATAAAAACTAATGTAATCCCAAGATGATTAGTTAGTTTAGAATATTCCTTTAATAGTAATGATAAAGCAATTTGTAAATATGCTAATTTGATAAGAGATGTTGTGGAGTGCAATATGGGTTTAGGCCAAGACCCTAGAAATGTCTGGTTAGGCAGTAATTTGAATAAGGATGAAAGAGAGGCTTATACTAAGCTATTAAGAAAGTATAAAGACTTCCTTACTTGGTCTTATTTTGAGTTGAAATATTACAGTGAGGATTTTTTTCAACATGAGATACACTTGGCACCCCACACTAAGCCTTTTAGAGTGAAACAGAGGCCTATTAATCATATTCTTGCAACCAAGATGCAAAAAGAATTGACAAAGTTGAGGGATGGTGGGATAATCCAACCCACTAGATACTCTTCATGGGTAGAAAATTTAGTTCTAGTTAGAAAGAAGAGTGGAGACATAAGGATTTGTGTAGATTTTAGAAATCTCAACAAAGCATCATTCAAATAGAATTATCCATTTCCAAATATGAACAATTTATTACAAAAGGTAACAGGATAAGAGTTTTTATCTACATTAGATGGATTCTTTGGATATAATAAGGTGGTAGTAAAACAATTAGAGTAATTCAAAATTGCCTTCATTACCCCATGGGGAACATATGTCTATGTTAGGATGCCTTTTGGATTAATGAATGCTAGAAAAACCTTTCAAAGGGCCATGGATGTGGCTTTCTTTGGTCTTATTAATGATTTTACCACAATATATTAGGATGATATAATTTTTTTCTCTAATAAAAGGGCTGACCACTATGTGCACCTTGAAAATATGTTACTCAGATGTAGAGAATATGGGATTTCATTAAATCCTAATAAATGTCACTTTGGAGTGCAAAAGGCAAGCTGCTCGGACACATAGTGTCACAAGGAGTCATGATAGAGCCTAAAAGGGTAGAAGCAATTAGTAAGGTTCCTATCCCTATGTCCAAGAAAGGAATTCAGTCCTTCTTTTGGCCATATAAATTTTTGAGAAGGTTCATCTCTAATTTTTTTGAGACCACTATCCCCATCACAAGTATTCTAAAAAAGGATCAAGTCACTAAGTGGGAAGAAGGGGTTGTCCAAGCGTTTAAAGGAATGAAGTAGGCACTCAAAAATAACCCTATGTTGACTAGCCCTGATTATAGAAAGGAATTTTAGATGTTTTCATTTTCCTCTGAATTCACTATTGCCTCTGTGTTGAAAAATAATGAATAAGGCCATGAAAATCCTATTGCATTTTTTAGTAAAGCATTACAAGGATCTGAACTGAATTCTTTTGTCATGGAAAAGCAAGATTTTTCTCTATTCAAAGAAACCAAGATCTTCAAACCTTATATTCTTAGCTTAAACATTATATCATATGTACCCCACATAATGGTAAAGGACATCTTGTCTCAGATGGAGGTATCAAGTCTAATAAAAAAATCATGTACTTTAGACATTATTTATCTCGGTCTCATACTACTATTTAGAAGTTTCTTGAGTGAAGAAAGTACTAATTAACCCCCATCTTTTGGCCATCTTGTTTTATTTTATTTCATCATTACCAACCTCTTACAGCCCATATGCCTAGTCAGCTTTTATCATCCCACATAATTTTAGCCTCGACTGAGGCACCATGGTCCCTTTTGCACTTTCCCGCCATTTTTTGGGCTCTTTGTATCCCTTTTACATCTTTATTTTTCTTGTGGTCAACCTTTTCGGGGTTAATTACGAAATTAGATCAAGAAAACCCTATAAATATAAAGTTATGAGACCATAATGAGGGATCTAGCATCATTTACTAGTATCACTCATCTAGATTTGCATCCATCTATTGCATTGGATATCACTTGCATCCACATAGCTCCATCATCAAGACACAAGTTTAGGACATTTTCATCACACTTCATAGGGGGGGATTTTATTCTATTCTAGGCACACATTCGATTACATTTTTTACACAAAGTGTGACTAGACCGGCACACAAGAGTAACCTAGGGCATGTTCACACACACTTAAACATAGAACTACATCGGATCTAAGATGTAGTGTAGTGATCATTTAGTAAGTCCACCATTGTGGTAGTTGAGGTCAGTCTAACCCCTTCATATGCATTCTTATTTTTAGGGTTTGATGTTTTTTTGGGTCTTATGAGTCTTTCTTTCATCTTGGATTATTGGCGACATCTGAAGGAGCATGGAGAATCTAATATGACACACAATGAGGGTTCCATATCACCTCCCAACCCTACGGAGACCACTTTTAGAGCTTTTTCATAGACCAAGGTGCCCAAATTGTAGACCAGAGCACCCGCAGTGCCCCAATCCCTCTCTAGGTGCTCTAGTCCCTCTCCAGGCTCTCCAGTCTAGCTAGATCCTCCATATCCATCCTTTCTAGGAATTTTGCATAGTCATTCATGCTTTTGTATTTTCCAGTCATCACTATGACACTATTCGTGAGTATCTTTTATTTAGTTGAGTTCTTTCCTCTTTCTTCTTACACATTAGGGTTAGCATTTATTTTTACATAATTACTTAGATCATTTACATACTTCATTTATTGTATTTATTTACTTTATTACAATTTTTAATAGCTTAGATTAACTATCCCCATACTACATAGTCAATTTTAGCTAATAATGTTGGTGAACCTCGCTTTTACACTTAGGATCCTCATTTTTCATCTATCATTTCTCCCCAAGTTGTTCAAGTCTCTTCATCTACTTTACTCAAGAGATATCCTCATTTTCAGGTTGTTTTGTAAAAACAACTAGATTGCATGTATCTGGATGGCAATACGCCGCCACACAAAATAATTCCTATATTCGATCCTTTATCTTAAGACTCGATCCTAGTGTTCCTCCATCTACTCAACCCCTATTGGATTCAATTCAAGCTTTGCATGCTTTATTTCAAGAAAAATTTAAGGCTATGGAATCAACTATTACATCCCTTAGATATGAAATTCAATAGCTTAAGGATGCGTCTCAATCATACGTTTTTTCTCATTCTACATCCTCTATGTAATCTATGTCCACTACATGTCATCTAGTTGAACCTCAAGACATGCCATTTCCTAAGCCTCTTGTGTTTGAGAATAATACTACGCCACATGATATTCTTACTCAGCTCCTTAATCACCGAGTTAATAACTCTACTACCTAATCATTATTATTCTCCTTATCGGTTAGTAAAATATCAAGATCATCCATATTACAATCATCATCAAATCAATGGACATAATGATAACGATTGCCACACTTTTCTGTGCATAATCAAACATCTTGATCGTCAGGGACTTATTTCTTTTGTTGCACATCATTCTAATACAACTAATAACTCACATTGGGTTCCTAAATCTGACTCATCTATATTTAAAGAGCATCATGCCAAGTGTCATTCTAGAAACTTCTAAGCAACAACCTCTTGCAATTAGTTCACCATATCCTCCTATTCAACCATCTACGACATCACCAAGTCCATCATCTACCAACATTAGTTCACAATATCCTATTAATAATTCATCAATCATATCACCAATTCAACTTAAGCAAGTTCCCTTCAGAGTTAGTGCAACATATCCTCCTCTCAAATCTAAGCTCAAACCAATTAATTTTGTCCCAATAACTAATCCTCCTACTAGTGATCATGATATATTTTCAATCTCACCATCATCACATAGTTCTCCTATTGACTTTATCCAACATGGTTCCACCACACGTAGACTTGGTCTTTGGTAGGTAACTCTTGTTACTCTACCCTCCTAACGACACACTCATATTCTTATGGTTCTTATATAACCGTTGAGGGGTCCTTTACCATAAAGAACCTTGTTTCATCTTACATTAGTATATTCCTCCATTACACCACCACCTATACATACAAACATCTATAATACTTTAACACTCCTTATGCATCATCAATTAAACAAAATTTATAATGCTTCATCACCCTCATACATCATTTATCACATAGTACATGCGTTATCATAAACTTTGGGGGCATAACATCCCACATCCCCCTAATTTTAACATCTACGCATATCTCACTTTTACATTCTCATACATCAATCTCATAGTATACGCATACTCATTACACACTTTAGTGTCATTAATACCTGATGACACACTCTTGTGCTTCGGTTCACTCTTGGCTGTTGAGGTATTACTACACTGAACCCCACACACTGCACATTAGTTCATACACATTGCATCTAGTCATACATCGGGTGACATACACCCTACATTCTACATTTACATATCATACATACATCATACATCGCATTAGACTTCATCATACATTACTCATCCTTCATACTACATTATTAGGCTATATGCACATCTCATATTGTCACATTGCACATCTCATCATATGTCTTACCTCTTACATCATGCAAACTACATTTAGTCTACACTATTTCAACACTCATGCATATTGCACCCATCGTCTATAGCTAGTTTAAATCATTGCGATATTTACATATCTACACATCATACTACTCAGTCCTTATACATATTTGCATCTAGTGTGCCACATCACTTATCATACATACTATGTTTAGTCTACATACATTACATTGTATACATCATACACTTCCTATTTTATACACCGCATGGTCATTTCATCATTACATATACTACTATTTTCATTGCACTTGCACTACCCTATGACACACTTATGTTCCTCGGTCCATACTCGACTACCGAGGGTTTACAAATCAAATGGACCTTACACTCATCACACATGCAAAAATCCTAGGCTAGTGACATATGCTTTAGGATAAATTGTCACCTATTCTATCATTTTGTAGTGGTATACACATTAGGTTACATCACCACTCCTTCCTTTCATCTTGTAGTGATATATGCTTAGGGATAAATCATCACTCATCCATTCATCTTATAGTGATATATTTTTAGGATAAATCATCACTTATACGTGCATTTTTCATGATATACACTTCATCTATAGGGTTCAAACACACATCATCATTAGGTAGCATCTCATCACTACACCTACACATTCATCACAATGCATTAGACACAACACAAGCTACTTGACCATTTCCCAATGACACACTCTCATTTACGGTTCATTATTTACTATTGAGGGGGAAAACAAAATGAACCTCATTGCATACATTTACATTCACTTAGGGGGCTCATGGATCCTATCATTCCATCTTGCATTCCATTCCATCCATCCACAACATATTGCATTATCTTAGGGTCATTTACTCGTGTGTCTTTGGTGTTTTAGATGATCACTTTATTACACATGTTATATTGATTTATTATATGTCATTATCTATATCATCCACACATGTGCATTCACATCTTTGTTTAGTTATGATCTCAGATACAAATCCTTTACACACAACATGGATGCTCGCATTATACACTTCCTACACTGGTCACTGGGGGAATCCACATTTGACTCTCACAGGTGTTATTGTTTTATTTTTTACATAGCAGTTTACATTACCTAGTTATTAACACTTTAACATATTGATAATTTCTCTAACATGCTAATGGGGTTCCATGTGCAGCACTTGTTTTGTAGATTTACATGTTACCATTACATTTTTGTTTGTCTGTACTTATCTGCCATTGTTTGCTTCTTGTATGTGGGCTTTACCCTATGTTTGGTGTGAACACTTGTTTTTTTGTATCCATGATGGCCTTTCATGTCTTGTGACATCATGAGTGATGTCCCATGTTTTCAACCTGTTGTGTGTGGCTTACTTGTCTTCTTACGTGTTTACACTAATTTTCTTGGTAGTTTTTACATTATATGCATAGATTACACTTTTTTTCTACATGCATGAATTTTCATACTAACACTTGTCTTTGGATAGCCATCCTTGTTTGTGCACACCTTGGTTTCTACCAAGCACATTCCCTTCCCCCTGTAGGACAGATTTACAGAGTACATGTGGTTGGTCCTCTTTTGGAGCCTCATTCTCCTATCAGCAACGTCGCATGCGCCCCTAAGGAGGGGGGCATCATTTGGGTTTTTACATATTAACACATAGATTCTACACCGATTACATTCAGTTATATATAGAAAATTGGTTCATACTAGTCTACGAACCCCATACATAGCAGATTTTATAGGACATGGTGTCCTTAGCATTTTGGGAAGCAGTTATCAGGCTTAGAGGTTATAGTGGGTGTGCCTCTCTACACTACTTCGGCCAGTGGCGTTAGATCACCCAAAAAACCAAGATGTATAAAGATCTCTTCACACACATTTCATGGAAGCATTTAAAGATTAGAGGACACACAACATTTCCTCACTATACTTCTTAGGGATATGGCATGAGATCACCCAAAAAAACTCATAGTACAAGATATCCTTCTACACTCTCTTATTCGACATGGATCAGGTGCACATGTTCCATTTACATTTGCATATTTTACATATACATACGGCTTTTACATTTCATTTTTACACATACATACATACATATTTTACTACTTGATCTTTTTCTCCTTACAAGTCCGGCCGTATGAGAAACAAACAATCAAATAGGGACAACAACAACAACAACAACGTCAATAACAATACTTCACAATAACACATGCTTTACTAACCATGTAGGTACATCACACACCGCAACAGCTACAAATGCGTTCCGCCCTAAGTTCACTCTCATCACTATTTCTTTGACATTTTTCATCTTTAGTTTCCATGATCCTCCATCTTTTTGTCATTCCATGCTTTGTCTAGTCCTTCGACATGCCTTCTTCATCACTCTTCATGGACATCAGGTACGCATCTCTATCTACTTTATTTTACCGAGATTTTTTTCTCACCAACATAAAATGGGGGGAAATATATTCAAAAGATCATGTACTTTAGACATTAGTCTCATACTACTATTTAGAAGGTTATTGCGTGAAGAAAGTACTAATTAATCCCCATCTTTTGGCCATCTTATTTTATTTTATTTCATCATTACCAACCTCTCACACCCATATGCCGAGTAAGTTTTTGTCATCCCACGTTATTTTAGCCTCGAATAGGGCTCTAGATTAATCTTGGGGCACCCATGGGTGCCTGAAAGATTTTGTGAGAATTGAATCAGAAACGATGCACCACGAAGTAGTTGCACTCAAATGGAATCGTGATACCTCCAGTGTAATCACAAGGATTGATCAACAATGGAAGAACTTTCTCAACAGAAATAAAGCTTGCACATAGAGGAAAGACAACAGAGTTTCTTGGCATACACATAAATCGAAATGAAAGGGTACATATATAGGGTCTTGAGTAACCTGAGTGCATGACACACAATAAAACCTTAAACCTAACCCATGTGAGATGACCCTCCATATGTGAGTGGAGGACACATATGATCCCACAGACTAACACCCCCCTTCATCGAATTTGGGGTAGTAGTTATGATGAGTCAAATAGAACAAGAAGACACTCCTAAACAACTAAGAAAGATGTGTCAATGGGGCCCAGTAACTAAAGGCCTGATTAGGTGCCCATATAAAAATAACATCTTCCTAGAAGAAGAAGAGAAGGACTATATAGCCCGAAGAAGATGAGCAGTTGCATAAGACCTCGCCCCAAGAAGAGACCTGTAAGTGAAGAAACTTCACTTTAGTGAAGGGCTTGGTGAATATATATGCAATCTGATCAACTATCTAAATGTAGTGAATATTGATGATACCATCATGAATAAGCTCTCGTATGAAGTGCATATGGATCTCAATGTTCTCCATCTACTAATGTTGAACTGGATTTGTACAAATTGAGATAGATCTTGTGTTATCATAATAGATAATGGTAGGCCACCAAAATTGGATGCCAAAATTTGTCAGAATACCCTGTAGCCAAACAACCTCTATGGCAGCATTAACTACTCCTCTGTATTCTACCTCTGTAGAAGATATCACAATTGCATTCTACTTCTTGTTAGACCAACTAATAGGACCCGAACCAAGAGAGAAACTATATCCAAAGGTAGATTTCTGATGATCTAAGTCACCATTCCAATCAGAATCTATGAACCCAATCAAGTCAATATCCACCCCTCCATAATAGTGAATGCCATCAGTATAGGTGCCACAAACATAATGAAGGATCTACTTAGCTGCTTTCTAATGCAGCTCATGTGGCTCCTGCATGAATCTGAACATGATCCCAACAACATAAGATAAATCCAGTCAAGTGTGAGTCAAGTAAATCAAGCTCCCCACCAACTATCGATAAAGGGTACCATCAACCAAGGGATTAGAGCAATCAGAAACCAACTTAACCCCGAAAAGAAAAGGAGTAGGAGAAGACTTGCAATCGGACATCTGAAAATGAGCAAGCAAGTCAAGAGCATATCTAGGTTGTGAAATAAAAATTTCCAAGTTAGATTGTGAAATCTAGATCCCAAGAAAGTAATGAAGCAGACCTAAGTCAGTCATGGAAAACCTGTTGGCCAAGGTGATCTTCATATAATCAATGATAGAGGAAGATTTTCCTGTGATCAACAAGTCATCAACATAGAGAACAAGGATGAGTATGGAGTCATCTTTCCATAGAATATAAACATTTGGATTAGAGTGACACCAAGTAAACCCTGATGTAAGTAAAAAGGAGTCCATCTTGGCATACCAAGCCCAAGGGGATTTTTTAAGGCCATAAAGAGACTTCTTTAACTTACAAATGAGGGAGGGATCATAGGAATAACCCGAGAGTTTGTTCCATGTAGATATCTTCCTCTAGGTCACCATGAAGGAAGGCACTCTTAATGTCCATTTGATGGAATTTCCATCTATTTGTTACGGAAATGGAAAGGGTCACTCAAATAGAAGTCATCTTCACAACTAGAGAAAAGGTTTTAGTATAATCAACCCCAGCTATCTGGGAGAAACCCTTAGCTACTAATTGCACTTTAAAATTTTTGACATCTCCATCTACTCCATACTTTTTTTGAAACACCCACTTACACCAAACAATTTTTCTTCCTTTTGGAAGAGGGGTGAGATCCCAAGTATCGTTCTTCATGAGAGAGGAATACTCCTCATCTATGGCAAAATCCCACTCAGGAATACCAAAAGCCTCTTGGAAAGACTGTGGATTAGAAGCGAAGGTAAAGAAAGAGTGGGGTCTAACAAAATCTGAGCAAGTACGTCTCATATCCAAAGTATCTCCAACTAAATCTCCAGCACTTTGCAAAGTTTTCCTAGCCAAAAGAGAACCATGAGGATCAGGCTCTGAGTCGTAATATTTATCACTCGAGTGAGAAGGGACATAGTCCTCATCATCACTACTATCAGAATTGGAAGACTCAAAGGTCTGATGGTTGGGAGGATCAGGAAGAGGAGCATGCTCAACAACATCATCATCTGATGAGTCAGAATCTGAATCAGCAAGCTGAAGAACCTCAATAGGTAGAGAAGTAGAATTTGAAGAAGACTCATCGAACTTAACACTTCTCTCAATATAAAGCTCATGAGAAGTAGGATTCAACAATTGATATCCCTTGTTGAAGTAGGATTCAACAATTGATGTCTCATCTTGGTAGCTATTTTTTGGCTACTTTGAACTTCATTGTCACATTTGGATTCTGATCCTTTTCTCTCTGGTTCTCTTTCTTATTCTGGCTTCTAGGCCATCTTTTGTAATCAAGGGTATAGTCCCTTTCAAAAAACTATTTGCCAATAATAAAAAAAAAACAATTGATATCCCTTCACACCATCAGGATACCCTACAAAGATACAAGGTTTGAATTGTTGTTCCAATGCCTTTCATTTCTTCTTGGGAATCCGATCCATAGCCTTAGATCAGAAGACTTGAAATAGCTCAACATCAGGCTTGCATCCAAACTAGGCTTCAAAGGGTGTCATCCCTCTTACTACCTTGTGTGGAACACAATTCTGAATATAATTATCACAATTCTTTGCTTCAGCCCAATACCTGTGAAGGAAGAGACTTGAGTGAATTATACAAGTGGCCATCTCCTTAAGAGTACAGTTCTTTCTTTATGTGACTTTATTCGTAAAGGGCTATAAGAAACTGTATGCTACAAGGAGATCCCTTTAGAAGTACAGAAATCCATGAACCTATTATTTACATATTCACCTCCATTATCGGTTCGAAGAACCTTAATAGACCATTCTGCTTGTTTCTCAGCAAGAGCCTTAAAGTCTTGAAAATGTTCAAAGACTTCAGACTTAAGCTTAAGAAAATATACCCAAGTATATCACGAATAGTCATCAAAGAAGGTGAGCACATAAAGAGCTCTAGTAAAAGAAGGAGACTGAAATGGACCAAAAATATCACTTTGAACAAGATCCAAGGGACGAGTAGCTCTCCAGGATTTTCCTTTTTCAAATTTATTTTCAGTATGCTTTCCAAGGGTGCAACCCTCACAAAGACCCTTAGAAAACTTGACGCAGGGTAACCCATTGACCATTTCATTTTGGCTCAATTGTTTAAGGTAGCAATAATTTAGATGTCTGAAATGCTCATGCCATATCTTACTAACCTCATTTGCATGAGTGAGCAAGGTAGTGGGCATAGAATCAGAATTAAAGTGGGAAAAGTTATACAACCGTGAATGGTGATCCACCTTTCCCTCAGCCACTGTAGTGTCATTGTTAAGTTCACGAATAATCACCAAGTTAGGACCAAATTCCTCATACATTCCTTCACCAAGGTGAGTAATTTGGTAAACCGATAGGAGATTGGTAGAGAGATCAGGAACACTCAACACTTGGTTGAATGTTCCCCCATCCATCTCTACTGATCCACTACCGAAAAACTGACATTGTCGTGTCATTAACCATAGTGATTTGGGATATACCACAAGGCTTGATGTTGGAGAACTCAACATATGAAAAATACATGTGGTGCGAGGAACCAGAATCTATAATCCATGTCGATGAAGAGAAACTTTGGCTACAAGGACCTTTCCTTTCTTCTTATTAGATTTAGACCCTTTTACAGTAGAAGACTATGCCTTTGGAGCATTTTGTTTGATAGACTCAGGAACACCTATTTGATTTTTATCAAGTAAATGAGTAAGGTGATCAATTTTTTTCTCATACACATATGCTCTTTATGACTAGGCTTCTTGTAATAGGAACACAAAAACTTGTCTTTCTATGCTCTGGGCTCAGAAGTTGAAGTGTTCGTGTTAAATTTAGTTTTAGTCTTGGTTTCCTTCTTAGGTTGATCCTATTTTTCTTTCTTCTTTTCAGTCTTCTTTTCCTTACTAGTACTTGCTATAAGGGCATGTGACTTGGACTTGAGATACCCCATTTGAATGAGTTTGTCTTGTTCTCAAATGATTTGGGATGAAAAATAGTCAAAGGAGAGCATATTCCAATCCTTGCCCAAGGCAACTTTTGTAGCATAAAAAGTTGACACAAAGACAAAATATCCAGGACCTAACTTAGAGAGAATCGACAAGATCAGTTGAGAATCTTTCTTCTCTACTTAACATTATTTTAACAACAATCTAGTGTGGACAAACTTTGAGAATAATTCTTGTAGGTTTTCAAAATCACTAGGATTTAACCCTAGTAGTTCATTTTCCAACTCATGCACTCTCATGTCATCTTCTTTGTCCAAACATTCCATCTAACGTTTTCCACGCAGAATTAGGTAATTCGGACAACTCAATGTGTAAGAGTAATTCAAGAGAAACATACATGCAAAGAAGACCTAAAGCTTCATCACTACGGTTTAACCACTTAGATTTTTTAGGGTCGTCATTTGGTTCAGTCTCAGTTCCCATGGTGATGCAGAATAACCCTTTACCCCTTAGTTTCATAATCATTTTTGATCTCCATTCGAAGAATTTGAACAACGTAAGTAAAGGAATTGAAAGTGCATCCATAGTGAAGAGAGAGAGAAGGAATGTAGAAAAGAAACACAAGAATCACAACCACCCAGGAAAATATAATAACCCCCTGCTTTCGGAGACTTTATAGTTTAGTACGTTGAATACAATTGGGTCCGAGCATGCATCTTGAAACAGTTGGTAACTCACCTTGCAATCAATGTAATAACGTGTAAGAGAGGAGACCACAATTGTGTTTCATGGAGCGCAGCAAAGTGACACCGTATACAAGCACAACTTGCAAAAACTAGGAAGGAGGTGAAATCAAATCCTGGTTGTGAGAAAGAGTGTCTCACGTTGCAATGGATACCCCCTTGCTACAAACTATGGTGGATGTGCTCACTAGTCGCAAGCAATAATAAGGGTAAATACAAGTTTTAGATGAACTCAAGATGATTCCGATGATCTTTAGAATGCCAGAAAAGCACACGGAATACAAATAGGTGCTCAGAGTGTCACTGCACACTTAAGTGCATGATTAGTAAAAAATAGACAATAACACCTAAAAAGTATCGCTTTGAAAATGCCTAATTTAGCTAATTTTAAAGCTATGGGAGTTTTTAAAATGATAATTAACGTTAAAAATTATTACTAATCGTAAATGAGATTCGTAATTAATAGGAATAGATTTAATATAATTAAATCTAATTAATTATGAAAAAATAATTAAGATCTATTAAAAATATTAAATCCTAATTAAAAATCAAATACTTTCCCTTTTAAATAAATTCCCACCTTATAAAAAAGACACCTCAAATTTGAAATTTTAGAAACTTACGTTATATAAAAAAACACCAAAATAAAATTTTAAAAACTTACCAAATACATCTTACCATAAATGAATGTAACTACCCACTTATGGTTTGAATGAAATAAATGAAAAATTAATCAACTTACCAAAAAAGGTACTTATCTTGGTGGAAATGGTTCGAGTGGATCTGAGTTGGGTGGACAAAGGCCGGAAATTCGTTTGGAGGCCGAGCTTTGTGGAGACCGTTGGAGGATCCCGAGTTGGGTGGATCCCGAGTTGGGCTCATAAGTTGAGAGAAAAGTGAGATCATGGCCAAGATTTGCGGTTTGAAGTTGTTAGAGAGTTGGTCGAGGTGTAGATGGGCTCGAGGATTGGGGAAAGAAGGAGCAGGGCACACGGGAATGTAGGTGGGTGGGGTTAAAGCCCGAGGTGGGAGCGGGAACCAGGGACACAAAGCAGGCTCACCCTAGCCTAGAACACGAAACCACAAGGAGCTTGGGACACAGGTCTAAGAGTCAAGCATGAGTTTGTAAGAGCTCAAACTCGAGAGCAGGGTCACAACCCAAAAAAAAGTGAGCCGAGAGGAGAAGGACTCACCCGAGCCACAAGGAAAAAACATGACTCACGGCTCGCAGGGTTTGAACTCGAACTCGCCAAAATGACTCATCCAGGTTGGAAATGTAGGCCGCATGCTAGAGTGAGCTCAACCACACCAGATCTTGGCCACTGTGGGAAGGATGGGCATGAGTTTGAAGGAGCTCGCAAGCAGGAGCTTAGGGTAGAGAAGAGGAGCTTGGTGCTCGATGGAGAGCTTGGCTGGGAGCTCGGTGGAGAAGAAAACCAAAACACCAAAGACTTCAAACTTGAAATTTTGAAACTATATTCTGCAAAAAAAAAAAAAAAATACATAAAGAAACCAGAAAGCAAAGATCTAAAAAAATCATTTTAATAAAAAATTAAAAAACTAAAAATAACCTCTATTTTTAGCTAATCTACTAAATTTATCCACAGTTAGCTAAATGTAGCTATAAACCCCTGAAAAACTCAAGAATATTTGCACATGCACGAAGAACACAAAAAAATGACACACTTTCCAAGAACAGCTTGTTAAATATGTTAGCAATAAAATTCCAGAATCTAATGATCAAAAAACTTGCACGAGGAGTAAAAAAGAAACCAAGAGTAATCACAACTCAAATGACGAATGCACGTTTACCCGATCTTAGCTCTGATACCATGAAAGAGTTTGTGAGAATCGAATCAAAAATGATGCACCATGAAGTAGTTGCACTCAAATAGAATCGTGATAGCTCTAGCATAATCACAAGGATCGATCAACAATGGAAGAACTTGCTCAATAGAAATAAAGCTTTCACATAGAGGAAAGAAAATAGAGTGTCTTAGCATACTCATAAATTAGAAATGAAAGGGTACATATATGGTGTTGAGTAACCCTAGTGCATGACACACAAGCAAACCCTAAACCTAACCCATGTGAGATGACCCTCCATATGTGAGTGGAGGAAACATAGGATCCCACACACCAACAACACCTGGTCCCACCAAGGGCACCCTGGTCCCTTTTGCACTTTCCCGCCACTTTTTGGGCTCTTTATAACTATTTTACATATTTATATTTCTTATGGTAAACCTTTTTGGGGTTAATTACAAAATTATATCAAGAGAACCCTATTAATATAAAGTTATGAGACCATAATTTGGGACCTAGCGTCATTTACTAATATCACTCATCTAGAGTTGTATCCATCTATTGCATTGTAGATCACTTGCATCCACATAGCTCCATCATCAAGGCACAAGGCTAGGACATCTACATCTCACTTCATAGGGGGAGGGATTATATTCTATTCTATGCATACATTTAATTACATTTTTTACACATAGTTATTGCTCACTACTTCACAAAGTGCGACTAACACAAGAGAAACCTAGGGAATGTTCACACACACTTGCACATAGAACTACATTGGGTATGAGATGTAGTAAAATTCTCAGTTATTAAGTCCACCATTATGGTAGTTGAGGTCATTCTGACCCCCTCATAAGCATTCTTCTTTTTTAGGGTTTGATGTTTGCTTTGGGGTCTTGCAGTCTTTTTTTCATCTTGTATTATTTGTTACATCTGAAAGAGCACGGTGAATTTGATACAACACATAACGATGGTTCCATATCACCTCCCAACCATGCGAGGACCAATTTCAGAGCTTCTACACAGACCATGGCACCCAAATTCAGCCCAGAGTGCCCGCAAATTCCCTAGTCCCTCTCTAGGCGCTCCATTCCAGCTAGATCCTCCAAATCCATCTTTTCCGAGACTTCTACATAGTCATTCCTGCTTCTATAGTTTCCAGTCATCTTTACTACACTGTCCTGTGAGCATCTATTATTTAGCTAAGTTATTTATTCTTTCTTCTTACACATTAGGGTTAGCATTTCCTTTTACATAGTTACTTAGATAATTTTCATACTTCTTTTATTGTATTTATTTACTTTATTGCAGATTTTCATAGCTTAGATTAACCATCACAATACTACATAGTTAGTCAATTTTAAGTTAATCATCAAGTAAAATATGTCGTTGGGTTAACAAGCTTCAAGACTATGACATGGAAATATAAACTACCAAACTTATGCGGGCTCTAGGCCTTGCAAAGTTGATGGTAGAGAGAAATTTGCAGTTACTTGACATATACAATGTTGAAGAAGAAGGACCACACCCTCATGAAAAGGTAAGCACTTCAGCTTGGTATAAAGATATAGTCTTTTACTTGATCAATTTTAATTTTCATATGTACTTAGACAAGAATCAAAGAAGGGCACTCAAGCTAGATTCACAAAAGTATATCTTGACTGATCATGGACTAGCTTGGAAGAACTCTAGAGGAAGTTTTGTTGAGATGTATCAATGAAGAATAAGCACTTAAGATAATTACAGAATTCCATGGGGAGTATGTGGAGGTAATTTTGATGGGAGAGTCACTACTCATAATATTTTTAGGGCATATTATTGGTGGCCTTCATTGTTCAAAGATACTACCTTGTTGGTTACAAGGTGTGAGAGTTTTCAACATTTTTTCTGAAATTTTGAAAGCCTCGGGGCCTTACCCCTGCATCTTGTGTCAATAGAAGCTCCATTTAAACAATGGGAAATGGATTTTATTGGTGAAATATTAGACTCTTAAAGTGCTTTTCATAAATGGATACTAGTAGCCAGTGACTACTTTACCAAATGGGTTGAAGCCATTCCCACTAGGAAGGAAACTCATCAAGTAATCATGGAATTTCTTCTCAATAATATAATTTCTAGATTTGGGGTGCCTACTAAGATAATTGTTGATAATGCCATGAGATTCTGAGCTAAACTATTGGCAAAAATTTGCAAGTAATATGGAATAAAATTGGCCTATACATCAAATTATAACCCTCAAGGAAATGGCCAAGCAGAATCAAGCAATAAGAACCTGATTAAGATCCTCAAGAGAACACTAGAGACAAACAAAAGAAAATGGGGAGAGAAACTAAAATTTTCACTATGGGAAGACAGATTTACCATGAGGAGGTCTACTGGAAAGATTCATTGTGAGTTAGTTTATGGACTTCAAGCCCTTTTTTCCTTACACTTGTAAATTTCTACATATCGGTTCATGCAGCGATTTGAAGAGGAAAAAGAAGTAAATTCATTTGAGACAAGGATCAATCAGATTATGGAATTGGATGAGGAAAGAAGAGAGTCCCATGAAAGAAAATTCAAGTTCAGATAAAAATCAAGAAAATATTTGACAAGAAGGTCACTCCAAGAGTTTTCAATGTTGGAGACTTGAAAAACTTGAAGACAAGGGAAAACATGGAAAATTTGATGCCCTATGGATGGGACCATATTCTATTGACATCAAGATTATAGAGCATAATTTCTTTCTAAAATTCTTAGAAGGACATTTACTGGAGTTTCCCATCAATGGAAGACATCTCAAACATTTATTAGACTAAATTGGAAGGTCGGTATAATTTTGTACAGTGTACAAATCTACTTTAGTTTTTTGTATTTTGTTTGTGTTGTTGTTTTCCTTTTTGTGCTTTGGTCTACACTTACCAGGTTTCTATAGTTGTCTATTTTCCCTCGACCTGTTTTGTATCTATTTTGGAAGCCCTATGTGTTTTTTTAACTCGACTCTTTACCCAATGAACTAGGCATCTGTTTTTTGTTCTTGTGGAACCCATAAGGGGTGCCCATCCCTAAGCAGGAGCGATTATTAGAGCTCAATCAAATTCATTGGATTGAGAAAGTATTTTTCAATAGACTTCCCATCATTTAATTGATTTTGTGTGCTTTATATTGCTCCCCGTGCTTCAAATATTAGTCTGAGTCAAGGAGAAGTGTCAATTTGTAATAGACCTTTTTCCTTAGCAAGATAAATGAAAGGATTAAGAAAAATGTTAGTGGAGTGGTTCAATGGACTGATTAATCAAAGTATGAAAGCTTCAAGCTCACTGGTGATCAAGATATGGCTACATCTTGCAAAGAAGAGCTTGTAATTAGCACTAAATGATTTATTTTCTCATTCGATCCAAAAAACCGAATCTATGAAGGCTCAAAAGCATGCAACCCAACCACGAAGTATCAATCCATAGGAATGGTTAAGAAATAGCATTTAAAATGGACTTATCCATTTTAACAAAGATAAAAATGTTCATACGATCGTCAAAATTCCACCTTTCAAAATCATTGGCCATTGGTATTCAAAAAATACATGAAATACTAAGGATAATTCATTAGCGGGTTATGTTTTAAAAAGTTACTTGACGTGAATTTGGTAATCAATTTCAAACACCAAAATCAGCGGGACCACGCGTAGAATATCAATGGTCGAAGACAGGGAATGTGGCAACATTCTGTCACTCTTCGAGGTAGATGCAATCAATGGATGTGAGGCCACAAAATTAGTTGCATTGAATAACATTTCAGGTCTGTGGTAGTTGGGTTGAAATGCCAAAGAATATGTTTCATAATTAGGAGATGACATGTGGTGAGTGATCAACAACCAAATTAGACGCGTGTCACCATTTCGACAAACTTTAAGGAAGATGCATTTTTTGGACCTCAAGTCTGCAAAATAAAATAAGCTCGATAATTCTTTGATTCCATGTCATGGTGATGCACTTAATCAAAAAGTCAGCAAGGTCAATAGAGATATGTAAAAAAATTATGAATCCCAAAAGTTTATAAGTTCACTCAGAGATTAAATTTGTGACGCGAAGGTAAAATCTGACAAGACTGGCAACTCAAATCTACATGGAGCTTTTTTATTGGGTTATTTTTTGTAGTCTGACAATCCAATGGAAATGCAAGGTATACCACCACAAAAATTGTAAAAGGGGCATGGATTTTTCTATTAGTTCTCATTTCACGACAATTAGAAGGGCCTATCAAACAAACTTCCCTATTGGCTCATGCTTTGCAAAAGTCATTTAAGGATCTCAACATGTCGATGCAACCCAACATTTGTGAGGAGCGTGGATCCTTCTCATTGGTTCATGCTTTGCAAGGGCTAAGAAGAGTCTGACAAGGTGAAGGAGCATGGAGCGTTTCTATTGGCTCATGTTTCGGATGGATAAAGAATGGTCTAACACTACGAAGGTGCATGGAGATTTCTCATTAGCTCACACTTCGCAGTAAGCATAACACATATCAAACATATTAGGGTGGACACGTGGCACCATTCCACCACACTTCAGGCTAATAGACTCTGACAGATCTTAAGCTCTAGATTAAATGGAATTTAATAAAAGGTGTCGAGTCCTGAAGAAGGAAGGAGAAGTTAAAAGAAAAATTATCTAGATGCATAAGCAAAGCCCAACCCCATGACCTAATGCAAGGAAAACACGTGGTAAAGAAAAATCAATGCACACATTGGTAGAAGGAAATCCTTGAACTAATCAAAGGCCACCATGTGTCACATTTTTGTGCTTCTCGGCAATCAAGACTTTATAAGGTGATATTTTTCGATTCCCTACTCATAATCTTGCAAAATTTATATCATTGGAAAGGTATCTTTGATTCCTTCACTTTGGAATCATCAAATTCAAGAATTGATGGTAGTTGGTGGGAGAAAAAAATGTCTTCAACATTCAAGTTATAGTCCCAATGTTGGTCAACCACCCATCTTAATGAAGTATGGTGTTTTTTCTTCTCTAAATACATTAGACATAAGGAATGAGTGAATTTTGTAGGTTTCCCATTTTCCTTTTCAAAAAAAATAATGCATCTTGTTGGTGGTTGTAGAAGGAGATCATATTTTTCCTCTCTCTCTCTCTCTCTCATCTACTATATGTTGTAACAATTTGCCATTTTATACGAGGAGGAAGATTGGGGGTAGTTGTAGAATTTTAGATTAAGTTCAGTTTCTAGTTTCTTACAAAACATTTATATATGTCTAGTTCTGTGACAAATATATAAGGTGGTTATATTGTACAACCATTAGTAGGTTTTAGAGACATTTGTTTATGTCCCCTAGCCAAAACTTACATAAACAGATTCTCACTATTTTGATCAAGATATACTTTCCCGCTTTTGTTGTTTTAAAGGAATGAATGAGGAAATATTGGTTCTATTACTATATTTCATTAGCATTACTTTGTTAAGTACGAAAGGGTCTTTCTTAGTTATTATATTCTTCTAGTCACTATGAGACTATCGCAGAATAGTGTATATTTGGCAATAGCTCAGTCTTGTTGTAAAATCCTAAAGGCAACATCGCTTTTAAAGAGATTTTGCTATCCCTTAAGGGTATTTTGGGTGTATAAGACAAATTTAGCAAGTTTTTATCTCATCTCTAACTCCATGATTTGTAGCTAGGATTTTGAAGATTGTAGACAACATTTGTGGGAATTGAGTATCAATGAATGCAAATATTATTTCACAGATCATGTTAAATTGATTGTTCTTTTTAAGCATCACGTTAAGGATGCTTCTTTCCATGGGAAGATTAAGACACCTTGGTCATAAAATCAATTACCCTTCTCCTCCAAATCTTGATTTAAAACAACCAATGATCTTCATACCTACCAAGCATATCATACATGCATACCATACATATGATTTTTCTGTAAAGTTGAGCTAAAAAAAAAATCATTATCAATAAGCTTTTCTAACAATACCACCAAGTTTGTGATCCAATATCATTCAAAGTATCCTTAGTCAATAATATTATGTACCAGAAATATATGAAGTTGTTCATTATTTTTCTGTTAGATCTATATTTGATTATCAAGTGCTTATAATAAATCAAGTGATAACTCTTTTTAGAGAAGTATTGTATTTTTGGTTGCACTTGCTTCAAATTAAGTTACACCTACCATAAAGGAAACCAAGCCATGAAATTTTTTTCTTTATTCAAACCATCCAATTAAGTCCTCTCACCTTGTTCAAGGTAGATACAAAAGTTGTAAGGTAAAGCCATCCCCTTTGTTGAGTCATTGAGTTGAGTGTTGAACAAATGCCTGACTATCAATGACAAAGAATTTTTCATTTTTCATCACTCTCTCAAAGAAACTCACTCAGGTTAGTTGTTCATCTTCCTCAGGGTGTGATTTCAGGAGATAACATGGTGTATTGAGTGGTTGAAGCTTTCCATTATGAGTGATCATAAGAATGTCAAGAGAAGAAGTGGGAGATCCTCGATGCTATGGGCACACTAGATATAGGTGCCAAATAATTAATGGGTGGTGAAGAACATGGAATATTAATCAAAAATTTAGGAATAACATCGAAAGGATTGTTGGGAGATGAAGTAATGGAAGGAGATGAATCAACATGTATGTTACTAGACATAATCTCATAAGTATATGAAAGCGGAGTAGATAATTCACATTCAATAGTATGCAAAGAAGTATAATCATTACTAGTATGTGTATCATCAATATCAAACAAAGATTCGAGATACAAGGATTTCATTAAGCATATCATCAACATAAAATGAAGGAGGATAACTAGTATGAGGTGTATCATCACAATCATTGGAGACATTTTCAAAATGCAAGGAGTATGAGATGCAACTATAGAATCATCCTAACTAATATTAGAAAACACATCATACACACATGTAGTTTCATCATGTTTTTCGTCATCATCAAGAATAAGCATAAAACTAGTAATATCCTCATCAAAAGTTTCAATAGAATTAGAAGAGGGTGGAGTGTGACTAACTGAATAATAATGTCTACAACTAGAAAATATTTTTGGATCAGAAATAATGCTAATGGTAGAATGATCAAATCTAGTAGGAATATTGTATTCATTATCCAATAATTACATTTGAGTATCATCTAGAAGAATAATATTGTGATAGAGAGTGCTAAGTTCAGTTATGGTTGCTTCATCATAAATAGGATTAACACTCACATGAGGCATGGATTTCCTAGGAGGAGAAGATATATTCTTAGCCATTAGGGTTTTAGTGGATCCTAGGGAAAGGAGTTCTAAGCTACGAGTTCACCAAAATGATTCAATAAAATCTACATATTTAATTAAAAATTGAAAGCAATGAATGCTATAACTAATATAAAATTAAATACATATGTTATGCAATTAATTTGATTTTATATATGTGTTGTCGTGAAAATGTGCAACAGGGAAATTGGAAGTTTCCAAGCATGAAAACTATACCCCTATGGTGAAATTTTCATGTTTTATCATTCCTAGGCACCCCAGGTCAAATCCATCAATCTGATCACCCCCTATTTGATGTCAATTTGGTCCCCTAGGTGATTTAGGAAATTCTATTCATTCCACCTAGGTGATTTTAGGGAGTTCTAAAAAGACACTATCTTCTGGCAGTATAGGGAAGGGCTATCGCTAGCCTTCCCAGGACTGGATTCAACTCCCTGGAGTGGAACGGAAGGGAAAAATTCAACACAGAGATGAAATGAATACCTTAAAACATAATAGAAATTATTTTTGAAGGTTTGGGGAAGTTTTGCAAGACTTGGAGCTAGTCTGAGTAAAAAACAAGGTTCACAAGCCTAGGCGGTACACAGGCCTAAAACATCGTTGGGCTTCAGAAGAAGATTTTGGGAGCTCCGGATGGAGTTAGGAGCAAAAAAAATATCTCTAGAAATAGGATTCTAAGACCTACATGATGGTGAAATAATATTTTTCACAACACTTTGGCGCATCAGGTATGTAGGCAGTTTTTCTCAGGCACAAGTGGAGTACAAAATCAAAAATCCAATTTTTAGGGATAAAATAGAATAATAAAGACATTTTACCCCCACCATTGGATTCAGAAGGACATTTCTAGTTAGGATAATATAAAATTTTTCTAAAATGTCCATCGAGAGCTCAAGTTATCACTATTACAAGTTCAGGACTTAGCAAATTTTTGGGAGGACACGTGTCAGCACCAGGAGCCTGGCGGGATTTTTTCATCCTCACGTCCCCCAAGGTTAGGTAAATCAAGGTTGGAAAATTGTTTCCAGCCCCCTCTCAATCCCTCAGCCCTCATATGACCTCTTGGACCCTCATGTGACCTCCAGACTCGACAGTTCAGCCCCCAGGTACATTTTTGGAGCATCCATTCCCTACCGTTGGATCGGGTGCCACGTGTCACCTCCAGACCACCATGGAATTTGATGTCCCTTATGCACCTAAGGTGGGGGACATCAGACCTTGAAAAATGTGCCCATCCCCTATGGGGATTCATTTGGACACCCATGTGACCGAGTTTCAGCCCCTAGGTGCATTTTTCAAGAAAATCCCCTATCATCGGATCGAGGACACATGGCATCACCTTGACCACCATGGAAATTTATGTCCCTCACGTCCCTAAGGTCAAGGACATCAGGGACATAAAATTTTGCCCAGCCCCTCCATGTGCATGTTTTGAAATTTTAAATCCAGCACTTAGTCATTTTCTTCCTCTCATTTCTCCTCCACAACTCCTCACCTTGTCATGGCTCCGTGCATGATTGTCCAGACACCCGATCCACCATTGTTTCTCTAAACCAGCTCCGCCATGGCCACATAAACTCTCCAAACCATGAATACATATAAATATGCAAGTCTCAGAGAAAAATGGAGTGAAATGACGAAGAACGAAGAAGAAAATGAAGGTTTTTTCCAGATAACCATAAAGTCACTCGATCGAAAAATCTTCATATCTCACAAGATACAAGTCGGATCGTGATGTCATCTTTTTTAGATTTCCTCATTTTTCAAGGTGATCAAGATGCAACAAACAAGAGGTCAAATGGTGCCCAGAATCATTTTCTCCAACAAAACCCTCTCTTCGTGCACCAGCTCACATTCATTGGATTTCCGTCATTCTGGCAATGGAAACGAGCTAAAAACTTACACATGAGCTCCAAATAAAAAACCTATCACAATGGAGTTTTTTTCATTGAAAATGGAGACAAAAACCAGACCTGCAAATTTTGAGCTCCATTAATGGCCACCATGGCAGCTCCGTGCCCAAAGCCACTGCCAGGTCAAAATTTCAAAATTTATTTCCAGGCATTCTAGTGGGAAAAACTATGTGAAATTCAAAGGGTGTGATCATAACAACAAGAAGAGTCCAAAAAATTATGTTCCATCACAAATCAAGTACTAGAAACACCCTTTCTAAAAATAGTAAGTTTTCCTACACATGTTTGCTATTTTTGGTAAGTCTTCATCAAAAGTGGCTATGGAAAGAGCAGTGTGCACTGAAGATCTCCAAAAGGCTAGAATGATTATCTAGAGCAGAAAATAGTGAAAATGACCACTTACTAAAAATAGTAAGTCCCCCCATCTGGGCATTTACTAAAAATAGTAAGCCACACTCAAAGAGCAGTTTTGGCACAATGGGACATTCAAACTTCATTGCATTAGAGCTTTCCATCAGTGAGGATCATCAGAATTCATCTGGGATGACATCTCCTCTTCTTCTTCCTCTTCTTCTTTCTCTCTCTCTTCTCTTCTCATATGACACTCTCTCTCTTCAATGTTATATTTTTACGTTGAGGGTTGCACTTTTAATATGACTTATGACTTAAAAGTGACTTTAGAAATATAATGTAAATTAAGTCACCTTGCTATTATAAATGGGACTTAAATATTTAAAGTGGAATATGAATAGTCTTAATTCATATTAAGGTATTGAAAGGTCATGAGGAAGATGAGGATTCAAGTCTACTCTATAAATTGTAAAGTCATTCCCATTTCAAAGGGTTGGCAATTGATCTTGTAGACTCAAGAGTGCATTGTACCTAGAGAAAGCAAAGGAGATAGTTATTTTCTTCTACTCTCTTCCCCTCTCAAATTTCTTCCATTCCCACATTATGTACAACTTTGATTTGAGCAATCAATATAAGAAGAAGGAGTTTCTAGCTTTCTTTGACTAAGGGGTTTCTTGATACTTGGTGATCAATGAATTCTATTTGGTCTTGTTGTTATT
Source organism: Taxus wallichiana var. yunnanensis (assembly GCA_018340775.1). Lineage (NCBI taxonomy): Eukaryota > Viridiplantae > Streptophyta > Pinopsida > Cupressales > Taxaceae > Taxus > Taxus wallichiana. The sequence goes on along the minus strand of CM031237.1, from coordinate 331,069,294 downwards.
CACAGAGTTGTTTCTTCCGATAAATGCATGTGTTGAAGTTTCTAACTAGTGTGTGTAGGAATCTAATTTTCTACCTGCAACATTAGTTCTCCTACCTCTTTTCTCACTCCCTTTCCCGCTCTACAGATGAAGACTTCCCTAGCAAGAGATTGCTATCTTTTCCGCAAGGTCAATGGAGTGCCCCTATTGGATCCCCGGTCAAAAGACCACCACAGAAATCCACACTTTCTCATGCATGCACATACACGGGAAGCTGCACCGGTTAAGTAGAGGGACTTAGATTCCTAGAGTGTTGGCAAGAAATCCACAAGTTTTTCCACCCGAAAATTTTTTTCCAACATTTTTGGCACCCACCATGGGGTAGATTTAGCAACATCTGCACCCAAAATATGACCGCAAGGTCTCAAAATCAAAAAAAAAAATCAAATATTGAAAAAAAAAAAAAGGAGTTCATGAAAGTTCATTGCCAAAAGATACACTGCTGATTTCTGCACATGACTTTTCACATTCCATAATGCCCTTTCATGTTCCGACTACAGAAGTTTTCAAAAGCTGGTTGAAAGAAGATACACCAGGTTGAGTAGGTCGAGAGGTGTTGCTGATTCCAATTTTGAAGCTTTGAAAAATCAGTGAGAATGAATTAGAGATAATCCATACTTCTTCTCTCAAGCCTCCTCTCCATCCGGCACTTCGAGAAGTTCACCTGGTAATCCTATCCAAACTCCTTCAAATTCTCCCATTTTTCAACCACCATTGAACATCGAGTTCACAGAAGAAGAATAATTTGAAGAAGAATTTGTAGAAGCAAGAGCTGAAATAGAAGCAGAAACAACAATGGAAGATGAAGAACAAATACCTCGACCCATTGTTCCATGGGGAAGGAATACAGGCCCGCTTGCTCTTGAACCTCCTCTTCACGATCTACCAACGGGTTCCCGCAAGAACTTTCCAAAGTTCAAAGGTGACAACACACAACATCCTAAAGAACACATTATTGCTTTCACGACATCATGTGGAATTCTTGGTGTCCAGCATGAAGATGTTGTTGTAAGATTGTTTCGTGGAGTCCCTCCAAGAAAAAGTAGCAGAATGGTTCTACCTCCTACCTTCCCGATCCATCACTGGTTGGGATGACATCAAGGCTTGCCTTCGAGGAAATATTTAAATCAACTAAAGATTGTCAAGACCTCTTGGTGCAGTTGGCTCAAATGAGGAAAGGAGAAAGTGAAATGATGAGAGACTTCATGGCTCATTTTCAAATGGTTGCTTCACGTAGGATACCGGAAGAAGATTCACCCTCTCAGAACAATATCAAAATATTCTTCATAAATGCTCAATCACCGGAGGTAGGATTTCTCCTATGAAGATTTCAACCAAGGAACATTGTAGAAGCACAAAGGAGGGCCATTGAATTGGATGATGATCTCATCCTCTCTGGAAAGATCAAGAATCCATCAAAGGGAAAGGCCCAACGTCTTGAAGATGAGAGAACCAATCCATCATTGCAAAATTTGGCAAATGAGATAAATATTTGAAGAGGGAAATATTTGAACGTGTTTCTTCCCAAAGAAGAAACAAAAATTAGATTGCGGGAGCACCCCAAAGGCTCACCTTGGAGGCCCCACCCATGAACATAAATTGCAGATTTCAAGAAGATGAAGAAGAGCTTGAACAAGAAAGTGAAGGTGGTGGTTTCCTAGAAAGTGATGAGTTTGAGAATGATGCACAAATCAGATTTTGTGAGTATTCTGGAGGTTATGAAGAAGATGAAGAAGATGCACCTAGTTTCTCATGCGCGGTATTCACTCGTTCTCATTCGAGAAAAGAGCATCTCCCTCCACTGCTGTAAAAGAAAATAAGGTTGATGATCCTCCTATGGTGACTCTGAAAAAAAAAAATCAATCGAGGATCCCCACTTCCATCTTCCATGAAGTCTGCATTGTTGGATCCTGATCCCGTAGCAAGTAAGAAGACTCCCGAAATCCCAAGTAAGTCTTCCAATGTCTCTTCCATTTCTAAACCCAAATATGCTCCTACAAAATCTAATAACTTGAAATCTCCTAGTGTGCCTTTTAAAATACCCTCCATTCCTCAAACATCAAATCCTACTCCCAAGCCTATCCAGACCCCAAAATCAGTCCCTTCACTCCCCTTATCCACATCTACTCCCTTTGAATTCATAGAATATGCAAACAAAGCCAAAGTGTAGATTACTGAAACTGAATATTTGCGGACTCATCCTGAACAATTCGAGAGGTTCATCCGATACATCAAGAGTGGTAGTCTAACACCCAATGTTGTAACTTCTAGTTCCAAAGGCATGCTACCAAACTCACCTACACCTCCCTCACAGAACATGCTTTCTCTGAGTGCATCAAAGACTGATAAAGTTGAACCTTTCTATGTCTCCTTTTTTGTTGGAGAATATGTATTGAACAATTGCATAATAGATTCTAGTGCCTCAGATAACGTGATGCCTTTGAAGGTTGCCAAGGCTCTTAAACTTACAATGACTCCACCTAGTGGCTCTTGTTACTCTTTGGAGTCAAAAAGGTCCCACTTGTAGGGAAGGTCAAAGATGCACAAGTGTCTCTTGCCAAATTTCCGAACAAGAAAATTTCAGCGATGATTTTGGTAGTCGATGTCCCGGCCTCATTCGGAATGTTGTTGAGTAGAAGTTTCTATCGAGACTTGGGAGGGAAAATTCAGATGAATTGGTCATCCACAACCATACCAGTGAAGGGAGACATGGAGAAATTGCTTCTCGAGAAGAAAATGAGGTACATGGTACAAAATTCTGGAAGCTCGGAAGCTAACATCTTGTATCAAGGTAGTAGGAAGATGAATCACTTTGTGTGACAACCGAGGAGGAAGAGGATATCCCCATCTTGATAGGCCCAGACATGCCTTCCTGAAGAGATTTGGATTTTGAAGAAGCATTGAGGAGATTTCGAGTTACAAGAGGACAGCCCCGAATCACCAGATGATGCAGACCATGAGGAAGAGGAGATGGTTCTTGATGATTTTCAAGAAGAAAAATCAGTTTATATGATTTTACAAGATGAGGAGTTATTCTCATTCCCATTTGGGGATGAGGATGATCTCATTCAGGACATCTATGGAGAGACAAAATCAGCTTGTGATGATCCCATGAAAGGTTTGAAAGAAATGTTTGTACAAGAAATTCTTAGAGCTGCAGAAGAAACTAAAGATCCTGAGCTCAGTCTCGAGCTCCTGATGCAAGCCACAAATTTGCAAGACAAGCGTGAAGCTGATTTGGAAGCCTTAACTAATGTGAAGGTTGGCCATATTGAGATAAGGCAAGATGAAACATATGATGTTGCTCTTGAGCTAATGATTGATGGATGCAATACTGAAATGGAGATATTTTCTTTCCCATTTGAAGATGAAGACTCTTTCCATGATGAAGAAATTGAAGAAAGGAGTTTTGAGACCTCTAAAGATGAAGCTCTTTTTGATGAAGGATCAGTAGAGTGCAGTGATTCTGAGATGATGAGGTAATCCCTCTAGATAGTTCCTTTGAGTTTAAGATAAAGATTTTTCAAAGGTGTATAAAGAGGAACTACATGAAATGATGAAACATTACTCGTGTAAGAAATCTTAGATGTAGTAGAAATTCTGAGGAAGATCCTAATCCAATTATTGATCTCTTCAATAGTTTCATGGACATACAAGAAAATTATGATTTCACATCCAATCCCCATTGTTATTCTCAAGCACCTCATAGTGAGTGAAGGAAAAGGATGAATCAAAGGTTTCTCATAGAGAAGATGTCAATGAGCATAGACCAATACCATAGGGATCAAATGGAATAATAAAGAAATTATACCCACACCATTGGCTTCAAAATGCCATTTACAATTGGTCAAGATAATATAAAAATTTTCCAAAAATTCTTCGGGATTCAAGTTATCATCTAACTTACAAGTTTGAACTTAGCCAAATTTTGGGAGGACACGTGTCAACACCGAGGAGCTGGCGGGATTTGTGACCCTCATGTCCCCCAAGGTCAGGTTATCAAGGTTGGAAAAGTTCTCCTGAGACCCCTTTAATCCCTCTCTGTCCTCATATGACCTCTTCCAGACCCTCATGTGACCTCACAATGAAGACTCGATAGTTCTCAAGAAGAAATAATTTGGAACCCGATGTGAAGGTGTACATTTTTGGAGCATCCATTCCCTACCATTGGATAACGGGTGACACGTGTCACCTCCATGGGACCACCGTGGAATTTTATGTCCCTTATTCACCTAAGGTGGAGGAAATCGAACCTTAAAAATTCACCCAGCCTTTTTATGGGGAGTCGATTTGTGACACCCACATGACTAAGTTTCAACCCCTGTTGTGCATTTTTCAAGCAAATCCCCTGTCGTCGGATCGAGGACACATGACATCACCTTGACCACCATGGAAATTGATGTCCCTCATGTCCCTAAGTTAGGGACATTAGGGACATAAAAATGTGCCCAGCCCCTCCATGTGCATGTTTTGAAAGTTTAGATCCAACACTTAGCCATTTTCTTCCTCTCATTTCTCCTCCATAACTCCTCACCTTACCATGGCTCTGTGCATAATTGTCCAGACACCCGGTCCACCATTGTTGCTCCAAACCAGATTTTCCATGGCCACATAAACTCTCCAAACCATGAATACATAGAAATATTCAGGTCTCAGAGAAAAATGGAGTGAAATGATGAAGAACGGGAGAAAATGAAGGTTTTTTGTCAGATAACCATGAAGTCACTCGATCGAAAAATATTCATATCTCGCAAGATACAAGTCAGATCATGATGCTGTCTTTTACAGATTTCCTCATTTTTCAAGGTGATCAAGATGCAACAAACAAGAGGTCATATAGTGCCTAGAATAATTTTCTCCAACAAAACCCTCTCTTCATGCACCGGCTCACATTCGTTGGATTTCCCATCATTCCGGCAATGGAAACGAGCTAAAAACTTGCACACTAGCTCCAAATAAAAAACCTCTCAAAATGAAGTTGTTTTCATTGAAAATGGAGACAAAAACCAGACTTGTAAATTTCAAGCTCCATTAATGGCCGTCATGGCAGCTCCGTGCCCAAAGCCACTGCCAGGTCAAAATTTCAAAATTTATTTCTAGGCATTCTAGTGGGAAAAACTATGTGAAATTCAAATGGTGTGATCACAATGACAAGAAGAGTACAAAAAGTATGTTCCATTGCAAATCGAGTACTGGAAACACCCTTTCTAAAAATAGTAAGTTTTCCTACACATGCTTGCTATTTTTGGTAAGTCTTCATCAAAAGTGACTATGGAAAGAGCAAATTAGTGTGAAGAGATCCAAAAGGCCGAATGATTATCCATAGTAGAAAAATGTGAAAATGACAACTTACTAAAAATAGTAATTCCCCCATCTCGGGCATTTACTAAAAATAGTAAGCCACACTCAAAGAGCAGCTTTGGCACAATAGGACATTGAACTTGCATCAAAGCTTTCCATCGCGAGGATCATCAAAATTCATACGGGACAACATCTCCTCTTCTTCTTCCTCTTCTTTCTCTCTCTTCTCTTCTCATATGACACTCTCTCTCTTCAATGTTATATTTTTGCGTTGAGGGTTGCACTTTTTAATATGACTTAAGTGACTTTAGAAATATAATGTAAATTAAGTCACCTTGCTATTATAAAAGGGACTTAAATATTTAAAGTGGAATATGAACAGTCTTAAGTCATATTAAGGTATTCAAAAGGTCATGAGGAAGATGAGGATTCAAGTCTACTCTATAAATTGTAAAGTCATTCCCATTTCAAAGGGTTGGCAATTGATCTTGTAGACTCAAGAGTGCATTGTACTTAGAGAAAGCAAAGGAGATAGCTATTTTCTTCTACTCTCTTCCCCTCTCAAATTTCTTCCATTCCCACATTATGTACAACTTTTATTTGAGCAATCAATATAAGAAGGAGTTTCTATCTTTCTTTGACTAAGGGGTTTCTTGATACTTGGTGATCGGTGAATTCTATTTGGTCTTGTTGCTATTCATAGAGTTGTTTCTTCCGATAAATGCATGTGTTGAAGTTTCTAACTAGTGTGTGTGCAGGAATATAATTTTCTACCTGCAGCATTAGTTCTCCTACCTCTTTTCTCACTCCCATTTCCCACTCTATAGATGAAGACTTCCCTAGCAAGAGATTGCTAGCTTTTCTGCAAGGTTAGTGGAGTGCCCCTATTAGATCCCCGATCAAAAGACCACCACAGAAATCCACACTTTCTCTCGCATGCACATACGGTAGCTGCACTAGTTAAATAGAGGGACTTAGATTCCTAGAGCGTTGGCAAGAAATCCATAATTTTGTCCACCCGAAAAATTTTCTCGCCAACAATATGAAAGTAAATAGAAGAGATATCACACTTATGATTGATCGATGCACTACGTCTCAGACCTAGTGTAGTTTTATGTGTTTGTGTGTACAATGGTGCTCCTAGGTTTCCCTTGCACTAGTGACGTGAAGATAGGAGGTGACAACTAGATATATGCAAATGTGTGGGATGGGAAAATTAACTTCCCTTTCCTATGCAGTGTGTATACAGAGTAATGCACCCAAATGTAGTCCCTTGAGATATGTAGATAGATAGCCCTTGATAATTATTTCCCACCATTATAATGGTATGTATGTTGTGTTTATATAGGGATCTCTTGCTTGAATTTCAACACTAATGACTTGACATGTCGACTAGTTCCTCGGGATATGAGTGGGAAAATTGAAAAGACCGACTTCAAATGTCAAATGAAAAATGATAAATAAAGAGGACATGGGCAGCCAAGATGGCGAGGGGAAACTGGGCGTTAGTGTCCATAGATAACTAAAAGCTAATGTGAGAAGAATTAGAGACAGGGATCCCTGTGACCTGACCAGAACTAAGTGTATGAGATAACAAGTGTGAAAGAGAAAACAATAAAAACAAACAAGACAACAAAATAGACTACACAATGGGCTATCAATGAATACTTTTCTTACGCAAGATCCATATATAAAACAACATACTTGGTGGTATAGTAGATAGTAGTAAGTGCGTGATTTTGTGTCTACAGTTTCTTCAAACATCAATGTCCTCCACTCCTCATCCCCTTTCCATCATCACTAAAACCATGTTGTATACTACTTTATCTTCTACCATTGATGTATTTTCATTTCCTCATACACCTAACATTATCATACATTCACCACACTCAACATATTTCTTGTTTTCATCATCCCCACACTCACATCCTTCACACACAACAATTCTATGGATTCTTTTTGGAATTATTACTTCACTCATTATCTACATCATACAATCCAATTCCATTATCTATCTCATCTATCACATACTCCTATACATCATGTCTCTCACTCATCTAGTCTCTACATGGATTGGGGGTAATCTCATTTATCTTCACTATTACATCCTACGTGCTCCATACAATCCACTTCTATTCATCCATCTTGGATTTAAAACACGTCCTAATTCTCCACAAATCCTACACTATCATCATTGACACAAACACAAACACGAACATGAACACAAACACAAACACACACAAAAACAACTAAACATATTTCAAAATAAAAGGTCTATATATCCCAAAAATTGTAATAAACAACACTTGCTCATAGATGTTCTTCTACATTTGCTCCATTCATTCATAGGTTATTCCAATTATTAGTTCACTACTATATACTTCACTTACAATTCATTTACATTCCACATCTTGGTTTATTTCAAAACTTTTTGGTGAACTTTTGATTATCTTGTTGTCACATTTTGTGATTCAATAGTCTCTACTACATTTTCTTGAACTTGGTATCTCCTTACTTGGTGAATTAATAACGATTGTCCTCTTAGAGCTCCATGCACTCTTACACACTTAAAAACTTGTTGTGAATACCTGGGGCATTATGTGTTGACACTTTCCAATGTCATCTCCATAATCACTTCCATTCCCTCCATCAAGCCACTAGTGGTTCTAAACCCTTGAAAAAATGAGAGAGTTGAATATCATGTCAAAAATAAATGTAAAAAATCAAAATAAAAAGTCCAAATTCAAAAAAAAATAAAAGAAACAAGAGCAATATCAAACACTCTCTCTCATGTTTCTTTCCAATATCTCTACTGGGGCTATAGATTCTTGGCCGACAATAGAGAAATTTTGCGACTAGAATCAAATGTATCTATGTTGGGGATATGGATGTATGGCTAGCAACAAAGAAATGCACGAATTATAATTTCCTTCCATTTTCATCTATCACCAATCATCTATTTCAATCACACCTACACATTGGCTCATGTTTTCACTCATTATCTTATGGGTCTTCACTTCAACAGTAACTCATTGTTATGTGCACACATGGGATCTCAATGAGACACATGGCTAGTATGTCACCATTTTGATGTTTAGACCTTGTTCAAGCTCCCGTTTTAGCTCACTTTTGTCTCATGTATCATGGCTTTAAACCCATCATGGGTTCACCAATACTCTTATTGCAAACCATGTTCATACACCTACACACCTCTTGCACTCCATTATTACAACCATGTCACTTTCATACTTATATTCCACCTCATTTGGAATGAACATCCATGGGCATCCACTGCCTTCTGCATACTTTTGCATAATCACCATTTTTCAGGTCCTTTACTTTACAATCATTTCTCATCACTTTTGGTTGGGGCAACACTACTCTCATGCTCTCTAAATTGCATCCATTTTTTTACATATCTATAATCACATTTTTCACCTACACATGGCTAGGGAAACATGGTCCTTACTTTCACTCATCATGCCTTTGCCAAGGTTCATTTTATATCATTATTAATTATCACTTTTCATCCCTCGTAATGCTGGGGAAACCTACAGCTCCAAAAACTGTCACTTGAGGGGGATATCATACAAAATCCTTCTCATCAATCTTACGATTCCCAACCATCAAATCATCTTAATAAATTGAGTCAATAATCTCTACCTTGTGAAATTAATCTATCAATCCCTTCACAAACTCTAGTTGAAATGGCCCATTGATCACATTTCTAGGTTCCTTTCTATCTACTCAACCATCTAAGCCCATGACTATGGCAACCAATTTCATAAGGTTAGACAACCCCCATCTTGTCTTCATTTTTTGCAATACATATTTCCTATTGTAACACACAACCTAAAAAGGGGTAAATTTAGACACTATAAAACAAACATAGTGCATAAGGTCTCCTATTCAAAATAAAAAAAAAATCATAAAACACAATAATCCAAAAAATCAAATAATCCTGCAAAAGCAACTAAAAAATATAAAACCGCACAAAATGGGGATAAAAGACACCTCACTAATAATTTACTAACCTTCACTCACTCACATTTAATTATGTCCATCCCACCTACTCATTTTCATGCCAATACACTATGGACCCTTATCATCTCACCCATCTATGTACAATGCACCCACATGTATCACATTATTCTATGCTCTCAAAAACTATAAAACACCACTCACCCCCATTATTCCATCCCCTGACTCTTTGTGCACTTGAGACCATACTAGTGTTTTTTCTTCTATACTCGCATATTTCAGTTTTACGTGTCTTGGAGAGGCAAAGGCAGAGCACAAAGGATAGATGCAACTTGCTACAACACTGTTTTAGCGAAATTCCAACACATGTGTGAATTGCAACTACGATTGTCTTGTGATCAGGTCTTTTTGTATACTTGTCATTTACATGCATTGTTTTGTCATTTTAATTTAATAAAATATATTTTATCTCCTTAAATGGTGAGGGATATGACTGAGGAAGGTCCCCTAACCACCAAAAATAACTAACATTTTTTCAAGTGTTCTTGTGTGCAGGTTTAGATTTACATCCAGAAGAGTTTTTATCTAATTTATTCAATAAAGAACCCATAATTTTCCCTCATTTTTCAATGGAATCCTAAGCCCATTTTATTTAGTAGTATTTATTTATATATTTCTATATAAACTAATACATCTTGCAGGTGATCCAAATCTAGGCACACATATACAAATTTCTTCTTCAAGTTCCATGTTTTCACCTAAAGTTGCACCCCTGCTAAATCCACCAAATTTAGCACCTCTGTGAAACATGGGATGATATCTCAATGTGGTACTTTCTTGTATAATATCACCATTTGGATAAATTCAGCTTCCTCTACTTATAAAAACTAGATCTAGCACTACCTAAGTAGAAATCACTACTGACTAAACCTAATCTAAGCATCTAAAGGACTTGGGTTGGAGAGAATGCAAGAAATGAAACCTAAGCTAAGGAAGGAGGTGATAGCACCAAAAATAAGGGGATCTCTCTCCATGAATGGAGGGAAAGAAAGAAACACAAAGAGGAGAGGATAGGCATGTGTCATAGACCAACCTTGCATCAACCCTTCTATTTCATGCATTATAGACACACAAAAATGGAAACATGTGAATATAATCCACACAAAGCATACTAGAAACAAATGGAGAGGAAAGATCACAATAAGGGCAATAATAGGGTAGAAATGAGCCATAAAGACAAGATTTTATTGCTTAAAGGATGCACAGTCCATTAGATCAATGATGGAAGACACTAGATGCATTATAATTTAGATCTGAGGTCTGTAACTTGTGAAATTTTGGTCACCATTTTGACATGGTGATTTTATAGCCAGGAGAGGATTTTTTCAATGAGTTTTCAATTTGAATTTATAGAAGAGAAGAGAGAAGAAAAGGAAGGAGAGAAGAGGCACCTAACATTGATTTGATTCCACACCATCAGACTTATATGACAAGGTATGGGCGTTATTAGTTCCATTTTATACCATTAGATTGCTAATATAGGAGGACAATACACCTCATAATTAAATTTAGGTTGGTGGAGTGGTTGATCATCTGGTTCAAAATAGGCTCGGCTTTGTTATGTTTATACTATGATCTGTGGATTTTCCTTAATTTTTATGGCCATCGCGGCCTTTCTCTTCTCTTCTATGTTCCACAAATTTATTTTCAACCTCTGTTAAGATCTACGAACAACACTCAACTCTCCAATACATTATACCACCTACGGCCCCTTTTTCTTTGTCCTGTGACATTCACTACACTCAACAAGATTTATCATGGCTTTTGAACTTGTAAAAATTTTACTTCACACTTTATATTACTTCTCCACAAGTCGGGGTGTTCCATTTGTTTGCCTCATGGATTTTATCCCTACGAAAATGTCCCTTGTTATGTGGATTTCAAAATCCATGGAACACTACACATTGAGAACCCACATAACACATGGTCCTTATCCCATAGCTTCCAACCTTAGTAATATTTAAAATTACTTGATTTTTCCTGGTGATATCTCACAAGATTACTTTTCTTGGGTAGACTACATGTTTTGTTACATGGAATTAACTAACTCCATGGAATTTCATATTTTCCAAGTCTACATAACACTATATTTTCCATGTCATGAAGCACTAAGATTTCCCACTCCTTCACTCCACAAATTCTATCCTTAGCCATTTTTCCAACTTTTCATAGGTGTGTAAAATTCATGGTACTTTCAATTTTCCTTCAACCCATGAAATATTTATTTTTATGTCCGTGGAAGATTGACTTCCTTAATTCCGCAATGGTCTTTTATCTAGAGCCGCCTAAGTCTGAAACTTGGATGAGTTATTCAAAATAGCATGAGGTACTATTTTAGACAAATGTTTTTCAAATTTAAAGGGATATCTACCTACTAGATGTAAAGATTAGTAGCCTTGAAGCATCCATTGGGCATGGAGTCAAGTCGAAAATTGAATCTGATCTTTAAAACTTTATAACTATCCCCGAATCCACATGAACCTAACACTAATTTGAAGCTGATATTTGGAGCATTGAATAAATCTTGGAAACTACCCCAAAATATTCTGATTTTCTCATGAATGAAAGATCTATACTGTGCATAAACATGAAAGCCCAAAAAAACATGTACAAAAGAGAAACCATGCATGTTTCAAGTGAAACATGCAGAGTGTGCAAAATCACTTGTTTTGCAATAGGAAGACCTAAACTATTACTACTCTGACCAAAAGGAAAGGAAGCTAAAAAAACTTGATAAATCTGGGAAAAGTATCTTCCCTTTCTTACAAAATGCAGCCATGAAATCAACTTGGCAACTAGAGAAAAAGTGGAATTGAATACATGGCCTCGTACCCCTTTCCCCAAAATATCAACCAAGAAAAGAACATGTAACACTGTATAATATGAATTTTTTGTGTGGAGGTATTAAGGCTGAGCTTTGGTATTTTGAAGCTCGTTTTCATGCTCTATAATGAACTTGACTGATGGAAACTCTATTTTTAGCTCTAGATTAGCCAGATACTTTATAAGGCACACAATTTTCTGAGTTGATAGACCGATCCTTTGAATTTACCCATTTTATTTGCATTCACTCCCATAAATGGGGGTACTAGGGACACTATCATTTTCATGGTGGATGTTTGTAAGTTAATATGAATTATGTTCTACTTCTTCTTGTGCAAACAACTTTATTTCCACTCTTGGATTCTCATTTTCATCTTCCTTTGCCTCAAGAAGGTTAATTGCAACAACTAAAGATGTTCTTGGTGTATTACTACAATCCTCCAAAAGTGCAATAAGTTAAAAACATGCAGAATAATGAGGATCATTGGGTTCAATTCTAACACCTTTCTCACTTTTAAAACCTTCTTCCTCAAACCCACATATGTCATTAGTGTTGAAAAACACTTTCTCTTCATCCCCAAGTCCAAAAATATTATCCTCCAGATTTTCCTAATCTCTCCTCTACTGATTATAGCCATCCAAAATAGTAGTATGGTTTTGCATCATAGCTATTAGGACTATTTCACATGCTACAATTCCTTTTTTCCATAAAAGTATAAAAACCCTATCTACCAACATTGCAGAAAAACTTGGTTTAGTAAGTGTTGGATAGAGGATTGGGACATCATTTGAAATACACATTTCTTCAAAGATTTATGAAAAAACTTGGAGGCGGTATAATACCTTAGGTGGAGATGGGAGTGAATTTTACAAAACATAAGGGATGTTTTGTGCATGATAAGCTTTTTAAGCAATAAATGGAGGATTATGAGACACAAATATTTCCCATATTTGAAGTGGAACAATAAATTTTTCTATATTTGCATGAGGGGTTTGGAGAAATTAAAAAGGTGAGGGAATAATGGGAACAATGAGGAATGGTTTCCTCTATCCATCCTGAATAAGACTCTTCTCAACTTGCATAACAATGTCAAATGACTTAGGAAGAGGGTTTCATCCTATTCTTTGGATTAATACAACCAAATTAGAATCAAAGGCCCTTAAATAGTACAAGAATACCATATACCTAGTTGGGGTTTGACTTCTTGATGAATTCTTTTCCATGTCCTTATGAATCTAATGTTAAAGTCTTAAATATACTCCATTGAATCTTGTTGTATTGTAGTGAGGTTTTCCATGAGAGAAATGATGTTTGCATCCTCCTTAAACCAATTATTCAACTGTTATCCTTGTTAACCCCATGTATAAATGGATTGTGGATCCAAACTCATGTACCAATATTGTTCTTTGCCTCTAAAAGATAAGACAAGAATTCAAAGAAAAAAAAATATTTTTTGATGTTGTGGATGGCACAATGGTTGGCTACATCTTGGACATGATCAATAGGGATGAGATCTCCATTTCCATAAAATAGGGGCAATTTTTTCAGGGATATATTGGGGATATCATCCCACTTTTATAAATGGAGGAGGCTAGAAATAAAATGAGGGAAAGGGGAAGATCTTTGGAGATCCATGAAATAATGGAAATATTAAAATGAATCAAGGATGCATGAAACCTTCTGAAACTCAAAAAATGGGTTAGTTGGATCAATAGAGTTTCCATATGTGTTGATTTAAGCCTCAAAAGGATGGAATATCACCAAGCACACATCAAACTTGGTGAAATGATGTAAAACTCATAAGACTTATCCCACTGGGCATGCTAAAACTATTGTCACACGAAATTACACCCCTACTAAATCCTCCAGATTTAGCACCTTTGTGAAACATGGGATGGTCTCTCAACATGGGACTTGTTTGTATGAGATCACCCTCTGGAGAAGGCCATATTACTCAACCTATCTAACCTAGAGATAACACTACCTAGGCAAAAATCATAGCTAACTAAACATAATCTAATCATCCAAGAGACTAGGGTTGGAGAGAATGCAAGAAATGAAACCTAAACTAAAGAAGGAGGTGATAACACCAGAAATAAGGGGATCAATCTCCATGTGAGGAAGAACATAAGGAAATAAAGAGAGAATATGGAATACACATGCCTCAGACTGACCCTTCATTGACCCTTCCATCTATGCATTATAGAAACACAAAAATGGAAACTTGTAAATATAATCCACACACAACATACCCAAAATGAATGGAGAGGAAAGCACGCAATAAAAAATGAGCATATGGAAGAAACAAGCCACAACGATGAGATTTTATTGCTTAAAGCATGAAAATTCCATTACATCAATGGTTGAAGGAACTAGATGCATTATGGTTCAAACCATTTTAACATGGCGACTTTACAGTTAGGAAAGGATCTTTTCAATGATTTTTCAAGTTATATTTATATAACATAAAAGAGAGAAGAAAAATAAGGAGAGAAGAGGTGCCTGACATTTCTTTGATTCCACACCATCATATTTACATTATGAGGTATGGGTGTCGTTAATTCCATTGCACACCATCATATCACTAATGCAGGAGGAGGTCGCCCCTTAGAATTAAATTCAAGGTTATGGAGTGGTTGAGCGTCTGGTTCAAAATAGGTAGGACTTTGTTATGTTTCTACTATGATCCACAAATTTTATTTTGTTTTTATGGACCTCACGTCCTTTCTATGCTCTTCCCTATTCCGCAACTTTATTTTCAACCTCCACCAATATCCACGAGAAAAACTCGGCTCTGCAATACATTATACCACATATGGCCCCTTGTTCTTTGTCCTACGACATTCACTATGCTCTGTGAGATTTATCACATCTTTTAAAAATTTTCAGATTTTACTCTGCACTTTACATTCCTTCTCCATGTGACACATTGTTCCATTTATTTTCCTTACGGATTTTATCCCTGCGATGATGTCCCTTGTAATGCAGATTTCAGATTCCATGAAACACTACACATTGAAAACCCACAAAACACATAGTTATTGTTCTACAGATTACAACCTTAGTTGCATTTAAACCTTCTTGTTTTTGTCTCGAAATATATCATGACACTTTTCCTAGGTGGACTACATGATTTATTGTGCAGAATTAACCAAATCCATGGAATTTCATATTTTCCAATTCTACATAACACTATATTTTCCATGCCATGAAGCACTAATATTTCCCACTCATTCACTCCATGGATCCTATCCTTAGCCAATTTTCCAAATTTTCAAAGGCATGTAAACTCTACGGTGCTCTAACTTTTCCTTCAACCCGTGAAAGATTGATTTTGATGTCCACTGAATATTGACTTCCTTAATGCCGCAAAGGTTTTCTATCTAGAGCCGCCTAATTTTTAAACTTGGAAAAGTTGTTCAAAATAGCATGGGGTGCTATTTTGGACAACAATCTCCACATAGAAACAATATATTAACATCCATACAATTTATCTCAAGATCATATGTAGTGGCAATAACTAATTTTTTTAATTGAAGTCAATTTTGTAACTAGAGAGAACATGTCACCAAATTTGATTTGCTTTACCTAATTTCATTTTTCCTTGCATTCTTTATCACATCTGAAATACATCACCTTGGTGATATTCATCAGATATACACCTTGAACATTTTCTAATAATAAGGCCAAAATAATCGCATCCATATTTAATTTGGATGAAGTACTATTGATTGTCATCTTTAAAGTATCACGAGTCTTACATAAAGATCACAGAAGTGTAATTCACCTATCTTCATTATCTATTTTGAAATCCATAGACAATAACTAACTTTAAAAAGTGTTAAAATCATTGAGTTTCTATTTTAATAAGTTGCAATATTTCATTCTCAAGGAATACATCTTCCTTTGCATGGATACTTTGTTAATCAAAGATTTTTCTAGTATAAAAATTCTAACTTATCCCATATTCCCTTTTCTATCTTTTTATTTGATACATTCAACAACACTATATCTGATATACATAGTTGTAAAGAGAGTATAGCCTTTTATTAATCTTATTATATTACTCTTATTTCAACCCCCTTGGTCCTATATGTGAGACAACAACCCATAGTTATCTATCAAGAGATCATCTATCATAATCTTCCATGGCTTAAATTTTTAACCATTGAACTTGTTAATCTCTATTATTGTGTTTCTAAACATGTCTTCCATACACAATAATTACATCAACTCACTTACAACCTATACACCTATTACAAATATTACCAAAAAGATCTTACAGTTCTCTTAATAAATATTTGATACCCTATGTTGGGAATAAAGTACTATATAGGCATATACATAGTCAATATATTATATATCTATCATGAAAATACATGTATAGTAAGAAAGCGGCCGAAATAACATCTAAGAACACAAAAAATAATGTCACGCAAGATATAAACACATTCTTTTTAGGTAAACAATCAAGTAACATAAATCTTTCTTATTACACTAACTTGAACCTAACATACAAATAGAAATAGATCTACAAGACTATATTAAGATAATAGTCTAGTAGTCCATTGTAACATGATGTGAAAATACAATAATTTTCCTTCATGTTAAATTTCTAATCCATTTTCATCTTAAACACAATTAATATTTATAACATTAAAAAGTCAACAATTAAAATATTTCTTATAACCATTTTGTCCTTAATTTATGCCTAGGATATTTTGCGCTTTTAAATTAATTGTAAGATTTAAAGAAAACTAGGACTTTACTGACAGATAATCTTGATATTTTCTCTAATTGTCACTTAGTCATTAAATATAAAATATTATCCCTTATCTCCATGTTAGAATAATCTTTAACATGGTTCTTCACACCTAAAATATTCCACTAGTCACACAAGTGTTAAAAATGCACCACAATTACACTTTGACATTGCACACAAGTTCTTCACATCATAATGTAACTTTCACTGTGCTTTATCACCACATGTAGTCCTAAATAAAAAAATAACTACACACAACCTTTATGATTTCACATTGATAAAACACCATACAATGCCCACGTGCCCATATACTTACGCACATGCTTCTACAAAAATCAATCTTGATTTTGGAGCTCAAATTTGCACTTGTGCCTGAATCATAAACAATTTGGGGTTTGAGAAAACATGGGATTATCTCCAAGTTTTGGGACTCAAATTGAGACAAACCTCCGAAGAAGGTCGGCTTCCTCTACTCACTCCTAATGTTAAACTACTCCTATGAATTGAAATGCAACTATCTAGCTCTACTCTAACTTTCCAAGGGACCAGGGTGAGAATGAGATGCATAAAACATAAACCTAAACTAAATAGGTGATAACACAAAAAGAAATGGATGAACACTTAATAAAGAGAGAAAATGGGAGAAACCAATGATGAGGAGGGAGAAAAAAAGCCACAAATCAAAATCACATTCTAATTTCCACCTTCATGATTCACAATACACACAAAACTCAAACAATGCATAGAACACACACTGTGAATGAATGAGAGGCAAGAGAGTCTAATAAAACAATAGCTAAGGCTGAGATAAGCCACAAAACCAAACATCTTATTGCTAAGATATCATGCACAGATCATCATGATACATAAGGAAGATAAAAACATTTACGAGACAAAACTATGAAACAATGCATACAACACACCTACAAATGAATGAGAGGCAAGAGAGTGCAATAAAACAATAGCTAAGGCCAAGATAAGCCACAAAACCAAATATTTTATTGCTAAGAGATCATGCATAGATCATCACGATATAGGAGGAAGATGCAAAACATTTACAGAGACATAGCCCAAGGCATGCGACTCTTAGAACACTTGTGCAACATAGAATGATGCCCTTGCATTCCCAAAGTATCCAACATTAAAATTGGGCATCATTTTACAATATATAGAAAAATGAAAGGAGGAGAGAAGAAAGAGAGGGAAAATTTGAATTCTCTTTCAACCAACCAACCATCTTCATTTAATTTCTGACAAGATCTAATTATTCCTCTGCGAAATCTTCCTCCCCATGCCACTTTCCTTGTTGAAGAAGGAATGACGCCCATACTGCATTTAATTATGGTGGTCAAGTCATTTTGAGTAAACCTCTTGCGTGTTAGAGACTCCTCCTCTTTCCTTTGCTCACCTACAATCTATTCGATCGAGAAAATCTGATCTCATTTCATGGAGGGCAAGATCTTTTCTAATAATATCATATTTGCAAGATCAGATCATCAAATTGCAATTCATGTTTACTTTAGTGACCTCCAGGAGAATCGTTATTTCCTTTGATACATGACTTTTCTATTTTAGCCTTACGTAGTTTTATCCTTCTGCAAATTTTATCTCCCATTCTGCAGTTTTGCTAACTTCTTTGCCTCACTCCATAGAAAACTAAATGGCATGGCTTTAGCTAACCTTTGCGGACTGCCTATTCTTCACCCCATGGATTTTGAATTCACCTTATTTTGTGGCTTAGGCCTTGGCGGCTTTATCAAATTATGCCCTTCACTCCGTGGTGCAACTTAGAACATGGCGGTCCTTTTCCTTCGTCTGCGCCACACTTAAACTACTCCGCAACTCATATTTTCAAGTCCACGGTAACCTAAGTTGGTTTATGTTGCAAGGGGTGAAAAAATAGACAACATTTTGGTGACTTATAGGGGCCATCTACCTGCTAGATAAGATGATCAGTAGCCTTAGCATTCATTGGGCATCGATTTTTTTGATTGATTTAGTTTCTTTGCATTCGACTCTTTCAATTGATGACAATTGATCTTTAATACCTTGGACTTCAATTTACAATAACATCTTCTGAAGATTCAAGGAATGACAAGTTATAAAAGAAAGAGATTCATTTATTAGAGAAGCATCAGTTGTGCATATTTTTTTCAAGAATTTATAAAAGAACATTTTACATTAACTTCTTATGTTCATTAGATCATTGCAAGTGATAAGGGTCGGGACAATTACATTACACTAGATTTCTCGCTCAATGATGTATTTGGTATGTTATTTTCAAGACTATTCAAAATCAACATGATGTGACAATAATGGAGGGATAACACATGCCCTCATTAACTATCTCCAATTTTTATGATTTGGCAAGGGGTGGGAGTCACATTTGAGTTTGAGGAAGGACAATTGTTTTCAAATAATTTACAATGCATTTGAAAAAACGAATAAAACTTTTCGAGCTTAAAATATGATTGTGAACTCATACCTAACATTTGTTGATAGGTGCCATAAACATACTTCAATTTTAGCAAAAAAATACTACAATTTTAACAAAAGATACAATTCTAATCATGGACTAAACTCTTTCCATTAATTTTTGGATTTACTCCACCTTAATGTCTAAACATATACTACTCTACCCTTTCCTAAAACCCCCCACCACTCTACCCTTTTCTAACAAGTAACTCTAAAATTGTTACAAAATCAATATCATTCTTAAACCCCGCCCACCCCCCAACAAACAAAATGTTAAAAAAGTGGACTCTTTACTTCGTAGGAAAGCTACTTGTTAGGGATAAATTATAGAATTTCGAGCTCTGTCAATGGCGGTTGGAAACTCGCCCCATGTTTTCAGCGTTGGACTATTTAATGGTGACCAGTTGAGTTGCTCTGTCGAAAGCGCTTTTCCTTTCGGAAGAATTTGTTTCTTAGAAATATGCAAAATATAGTTATGCATTACATATTAAATATGAAATTATTTATTTGTGTTTACTTTTAAAATCCTTTTTAAAAATATATATATATATATGGCATTACATTTTGGTATCAGAGCCATGGTTCAAACACACGGACTCTTTGGGTAACTTCTTGAAAGGAAAGTTAGTTATTGGAAGGATGTTTTAAGTGCTATAAGAAAGTCTATCCTTTTCTTTTTGTTGTTGGATCTCCCTCTTGTAGAAATATGTATTAGTTGTTTAGTTATTACATTGTAGAAAAGTTAGTGTTACATGACATTGAATGAAAACCATTATCCTAGTTGCCATATATCTCTTCTTGAAATTTTTGTAGCACTATTTAAATAAAATGAGATTTGTTGTTTCTTGTATGTGATACTAAATAGTTGATTTTATTAAGAAAACCAGTTTAGAATATGTGCTCTTCCCTACAAAAAAGAAAATTGTAAATATAGTTTTGTTTGAGTAAATACATTCTATTTCACAAGATGTGTGTGTGTGTGTGTGTGTGTGTGTGCATACTTGATTTTTTTTTCAAAGATATATTATAGCTATTATATTATATTATATAATAGATATATTATGTATTATATATATATATATATATATAGTAAAAAAATTTAAAAAAATAAATAAATGAAATGAAATAAAATATAATAAAACAAATTTTAGTTTTACACACACACAAAGTTAAAACATAAAAATAAAAATAAAATTAAAAATTAAAAATTAAAAAAATTAAAAAAGAAGAAGCAAACTCTGTGTTGGCGGGGGCCGAACCCCGAAACCCCAAACCTCCCACTTCCCCCACCCCAGAACCCTATCCCGCTACCCCGCGCTCCAAATCCCGAGACTCCCCAACCCCCCCGGACCCCCACAACCACGCCCCCTACCACGGACCCTGCTTCCCCCTTGTGCACTGTCCACCCAACCAACGGCCCTCCACCCCACGCACTATGCACCCTACCCCTACACACCCTACCCACCCGCGGCTCCCCACTGCATTCTTACTCTTCCCCAACTGGCCACACCGCCCTTCCATGACCCCTCTTCAACAAAATGTGTGTGTGTGTGTGTGTGTTCATCAAAACACTGGGTTTTCTCAAAGCAATTCTCAAAAGAAAATACATGGATGTATGGATTTCAATATATATATATATATATATATATATATATACACACATACATACATACATAAGATTTAACAAGTTTCCATAGTTCCTTCTCAACAAATGAGAGATTCCATGAATTCATCTCTCCCTTAGCTTCTCCACAACCTGCACATTCAAATGACAAAACAAAACAAAATGAGGAGAGGAAATAGAAAAGAGGGGAAAACATAGAGAAATCTAGGGCAAATTTAGGGTAAGTTTGAAATGAAGGGCCAAGATTTGATTTGATCCTAGGGCTCTCCTTCAACCCTACCTTTCCTTAAAACATGACATTTTAATGGGATTGAAAAAATAAAATAAGAGGGGTGTGTGGGTAGATTAAATTAAAAGGGGGAAAACAAAATTAAATTTAAAGAGTGTGTAAGGAAAATTTTAAAAGGGAGGAAGACTATTTACTTGCTAGGAGTGTAGATTTTTAATCATGACCCTAGGAAGTTTGATAGGGTAAAATAAATTAAATTATTATTAGGATAGTGTTAATTTGTTTCGGGAAAATTAATTATTATTATAAATTAAGTATTAACGGAAAGCGGCATTGCATCAGGTGTAATAATAATAATAATAATAACAACAAAAACAACAATAATAATAATATAACGCTTCCAACAGCGTTTAGAAAGTTTATAAAACATTTTTTTTTGGTTTCAGGATGGCACCCAAGAGGGGACGATCAGCTTGAGGTTTGGGACGTAGTGCACCTACGCGGGAGCCACCGGCCCCAATTTTGGGCCTCAGATATTAGAGACCCGCTGCACCGGTGATAGGTGTCATACATGAGTGCCTTCCACCACCACAGGAGCTGAGAGAGAAGGACATTTAGTTAGGAGATGAGGAGTTGATTGGAAAGGATGCACATTCAGAGCCACCTGAGCACGGTACCCTGAGACGAGAGAGGTCACGCAGCCCTTCCATCCTTAGCGAGAGGGTGGCCTTGTTTCATCACAGCCGATCACACAACTTCGAGGAACCTTTTGGAGATAGGCGACCCCTCTCACCTGTTAGACCACATTGTCAGGATCGAGACAAATGCGGTGTGATTCGAGACCTTCTTCGCCTTCAGCCACCTATGTTTACTGGTTCAACAGATGGCTTTGGGGTAGATTCCCGGCTCCTTGCTGGATAGCTATTTTGGTTTGCACTGTTGAGAGCAATGTCAAAGCTAGGTTCACCATACACCTTCTTCGAGATGCAACAGGCGTTTGGTGGAAGAATGAGGAGTGGAAGCTCCATTATACTCGAGATACAGGGACCTGGGAGTTGTTTGAGGAGTGATTCAGGGCCCGGTATATGTCAGAGCATTTTGTGCAGAAGAGGATCGATGAGTTTCATGACTTACGACAGGGTTCTAGCTCAGTGGCGTAGTATGAGAGCAGGTTCTTGGATCTCTTGTAGTATGTAGACTACCTGCAAGACGAGAAATTATAGGTAAACAGGTTCATTCGGGGCCTAAATGCAGATATAGCAGGAGCTGTTAGGATGTTATCTCCTCCCACACTCGAGAAGGCTATTGAGAAGGCCTACTTGGCTAAGGAGAATAGGACCAAGGCACAGGAGCACTGAGATAGAAACAAGAGCAAGTTCTAGGATAGGATTTAGGCATTCCAGAGTCAGAGGGCATGGGAGCAGTACCACCCCCTAGAGGAGGATTCTGGTCTTCTCTCAGCAGCATCAAGAGCTCCTCCACACCCATCACAAGTAGACACAACATCAGGGACACCAACATCAGAGGGGTAGACAGACTTAGAGTTTTTAGTGAGGTGGATCTAGAGGTGGTTTTGGTGGATCTAGAGATAGGAGGCCGGGTACTCATCACTCACAGCCAGCCCGCTCATGCAAGATCTGCTAGGGTTGGACCGGTAGGT
Source organism: Taxus wallichiana var. yunnanensis (assembly GCA_018340775.1). Classification (NCBI taxonomy): domain Eukaryota; kingdom Viridiplantae; phylum Streptophyta; class Pinopsida; order Cupressales; family Taxaceae; genus Taxus; species Taxus wallichiana. Next base: position 331,046,339 of record CM031237.1, on the reverse strand, counting down.
TCAGTTCGCGTAGTACAGGAGGGACCCCATCTCAGAGGGGTACAGGAGGATGTTTTATTTGTGGGGCTCTAGACCATTATGTGCATATGTGTCTACACAAGCCCACTACTACGGATATGTAGAGAGCTCCTAGATCCGAGCAGATGGTGGGTGACGTGGGACGTGCCCATTGTGTATATGCAGCGGTTGACAACCGCAGGCTGAGCATCAAGCCACAGTCATTGAGATGATAGGTACTATCAGGGGTATTTCTATCTTAGTACTTTTCAATTTAGGTGCTTTAGATTCTTTTGTATCTCCTTTTGTAGTGGACCAGTGTGGGCTAGTGGTGGCTAGGCAACTAGATAGTTGGTAGGTTGAGTTGGCCTCTAGGGCTAAACTCGTCGTGGACTCGTATGTGGAGAGTTGTGTACTCAACTTGGGAGTCTTCTCCACTACACTTGACCTCTGAGTTATTCCTTTAGGATTCTATCAAGTAGTGTTGGGTATGGATTGGCTTGAGGCTCACTGAGCCAAGGTGGATTGTAGAAAGAAGGTTATTAAGTGTCAGGATGATCTTGGTAGTGCGGTTGTGATTTCAGGGATGCAGAGACCTATTTCCTTGTGTATGATCTTGGCTAAGCAACTCAAGCGGAGCATGCGTAAGGTTGCTAGTTTTTTGCTATCACTATTAGTGATCACTCGGACATTACTCCAGAGCATTCACCCCTTGATGATCATGCAATTTTGAGGGAGTATGCAGATGTGTTTCCAGGAGAGCTTCCATGTTTACCACCTAGTAGGGAGGTGGACTTCACCATTAACTTAGTTCCTGGATCCACACCAATTTCTAGGGCACCCTATCAGATGAAGACTTCAGAGCTTCATGAGCTCAAGATTCAGTTAGAGGAGTTGTTAGAGAAGGGTCTCATTCACCCTAGTGTATCTCCTTGGGGAGTGCTAGTCATATTTGTGAAGAAGAAGGATGGTTCTCTCAGGATTTGTGTAGATTTCAGATAGCTCAACAAAGTCACAATAAATAACCGTTATCCACTCCCTAGGATTGATGACTTATTTGATCAGATGCAGGGAGCGAGAGTGTTCTCCAAAATTGATCTCAAGTCAAGATATCATCAGTTGCGCATTTCAGATGTAGACATTCATAAGACAACATTTTGCACACATTATGGGCATTATGAGTTCACAGTTGTTCCATTTGGATTGACCAATGCCCTAGTTGTCTTCATGAGCCTCATGAATGGAGTATTCAAGAAATTTCTGGATCACTTTGTCTTAGTGTTCCTTGATGACATATTGATTTATTCTCATTCGAGGAGGAACACGAGGAGCATTTAAGATAGGTACTTCAGGTTTTGAGAGAGAAAAATTTATATGGAAACTTATAAAAATGTAGCTTCCTTGAGATATAGATTCAAGTACTTGGGTCATATCATATCAGGAAAGGGTATCTCCATAGATCCCTCTAAGATATAGGCTATCTTGGTGGCCAGGGGACCCACATCGATTCTCGAGGTAAGGAGTTTCATGGGTTTAGTAGGGTATTACCGCATATTTGTCTAGGACTTTTCTAGGATTACTCACCCCATTACCTCCCTTCGTAGAGGAAAGGAAAGAAGTTTGATTGGTGGAAAAGTGTGAGTAGGCATTTTGTTGCTTAAGGAAAGGTTGACCATGGCACCTATCTCAGCGAGTTCAGGACTGACAGAGGATTTCGTTGTTTACATTGATGCATCACTAGAGGGTTTGGGAGCGGTTCTTATCGCAAGAGCGTTGGGTGATCACCTTTGAGTTACATAAGCTCAAAGACTACGAGCTTAACTATCCTACTCACAACTTAGAGCTGCAAGTAACATTGTTCATGCACTTGTGCGTTGGCGACATTTCCTTTTGGGTAGACCTTTCATCTTGAGGATGGATCATTGTAGCTTACAACATATCTTCTCTCAGCCAAACCTCAACACTCGTCAACAGCGTTGGATGGAGTTCCTATGTGAGTATGACATGGAGGTATAGTATATCAAAGGAAAGGAAAATGTTGTTGCAGATGCACTTAGTAGATGATGGCATGTGCTTGCTTCTTTGGCACTGCAGTCAGATTTGAGAGGTAGGATACTTGAGCATCTTCCAGAGGACAGGTTTTATGAGGGTGCTAGGTAGATGTTCAGTTCGCGCAGGTTCTTTTGAGGGCAAATATTTAGGATGCATGTTAGATTATGATGGATTTATTTGGTTCCATAGGTGCATTTATGTGCCTAAGGTAGGTGATTTGCATAGTTTCATCCTTACTGAGGCTCATCGAGCCCCATACGTAGCACATCCAGGAGTGAAGAAGATGCATGCCAATTTGAGAGAGTTATATTATTGGCCAGGTCTTCATCGGGACATAGCAGATTTTGTAGCACGTTGTCTTGAGTGTCAGAGAGTCAAGGTAGAGCATTCTCATCTGCAGGACTCTTATACCCTCATGATATTCCCGAGTGGAAATGGGATGTGATCTCCATGTGTTTCATAAGTAGGACTTCCTATGTCCTCTTATCGTCATGATGCCATTATGGTCACTGTGGATAAGTTGACCAAGGTTGCACATTTCTCGCCAACCAAGGTTACCTATAATGCACAGGCCATCACCAAAGTGTTCATGGAGGACATTGTTAGATTGCATGGGATCCCGAAGATGATCATCAATGACAGAGACACCATCTACACATCAGTTTTCTAGACTTCTTTTCAGGAGGCCTTGGGTACACAGATTAATTTCAGTTCGGCATATCATCTAGAGATAGATGGGTAGACAGAGAGGGTTAATCAGGTTCTTGAGGACATGTTGAGGATGTATGTGATGGACCAACAGAAGAAGTGGGAAGATTATTTGCATTTAGTTGAGTTTTCCTACAACAACAGTTATCATAGCTCCATTGGCATGGTGTAGACACCAAATTTGTGTCTTACGACACCCTGTGCCCCGCATCTCATTTCGCAACCTAACCTCACCACCTAAACCTTACACAATTATTTATTAATTACCTTATAATTAATAAATCCACATCTCCAAACCTGCCACCTCATCATGACCTAGCCCTAACCCTAAACTAACCTAATTAAGACCTATAACTTGGTCTACATCCACACCCATGACTAATTACTCCTCACCCGCACCAAAACCAACCTCATAATGACTTGACCAAGCCCAAAACTAATCCCTCGGGAGAAAAGGAGGGAAAGTTGGCTATTTTACTAAAAATAGCCCACTTTGACTTAACCGACATCGGTTCCTACTCATTGCCGTCGGTTACATGTAATCGCCATCGGTTGCCCTATAAATGACCTCCCCAACAAAAAAACAAAGGATCGGAATTCATTTGAAAGATCCGAATTCACTTGCCGAGCAAAGACAAGTGAAGAAAGGAGAAGACTTTGCGAGAGAAGGAGATTGAGCCCAAGATCGCAATCGAGTAACCGAAGCACAAATGACACTCATCCCAGCATTGGGAGAGAAGATAGCTCACTTTTGATTGTCGAGATCATCCCCCACGAGCCTTGCCTTCATCATCATAGTCCTTGGACTGTATCTTCATCGGGAACTAGTAAGTAGTGTCTTGTACATTGTTATATACCATTTCTTGAACTTCGATTCATAGTGGTTATAAGCTCACTCCTAGATCCACTACCCGGTAGCACCCTACATCTAAATTTCATTCCTCTACCCTTACATTGCCCAAGAACAGCTCCCACACTCTCTAAGTCTTCTCCATCATCTTGTTGCCTACCCCTAATCATTTACCAACCTTATAAACATCATAACCGCCTTACAACCAATCTTCATTGAAAGCCCCAAATCATTGCCCCTACCGATATCGGTTATCAACAACCGGTACCGGTTATATATTGACCGCATCGATTCGTGACTCAAACCTAAACCAGCCTTTCTTCTATTTCTTTTTAACAAGGTAATTAAATTGTAATTTTGCAATAACTTATTTGTTAGCATTTGTGTTAATTTGTGTTAAGAAGGAACTGACCACCTTTGAAAGGAAGTCTAACATTTCATGGGCCCAAGGAAGTTCCCTCATTTATTGTCTAACTATAATACGGTGGTCTTGTATTCTTACTTGCAAGTAGTCCTTCCTAGACAAAAAGGAGTTCTTCGCAATCGATCTGATCTCTCTCTATGGTACGCGCACACCCTCCCAACATTCAACAGGTATTCCTCCTAGCCCTAACCCTTATCTGTTTCTCAAGAGAATGAAAGGATAGAAGCAACTCTATTCTAAGAATGGAAACATTATGTGTGAAACATTTTGGCACGCCCGGTGGGACCCATTTCGGGTTTCTTTCTTTCTTGCTTGCTTTCATATAGGGAGCATACTTGCTGTTTGTTTCTACTAAATATTCACAAAATATTTTGTCATTTTGGTAAAAGAATTTGTCTTGCTTTCACATCTTTGCATTAGTGAAAGTCATCTCCTTTGCTTCATCGAATATCATTTTCGATTTGGGTTTAAAACACGTGCATCACATTCTTGCTTGCTATTTTTAATTCTAGTGAACATAGATTAAGTAACAGGTCATACACGTGGGGGTGATATCCACGGTATTGACAAGAAATTAATCTTACTTTCACTGCACAACACATACCAAATCACATCATAATCAACACAACAGACTCAAACATCCCCCCTTTTCCACGGTATTCCTCCGCCCGATTGAGGTAACCTTATAAGCCAAAACAAACTTGACATCTCCCTTAGGTCTTTTGTTTAGGATTGACATCATCTTGCGTCTAAGGAATAAGCCCACAATAATTAAAAATAATCCTAGGGTTAGTCTCTTGATTTTCCTGTGCATCTTGCTTGTTTTTAGTTCTGTTTCTCTGTCATACATTGTTTCAGTGATCACTTCAGAACAGTTTGGTAGGTATACTAAGCATTGTTAACCCCAAATCAGCAGCTTCTTACTGCCTTCTTACACCGGTCCTATTCTACCGACATCGGTTAAGCTGACAACGCAGCGGCTAAAGTCTAACCGACATCGGTTATCGAGACCAATATCGAGTTCATCGTCTTTCACAGTTCCCGACAAACCAACAACCTACCAATTCCAACATTTTGTTGTTGTTTCTATTCTTGATAGATTGAATCCCTATTGTGTATGCTTTTCCATGGGTTTGTTATTACTCGAAACAATCCGTAGCCATGGTTTCACATGCTTTTTCGTGCCTTTTCCTGAATCACCCCCTTCACATCATATGGGAATCCTACGGACACCGGTGATGTTCCCAAAATCCCCTGTAGGAGATAAGGAATTTACAAAAATTTTGGATGCTAATCCTAGCGTCGTATAGTACTATTTGTCTCATACCCGACCGTATCAGTGATCGTCAACTTCTCGTTGGTATGGCTATTAGTATAGCTGCTCACTTAGCTCCTTCCCCACCTAATAACGTTGCCTTACCTTCTTCATCCTTAGCCCCATCTCCCAACTCGGTGGATTTGGGGGTTCATACGGCATGATTGGCTTTCCTTTGGTTAATCACGGGGCCCCACATATCATTACTTGCGACATTTGCTCCTACCTCGTCTCTCTTACTGCATTCCCTTTCATAACTTGCTCTCTGCCACCTATCCACACGAGCTTCCCTTCTCAAGCTCCGCCCACCTTTTCATTTCCACACACTTATCCGGTGGCTTCAACATCTTATATAGGACATCCCTATTCGGTGCCTCAACATATTCGTCCTCAATACCTTATCAACATTTAACCCCACCATTGTCTAGTGGTGGATCTTGGCCCAATCCTCTTCCATTTATAACAACCACACCATCATCTCATCCAACCACCTTTGATTTCATCAAACAAATGATGGAAAAGATGCAAAATACTGGAGGCTTCATTTTTTAGGAAACCATAGCACCCGACATACGAGTAAGTTTGTCGGAGCCTATTCATCCTTCATCGTCCGCCTTCATTCATATCCTCCTCAATGGGAATTACCAAAATTTACTCGTTTTAATAGTAAGGAGGATCCTCAACAACACTTGTGATCATTTAGACATGCTTGCTATCTGATTGCTCATGACGATGCCTTACTACTCCGTACCTTTCCCATGTCCTTATCAGGACCCGCCTTGGAGTGGTACAGTGCTTTAACCCAGCACTCAATCTTCTCTTTTAACCAATTAGCCCAATATTTCTTGGATCATTTCTCCATTAATATTGCCAAGAAATAATCTACCACCGACCTCTATGCTTTATCCGACAATTTTAAGAAGAATCTATCGCAGATTTCGTTGGACGATGGCGGGGCCTCATCAACCAACTTACTTATGCCTTGCCTCAGGCCGAACTCATCAAACTCTTTACGCGGGCCTGCACTAAGCACATTTCTCCTACCCTCCAAATTCAAACTTTCCGCACCTTTGATGAGGCCTTTACTATGGCTCGGAAACTAGAAATTTGAGCCTTAGAGGAAGAGAAATTGCGGTTGCGCAACAAAAACCCTAATTTCGAACCCAAGACTCCACCAACAAACCCAACACCACCAATTCTCATGCATCGATCGCTTGAAATCAAAAGGAGTTGTACACGTGGTGATGGTCAAATATCAAGCACCGTCTAATACCAAACCAAAACCACCTATAAGTATAAAGCCGAGCCCATAAATTACACTCCCTTGGGAGAAACTTATGGTGTCATCTTGGAAAAATTGCTTAAAGCGGGAGCTATCACCTTGCCTCTGTTAAACCTCACTCCGGGTTTGATTCCACCTATGCTATACCTTCTTGGTACAAAGAAAATGACTTCGTGAACTTCCACCGCGTGAAGGGACACACTCATGAAAAGCGTAAGATGTTGAAAAATATAGTGCGGGAAATGGTTGATGCAAGGATATAACCTCGATAATCCTAATGCCCTCGCTAACTGAAATTTCAAAATCTTCAACAAACCATTCCCAAAAAACTCATCTTACAAGTAACATAAACCAAGATATCTTAGCCGAGGAGAGTGTTCATGAAATCCATGCGGTCTTCGACTCCCAACCAAAAGCTTCTATCGAGGAAATTCTGAATCAAGCCTCTTCACTAACGCAGGGACCCAAACCCCCTTCACCACCATCAAGACAAGACGATATCCTTTCCATTCCTTTACCCATAAAGGAATTAACCACCTGAGTTCTCTTCTCACGAGATGAGCCTTCTTACACCACATCCCTGCAAGACTGTGAGCGGATGTTATCTAACTTATCTATTTCCCAAACATCTCCTTCTACCACTCTTGCTGTAAAAGAGGAAGGCTCGCCACTTTTTCTATCATCCTTAGAAGAGAAACCCCTCGAACCAACATCACCACATTCTTTAATCATGACGGATCCCCTCAAACATGCCCTTCTACCTATTAGTTCTTCATCGCCTAAATCTTTTCAGCGACCGGTTGACCTCTTAACACCCATTGATACAGCGACTCATTTACCCCTATATCACACCCACAATGGACCGGAATCATAACCCACCTCTCCCCCATATCAAAGTTCTTATTCACATGTGAAGATTGTCATGCCTCGGAAGATAGATGAGTCCTATGGGAACGTTTGAGTACACCATGCTCTACTCAAATGCAGATGACCGATCCAAACACCTCTACCATATACCCGAGGTGTTTACAAAAGCTCAAAATTCCTATGTCCTCATCTTCACCCCCTCATCTCTACCGAATACCTCATCTACCTCTATTAACATAACCAAACCTTCCCTACACTTGGGACTTCACCAATACCCACCTAACACACCCACCTAAACGGTTAGATTTATCCAAAAATAAAGCTGTCCATCCACCTAGGAGACAAACCCAATCCCCTCAAGTCCAATCTATGCCTCTATCACAACTAAAACCCTCACCGTCTCACCTACCTTCTATATTGGGACCTCACCCTCCACCTTGCCTCAATACATCATACCTCCCGCATTTTCTTTAAAACGACTCCAGTACCTTCTACACCCATACAGAGATCCATGGGTGTATCAACACCGCCACCCCAAGTATCCTGTCCACCTATCAACCCTAAACAAACTCGATCATCAAAGGATTTGTTTTCTGTCACTCCTCTTTCTCCATGGTTGTTTCCTGCCACCACGTCATCTGTGGCCTCATCATCTAACCAACTAAACATAACTTCTGTGCCGAAAAAGCCAAGTTTAGTTAAATCCAATTATAAAAACCCCTTGTCTAAACCACCACCCATATGAATCAACCATACCCAATCATTACCAAAACCCACCCAGTCAATAGCCTCATCTTCCTCTGACTTTGACCCACTCAAAGGATCTTACGCCAAAATCCTTGATATGTTGGTGGAGAATGCGACCATTTCCCTACCCCCACTTAGACCCTATGATCCATCTAAACCTCGACCTATAGGTTATGATGAGTCTAAAATCTGTGCTTACCACTTCGCACACCAAGACATGATGTAGAGGGATGCAAAGCTTTGAAATCCATCTTTCATCAGTCACCTCTCTTGGATAGAAAGGTTAAGAAAGACAACTCACGAAGGGAGAAACCTTTAGCTTCAATCCCTCTCCTATACCACCTGTCCCCACCTCACCAAAATCTATCATTATTACAACCCCACCTCTCGAAGACAATGACTTATCCCCACCATCTTCCCTCTTCTCGTGTTCACGAGATCAACATGATTAGTATTGCTACTGAGAGGCGTAAAAACAATGGGAAAGCTAAATAGAGCACACCTGCGGCCTCCCTTTCTCCGTTCGCCATCCCACCGCACCACCACCTAAATTGGTTATTCGTGGACCGCCTACCCCATCTCTGATGGGGTTTCCCACCGTACCATGATCAAACAGCTTCACCAATCACCTATAAAAATGACACTATATCATCTCATTCAAACCTCTGAATCTCATCGACAAGCTCTCATTGAAATCCTCCAAGGATAGAGGTCCTACCTAATGAAACCTTGCCCATTGCCTCCATTTTAACACCTAATCACGTTGCTTCTCTCACCAAACAACCTACCTCCCCAACCACTTTTGTCTCGTACAACAAATGCGCATTGTCAGTTTTTCCAAAGACGAAATTATTGACTTTGGTGCGAGAAGATCTCGACCCGCTCTTTTCATATCGGCTTACGTCGGGACATCCAAGTACGTCATGTTATGATTGACGGGGTGATAGCCTAAACATCATCTCTTCCAAAGCCTTCCAACAAATGAATATCCCTTCTAGCTGCATGTGTGCCAACCCCACCATGTTGCGTTCATTCAATGATGCTATTACTTCTACCTTAGGCACCGTGATCCTTAACATTCGTGTAGGGCCACGTAATTTACCCAAACTCATCAATGTTCTTGAGGGAGAATTCCAATACAACATGTTGTTAGGCCGCCCTTGGATCCGGGCTATGGGATGCGTTCCCTCCGCCTTGCATAGATGCATAAAATTTGAGTATGAGGGAAAATCCTACACCGTAAAAGTTGACACTCCCCCCTTCAAAACCTGCAATATGTTATATCACCCTAATGATGTGCTTGTACCAGTCAAGACACCCATTCATCCAACCCAACCATCTACTTCAACCACACCTCAACCATCCATCTCAACCGCACCTACACCTTCAACCAATGAAACCACCACCGCAAATACCACTTCCTTCCCCGCGAACAACATCCCAACCTCAGATCCTTTGGTAGATGTTTTTCAACGCCTTACGCTGGGGGAGTATCACCTATATAACGTTAGCACTTTCCATACCCCATAGGAGTACAGTGCAGTTACATGCGCATCCTACCTACGATCATCGTGTGGGGAAGTAATCTCCTGCTGAACCACCTAATTTCCGTACTAACCTAACATATGGGGGTGTCGATACATCGTCTGTCACCCCCGAACCTCCCTTGGTGTGGTTCCCTTCCAATCTGATTTTCAATATTTAACTAATCGTCATTTCACCCTCACATTCTCGACGCGCTATGCTTGGAAGGGCTTGATTCGGTCTTTATGAACAAGGCTGACATACGATCATTCCTATGACTACACGCAAACATAAATATCGTCGTGGCCTTGGATTCTCCGAATCTGTTGTATCCAAGAAGACGATGAAGTCACCCCTTCCAAACCATCATCACCCATTTTTCCATCATCACCCATAGAGTCGATAGACCGAATCTATCCCTCCTAACTTTTTTTTTTTTTCGTAAATGATATCTTCCACGGGTCCTCTCACTTATCAACGCAATAATGAAGATCCATCTTCTCTTCCCCTTACGTATCCGGACATGATCAAAGAATACTCGCCTTCAATTAATGTTGTTGAGTGACAGGATGACGACTCCATCCTCACTTACCTCGGTGTGGATGAATCTTATATTCAATGCACCTTACCATCTGAAACTCAAACCATGTTGAATGATTCGACTATAGAAATCAACATCCACACCGAGGAAGATCCTCACATTGTGAAGATCAGACAATCTCTTAACGCATCAGAACAAACTACCTTCACTACCTTCCTCCGTGCCTCGCAACCAAGCTTTCGCTTGGTCCTACGCTGACATGCCAGGAATCGATCCCGACATTCTTTGTCAATAACATTACCACGAAACCCGATTCCAAACCAATTAAATAGAAACTGAGAAAAATGTGTCCATGCATTGCCCTCTTGGTCAAAGAAGAGCTTCAACGACTCCTTTATGTTTCCTTCATCTTACCTATTGATTATCCTCAATGGATTTCTAACATCGTACCTATTACTAAAGCAATGGGGGGACTTCGGATATGTATGGATTTCTGGGACCTTAACCTCGCTCGCAAAGGATGACTTCCCCCTACCAAGTATTGATCAACTTGTTGATCTCACTGCGGGCCATGAGATGCTTTCTCTCATGGATGGCTTCTCGGGATACAATCAAATTTTGGTAGCCCGACCGATCAACATAAAACCGCCTTCATAACTCCTTGGGGAACCTTCTGCTATTGTGTCATGTCATTTGGCCTTAAGAATGCTGGTGTGACCTATCAGCGGGCTATGAATTACATTTTTCATGACATTATGCACACTATCCTTGAGGATTATGTCGATGATCTTCTTGGAAAATCTAAACATCGCAGTGAACATCTCGATGTTTTAACCATTATTTTGATCGCCTGTTACAATACTGTGTTCGTCTTCAACCAAAGAAATGTGTCTTTGGTGTCCTTTCGGGAAAACTCCTTGGTTTTATTGTCTCTTTGCGTGGCATCGAGGTCGATCTAGCTAAATTCAAAGCTATCCTAGAAATGCCCCCACCCACTAACCTCAAATAATTGTGTAGTTTACAGGGAAAACTCTAATCTATCCGGCGTTTCATCTCACAACTCTCGGATCGATGTCAACCTTTTCATCATCTCCTTAAAAAGGACATTGTCTTTCAATGGAGTGAAGAGTGCCACCAAGCCTTTGAGGCTCTTAAAGCCTATCTCTTGCAGACCACCCATGCTTATCCCACCTTAGGATGATTGCCCTTTTTACCTTTACCTTTCTTGCCACCGACCATGTTGTAGGAGCCATGCTCGCACATCGTGACTCTAAACATCGCGAGCAAGCCATTTATTACATAAGTCATACTCTAGTGGATTATGAGACTAGGTATACACATGTAGAAAAGTTGTGCCTAGCCCTATCATTCGTGGCCACCAAACTCCGACACTACCTCCTGAATCACAAAAATTTTGTCCTCACCAACGCGGACCCCATCCTATTATATGTAACCCAAACCTCATCTAAACCAACTCATCGCCCGATGGCTTATGCTCCTCATGACCTCGACCTTGAGTTTGTACACCAGAAATCCATCAAAGGACAAACTATTGCAGACCAACTCGTGGAATCCCCTTTACCTAGGGAACAATTTACCAATTTTACTTTCCCTGACGAACTCATCGCCACTCTTTCACTCAGTGAGAAGTTGTATCCAATGACCCTCTTCTTCGATGGATCCAAATGCTAGCGAGGTAGAGGGACGGCGTTGTTCTCATTCCTCAGGCCTTTGAACCTATGCCTCTTTCATTCGGCTCAATTTCCCTGCACTAATAATATAGCGGAATGTGAGGCCCTTGTTTGGGTCTCAAGTTGCGTTACACTTAGGTGTAAAGTCTATTAACATTTTTGGCAACTCTCAACTGGTAGGCAATCAAGTTATGGGCATCTACCAATGTAAAAACAAGGAACTTCAAAAGTACAAACATTACATGGATTCACTTTTGACCTTATTTACTCATTATTCTATCAAACCATTCCCGCTCAACTAAAAATTTACAAATACTATGGCTTGCTTAGCCTCACAAATTCTGCCTCACCAGTGACTCGACATATTTGTCTTGGTCCAACAACTCTTTACCCCATCTTACTCAACCCCGGATGTTTGTATGATAACTAATGTGTCGGCTAATTCGTAGGATACCGGTATCACCAATTTCACGACTACCTTACAACCTCTGTTCTCCCACGACCTTACTAGTAACGAGAAAATGTGCTTTTCTTAAAAGTGTTTCTCGTTATGTCGTCATGGGGGATCCTCTATAAACGTGGCTTTGATGGCATCCTCCTTCGATGTCTAAGCGACGCGGAGGTTACCTACACCATCCAACAAGTCCATGACGGTATTTGTGGTGGACATTTTAGTGGCCTTGCCATGGCCAAACGGATCCTTCGCCTAGGCTATTATTGGCCTACTCTTAATAACGACTGCTTTACGAATATGTTAAGTGTTGTGTTATGTTTCAACAACATGCCAACCTTCAACATACTCCTAGCCATCCGCTACAAGTCGCACGAGATCATTGGCCTTTCTCACAATGGGGTTTAGACCTTATTGGTGAGATTCACCCACCCTCTTTGTAACATCTTTGTTGGATAATCACAAAGAACCGAATATTACACTAAATGGGTGGAGGCCATTCCACTCATTTCAACCAAAAAAGAAAAAATTGTAGAGTTCATCAACCATCACATTATCTGTCGTTTTGGTGTTCCTCATCGCCTGATAATAGATAATGGAAAATCTTTCAAAAATAAGTTGTTACAAGACCTTTGTGATAACTTTGGTATCAAACTTAGTTTCTCATCACCTTACTATCCACAAGCAAATGGTCAAGCTGAATATTCTAACAAAACCCTGACCAAAATTCTCATGAAAGTCGTTAACGATTCTGGAAAAATTGGCCTGATCACATCCCCTTTTCCCTTTGGGATTATCGGACTAGCATTCGTACCTCCAATAATGCCACCCCATTTTCTTTGGTATATGGTACCGAGGTGTCTTGCCTCTCGAAATACAAATAACCTCCCCTAAGAATATCTCTTCAGGATATTCTTACCCATGATGATTTTGCCAAGAGCGGTTAGCCCAATTGGAGCTTGACGAGCGTCGTCTTACAGCTCTTGACCATCTTCAAATCTATCAAAAGCACATCAAGCGTGCTTATGATAAGAAACTTCATGAGCGTACCTTTAAGGTTGGTGATCTTTTCCTCAAAGAGAATCAACGTGTAACCAAACTAGAAAAGAGCAAACGTGGGCAAATTTGTTCCAAATTGGATTGGGCCTTACATTATCACTCACACTTACGGATCGGACACTTATCATTTTAGCTTTAATGGTAAACCCGATCCCGAACCCTTAATTCCTTGCATCTTCGACCATTCTCTTTGTTGAATTTAGTGTTATATCACTTCTTATCTACCTTGCGCTCATCCCTTGAGCTCATTTACCACCTCACACACTTTGTTTCATGCATCTCAAAATAGAATCACACTCACGTGGTTCGGTCATCATCTCCTCTTAAAGATTCCTTCCCCTTTTAGTCCGGTCCATGACTTAAAAGTATCAAAATAACATGTTCTCAATTATACAATTATGGGATATTCTTGAGTCAAACTTCCTACAAAACTAGATGCTTCATGCCAAACGGAAATCTAGACCTCTAATTTATACATAGATTGCTCCCTCAAAGGACAAATGCTATGTGCAAAGCCCACATCTTCTATTATAAATATTTGCTCCCCAGAAGGACAACTATACACAAAATCCACATCGCTACTATATATAGACTTCTCCCTTGAAGGACAGCTATACAAAGTCAGCCTCTATCAAAATCTTCTCCCATTGATCAGCTTCGTGAAGAGATCAAGAACAAAAACATGCATTTCCCATATAGACTTCCATCGATCGATCGGGTCTATATCCGAGAAAAATTTAAAATTTTTTAAAAAAAAAAAAAAGTATTCAAAAGCACTTTTGAGTCATGGACTTGTCTATTTAGGTTTGGTTCTCTTTCGTCGGAATAATCACTTTATAACAAGTTCTCTACGCCCTGACTCTACCCGCCACCTCACCTCACCATTCATCAAAGTAACAAAACTCAAGGGACATGATGTATATCCGATATATTATGATTATACAACTCTTTTCACTTATCGACTTCTCACCTATGCAAGGTACCTAGGGATTCAAGCTCATCCTACGTTAATATGTGGTTTGTTTAGCTCTTTTCAACTACGGGACACTTTTTCTTCTTTTACCCAAATCTAGGATTATGTGTTGACCTTAATCGGGACACGGTTCCTTAATACTTTGGTAAGCTAACCTTCGCTTCACCTATACCTACACCAATATCACCAATACCTTACCAACACCAGCAACATTACCCTTCCAATATCAATATTTTTACCAACCAACACATTGCCTAACCATAACCAAATTGCTCGAATTCACCTCTCCATGGTCCTAAGGAGAACTACATCGATCCGAGGCCCATCCTTGCTTTGTGCAATGGGCTATGTAGGCAGCACTTAGGAGACATGGGGTCTCCCAAGGTTAGCTCGACCATTCCCTACCATACCCTATCGTGTGTTATAAATATAAATATTTTTGTGTATTTCTATTTGATAACATTCATCTTTATCCTTTTTCAAAACAAACATTCAAAACACAACCATTCTTATTATTATCATAACTCAAATCAACATACATATTCAGTTTTATTTAGATGTTAAACAAATACATCTTCTCTATCATCGACGCGCAGGTCGGCATCCTTATTTATTCTTCTACCCCTATGAAATTCACTTAGACCCTTGCACCTCATCCCGAACTAGGTGATGATCGTGATCATCGACGCCACTCGCCTGGCCTCTCCATCCTCAAAGGTGCCACTGCTATTGGTTCCTCCCACTGATCTACCAATCTCTCCTGTAACATATGAATACGCCCTCTCGTGTGGCGGAATCTCACCTCTAGTCTCTCCACTCATGAATGCAACCGCTAAAAATCTAGTTGTCTCATTCACTGTGTTTGAAGTTTGGTGAACTAAACCTGCAGTGATCTCTCTCCTTTGTAATCATAGCTATTTGGGATGATCAGCCCTCTCACGTGAACCTCGCAGCTCTGCTACCCACTATAATCTATAAGCCTCTATCGCTCCTGCATCCATTACCCCGATCGGCTACTATCTCTTCTGGTCCTTCTGGAGGTGTCGGTCGAGGAGGTGAGAATGATGCCTTGGTGTCGATCCTCATATATGGTCTATAAGCCATGGGTATATCCTGAACAAATCCAAATTTTCACCACACGTGATCTAGAGGAATCCTCTCATACTCACGGCGGCCCGTGCCCCGTGATCCACCTTAATCACTCTACACCCCTCAAATCCTCGCCTATGTTCTCTGTCACCATATAGTTCCCATAAGGCCTCGAAAAAAATATCTACAATCGTCACCGTCTCCCACACTCGCCTATAATACTCGATGTCATCTCGTCACGGCACGGGATCTCGCCTCTTGTTTTATCGGACCCATCGCTCGAGTCAACCTCTGCATCACCTACCCCTAGCTTTGTGACTAGCCTTATTTTGACTTTAATCGGCCTAACCCAAGGCCGCAACCAACCATTCGGCTCGACCCAAGGCCGCAACCAACCATTTGGCTCGACCCAAGCCCACAACCAACCATTTGGCCCGACCCAAGCTCACCACCAACAATTAGGCCCGCCCCAAGGCCGCAACCAATCAATCGAGGGCTCGACCAAGGCGCGCACTCCAACCAATTAGGCCCGACCTAAGGCCGCAACCAACCAATCAGGCCCGACCCAAGGCCACAACCACCCAATCGAGACTGACCCAAGGCCCTCACTAATCAATCAGCTTGACCCAAGGCCGCACCAATTCGGTACCTCACCTAAAACCCACAAATTACAATTTTATCCACCCATCATGTAGCTTTTTGTTCAATCTAGCTCACTGTTTGTTTTTCGCATGATTAGGATACTTGACTTGATCCGTCAACCAACTTTGTCTATACCGAGACCGTGACGTTTATCTCAACCAAACCAACCATTTGGTACTGCCGAACATTCCTAAACATTCCTGTACCTTCTTGTTATATCCTGGAGCTACTTCCTATGCCTCGGATACCGGGATTATATCAACCTTGTTTGGATAAACTATCGACCTTTTCCTATGTATTGCTTGTTCGCTTCTTCAAATTGTGTACCCTGGTCGCACTCTTCGCATTTCAAAGTGTGTCTTCTTCCTTGAACTTACCCCACCATCTTACCATCATCTCAACACCATTCACCATTTATCAACCCTATCTCTGATTTCATGTCGCCTAAATTTGTGATAGATTTGAGGGGGATTACCTATACCCTTAACTGGGGCAATCACTTCTTATTAATTGTCAGTGCAGCTTTACAAGACAAGCTACACGACAACAAGGGGCTAATGTAGACACCAAATTTGTGTCTTACGACACCCTGTGCCCCACATCTCATTTCGCAACCTAACCTCACCACCTAAACCTTACACAATTATTTATTAATTACCTTATAATTAATAAATCCACATCTCCAAACCTGCCACCTCATCATGACCTAGCCCTAACCCTAAACTAACCTAATTAAGACCTATAACTTGGTCTACATCCACACCCATGACTAATTACTCCTCACCCGCACCAAAACCAACCTAATAATGACTTGACCAAGCCCACAACTAATCCCTCGGGAGAAAAGGAGGGAAAGTTGGCTATTTTACTAAAAATAGCCCACTTTGACTTAACCGACATCGGTTCCTACTCATTGCCGCCGCCACGTAATCGCCATCGGTTCCTATAAATGACCTCCCCAACCAAAAACAAAGGATTGGAATTCATTTGAAAGATCCGGAATTCACTTTCCAGAGCAGGAGATAAGTGAAGAAAAGAGAAGAGTTTGCAGAGAAGGAGATCAAGCCCAAGGCTGCAATCGAGTAACCAAGTGACAAGTACGGCGACACTCATCCCAAGCATTGGGAGAGAAGATAGCTCACTTTTGATTGTCGATCATCCCACTCCGAGCCTTGCCTTCGTCATCACAGTTCTTGGACTGTATCTTCATCATCAGAACTAGTAAGTAGTGTCTTGTATATTGTTATATACCATTTCTTGAACTTCGATTCATAGTGATTATAAGCTCACTCCTAGATCCACTACCCAGTAGCACCCTACATCTAACTTTCATTCCTCTACCCTTACATTACCCCAAGAATAGCTCCCACACTCTCTAATTCTTCTCCATCATCTTGTTTCCTACCCCTAATCATTTATCAACCTTATAAACATCATAACCACCTTATAGCCAATCTTCTTTGAAAGCCCCCAAATCATTTCCCCTACCTATATCGATTATCAAAGAACCAGTGCAGGTTATACAGTGTGACCCGGCATCGATTCATGTGACTCAAACCTAAACCACCTTTCTTCTATTTCTTTTTAACAAGGTAATTAAATTGTAATTTTGTAATAAATTCTTTGTTAGCATTTGTGTTAATTCGTGTTAAGAAGGGAATCGACCACCTTCAAAAGGAAGTCTAACATTTCCGGAGCCAAGGCAATTCCCTCATTTATTGTTTAACTATAATCTGGTGGTCTTGTATTCTTACTTGCGGGTAGTCCTTCCCAGGAAAAAGGAGTTCTTCGCAATCGATCCTGGTCTCTATCTACGATACGCGCACACCCTCCCAAAACCCAACGGGTATTCCTCCTAGCCCTAACCCTTATCTCTTTTTCAAGAGAATGAAAGGATAGAAGTAACTCTATTCTAAGAAGCGGAAAATTTCGTGTGAAACACATGGCTCCCTATCGGGCTTTGTATGGATGACCTTTCGGGACACCTTTGAGCTGGGATAGACTAGATGACAGGATTATTTTGGGGCCATCTTATCTTCGTGGATTTAGAGCAGTAGGTTGTGTCCGATTCGGCAGTTGTCTTGAGCAAGCTAGAGCATGCCAAGTAAGGCGATGCGGACACCAAGAGGATAGATCGTCACTTATCCGTGAGTGAAAAAGTCTTCTTGAGGGTTCATCCTCATAAGAGTCCGATCGAGTTATGGAAATGGTTCTAAGCTATCGCTCCGTTTTATGGAGGCCTTTGATATTCTTGAGTTCATCATCCAGTTTCCTATCGTCAGCTTTTCCACCACGCCTTACACAGCCCATGATGTTTTTCATGTTTCTGTACTTCATAGATATGTACCAGATGTTTCTCATGTTTTTGATTGGTCAGAATTACAAGTAGAGGATGGAGGGTAGTGGAGATTGGTGCCCATACGCATACCGGAGCACCGGAGGTTGGCCCTTCGGGGTTGAGATTTGGACCAAGTTAGAGTGCAGTGGGACTGATATGACGAGTCATCAACCACGGGAGGATGCTACACCATTGAGGGCTAGATATCCCTATCTCTTCCAATGACTTCCGGAGGAAGTCTAATTCTAGGAGAGGGGATGTAGTGCCCACGTTTTATAGCTCTAGTTATCTGTTGATTCCTTTATGCATAGACATGTTTTGATTGAGACTCTGATAGATTTTGGGACATTTTACTATGATATTTTATCCTCATGGACATTATGGTATTTTGGGCGCATAGCACCAATTGGACTAGATTCGTATACTGATATATTTCTTATGATGTTGATGACACTAACAGGGTTATATGATAGATCTATTGGTTAGATGTTGGTTCTTGTGGTCGATTTGATTAATGATATAGTTTTCTGGATTTAATAATGGTAATTTTCATGCTAGCCTAAGTGTATGTCGTTGTAATTTTATCTGTGGATGATTCATGGCAAACTATGTGAATAATTGTATGCATTGCACTATCAATTGTTTAATAATGTTAGGGCATTATAAGTTTGATTGAAATTGTGATGCGTAGATGATGTTATTATATTGGACAGATGTGGTTAATGTGTGCAATGAGTGTGCAGGTGACAGGTATAGGAGAGCATGGGTTTCATGGTAACTACGCAATTGTCCACAACCGGCCCACGGGCTGAGTCCTAACCATGCTAAATGTTTGATGCCTTAGAATAGATTTATTTAATTCGGCACCATGGGTGAACCCTCAATTGTAATGTAATTATGTCTTGTAAAATTAATTATGTTTAGGGTGTGTTTTATTAAGTAAACTAGCTTAGGGGTTTAATGATCTCATCTTAATTTAAGTGTTGGTTTTGGGTAAGTGTGTGTGTGTTGGTAGAATGGATTGGGGACCACATGTGAACCTTGAGTGGACCCCACACCCTCTACCCTTGTGCCTAAGCATGCCAAACCCGAAATTGGGTTATTTTGGGCATTTTTAGGGACCCCTTTTGAGTTTGGGAGTTCCCTTAGCATGAAAATGGGCCCTTGGACCCTACCTAATAGGTAGGGGGCTTATTTCCAAGGTTTGGAGGGAGTTTCCCTCCCATTTTTCCTCCTTAGTCACCATCCATGTAAGATGGTTGATTTGTGTGTAATTGTTAAAAGTTGCTCCACTTTGTTTTATTTTAGTTTTTAGTATTTTGGGTGATAAGGGATAAAATGTGAGATTACTCTTACTTATTTGGTTTTGGAATCTTTGAATCTTGAGAGGAGAGGGGGTGACACTTTTCATTTTCCCATTGGTGAGGAAAATTTTGGGTTCCTCTTCTTATTCTTCCTCATGTGGAAGGAAGTGGTCTTCTTGGCTCGTTTTTTTTTTGGAGAACTTGGAGAATTTTGGGAGGTTGGAGATTTGCTTGGACAAAGGGAAAACTTAGATTCTTGGAAAGCATTGTAGAGGTAGGATACTTAACCTTTTTCTTCTTAGTTGTGCTTATCTTGTTAACTATGCTTGATCAATGAAATGGTGTGTGTGATTGATGTGTTGTGAAGTTGTATGGTGAATGTAGTTGTTTTCTTGTTCTTTTTGGTTTCTTTGTTTTCTCTCCACCATAATTTGGATTTATGGTTTTGGAGAATTTAGGGGAGGAGAGAGGGATTTCCCTCTCAAACCTCATAGTTGTTGGTCAAGCCATGAAGGTCCCTTCTCATTCCCTCATATGGTTTGAACCTTTCCCCATTCTTGGTGAGGAAACCCTTTTGGGTTTGAAAATCCTCCCAAGAAGGATTTCTATGACAAAAAGGAGGAATAAGGAGGATGAATGATTAGGAGGTATAAAGAGTTTTGTAAACATGTTTTTATTGGTGCTCCTATGGTTGGACACCTTTGATTTGGGCATCCTACTTCTTCTCTTCCCTTGTGAGGTTGACCTTGTTATCCTCATGTTGTTGTTTTATCATGTGTAGTATATCTAAGTGGTTAAATGGTCTTATGTATGTTTATTTTTGTGTTTTATCCCCATTATACTTGTGCACATTATGGAAGTTTGTTCTCTCTCCCATGGGCTTGGGGAGGCTAGCATGGATTCCAACCATGGAAAGGCATACTTTGTGATACCTATTGGTTGGGTGGTAAACAAGCCTCGTCTCATCTTTTGTGGGCATTACCTTCATTTTGTAAATAAATGTAGCTTTGTGAAGTTTTATACTCTTGTAAATACCCATTATTGTACTTATTGCTTCTTGTAAACTTTAGTCATTACTAAGGAAGTTTTTACTTTATGGTTGCAAGAATCTTGTAAGATTATCGTATTGAAATCATAATGAAACCATGAGTTTTTCTTTATTTCAATGTCTTCATTTGGAAGAATTTGTTGTTTAGAAATATGCAAAATATAGTTATGCATTACATATTAAATCTGAAATTATTTAGTTGTGCTTACTTTTAGAATCCTTATATATATATATATAGATATATATAGATATATATATATATATATATATATATATATATATATATATATATATATATATGGCATTACATATTTCAACCAAATCAATTATACACAAACAAAAATAAATAAAGGCCATGGGGCCATTTTATGCATCTAAAATGATTTTAAAAAGACACTATAATAACACTTGTCAATTAGAAATCTTTCTAAATTATGAGATTATGTCATGTATCCTTTGTTATTTGTAAGGAAAAACTAATGTTAGACATTATTTGTCAATGTTCTTAAGATTCTATATATCCAGAGACTTTATAGAGATGGGCCTATTTATAATGTAGGAGCATCCTAGGAATAAACCAACTTTGGAGTTGTGCAAGGGAAGTGGAATGCAAGGATTAGTAGGAGAAGAAAAAGGACATAGTTTGGCTAAGGCTCAAGGAAGATGTTGAAGGAACAATGCGTGGGAGTATGCACGTTGGGAGAGAAGTGCAGAAGGAATGCATCAAGTATGGATTTGAAAGAAGCACACAATGAAGGAAGATTATGCGAGGAG
Organism: Taxus wallichiana var. yunnanensis; assembly: GCA_018340775.1. Taxonomy (NCBI): domain Eukaryota; kingdom Viridiplantae; phylum Streptophyta; class Pinopsida; order Cupressales; family Taxaceae; genus Taxus; species Taxus wallichiana. Next base: position 331,024,663 of record CM031237.1, on the reverse strand, counting down.
AAGAAGGCTTGCATAAGGCTGCAAGGCAAAGGGAACTCTGAAGGAATTAAATTAGAAGGTGGATATGGAAAATTTGTGCAAGGGAATATGAGGAGGCGTGAATGCGAGCAAGAGGACTGCGAAGAAGCAATTGAGGAGATAGAATCCCAAGGGACGATCATGCAAAACATATAATAGAGTGCAGATGGAATGTTGTGCCTTGATGGTACGCCCTTAACCCTAGGTCATGTATTGGGATATGGATAGCCAACCTGTGGCTAACATAAACTCTTATCATCCATATCATATTTATTTATGCTTTCATATTCTTAGTGGGTCGACATTGGTGTTTTGCATAATATGGTAGGGTATATATAGGGGTTAGAGAGTAGTATATTATCATCGTATTGAGCACTTGAGTCTTATTTGGAGGTTTCCCCCTCGAAGTGGCTAAGTCATTATACTTACATATTATGATCGTTTATCTATATCTTTGTGTTGTTTGATGTTATATTCCAATTGATATTCAAATATATCTAAATAATTTCATTACAAGTAGTATTAAAGTACCGATCTAGTTACACTTGGGTAAAAACCCTGTTTTGAAGATTCAGTTATATCTTGAAAAAATGGTGAAATTTTCTACAATTGTTTAATTCAAGTTTTGAAATCAACCAAGTAAGTTGCTCCCAAAACTTCAAGATCTTTTGACTTATTTTGCACAAGTTATAGCCATTTTAGGGTTTTTCATAAATTTGCTCCATAGGTTGCTATTTTTGGATTTTTTTAAGTTTCTTATATTTTTAGAAAGCTTTCAAAAACTAGTTGGGGCTTGTTTTTAGTGTTTTTCTCTATTCGGCCAATAACCATATGAAACCCCAAACCCTAAATTCTACCCTAATCCTTGTATCCCAAGACCCAAACCCTACATCATGACAAAGAGATCAACTAGAGGCCAAGGGAAGGGTCAAGCCACTCCAAGAATGACTCTAAATAAGGAAGATATGGATTTGGAATCTTCAACTTTTGGAGTATCAGAGGTATTTAACCAACTTCAAGAAAAGGTTAATAATATGGTGAGTAAGGGTGACTTCCATCACAATCTTCAAGCACTAGAAGGTAAAATGGAAGATAACCTTTAGGAAATGGGAGGTAACCTTTAAGCACTTGAAGGTAACCTCAACCAAGGTCTTCAAGCAATGAAGGATGAAATGCAATTGGGGTTTGAATCAATGAGGAAGGAGATGATGATCACTCTTTCAAGCATGAAGACTAACATGAATTCCCATTCAAGTCACACGGGTTCTTCAAGAAATGTGTACCCAAATCCAAATCACACCAACCAAGGAGGATCCTCTGCACAACATGGTGGATATTTTAGCTAATGGCATAACATTATTCCAAAAGTGAAATGCACAATTTCAATGGGAACGATCCGATCACATAGATCAACTAAATGGAGATTTTTTTATTTGCATCAAGTCCCAAGTGGGTAGAAGGTGGTAATGGCATCCTTGTATTTGGAACCATGACAATTTACTTGGTATAGTTAGTTGTGCACTCAAAATAAGAAGAAGGCTCTTAATGTCACTTGGTCAATTTTTATAGAGGAGATGCAAATTAGTTATCGTAGTAGTGTCACCGAGAACTACTTTAGCCAATTGACAAAGTTGTGACAAATAGGGTTAGTAAAGGATTATATATAATAGTTACAAAGCTTATCAATGTGTGTGGATATAATTACATATGACAATCTAAATGATCTGTTCTTGGGTAGTCTCAAGGATCACATCCAACATGAGATATAAATGTTTGATCCATTCACTATTTTTGATTCTATTATCATGACACGTAGGGTAGAGGAAAATTCCTTTCCATGAAGAGGAATAACTTCACTAACATTAGAGATCGTAACACCTCAGTACCATCATTCCCTTAACCTACCTTAACTCCACAAAAAATTGAAGAGAAATGCGTAAAAGGGCTATGTTATAGTTGTGACAGTAAATGGAGCGAAAGACATAAATGCGTCGAGAATAAATTATCCTACATCGAGGGGCCGAATGAGAAAGAAGAAGGGGATGAAGGATCTGATGAAGAGGAAGAGGTTAATGAGATTGTGACTAAGGAATCTCAACCAACTATATTTTGTCATGCAATTTATGGCAATAATACCCCACAAACCCTTAAGGTAGTTGGGTTTGTGAAGAAACAAAGGGTGACAATATTGATTGACTCTAGAAGTACTCATAACTTCATCAATCATAAGTTGGTTTTGTGCTTAAATTGCTTTGTTTATCCAACCCCAGTTTCAGGTCATGGTGGCAGATGGTGGTACAGTTAGTTCTTTAAGAAAATGCCATAAGATTAAAATATCCATGAGAGATTACCTGCTAGAAGGTCCCATGTATGCCATTTCACTTGGATAAAGCTCAGAAACTGTTGTTAGGTATAACTAGATGCATAAAATTTTCTTGCATGCTCGTCGAAGCATCTTTTATCCACCTTATAATTTTTTCATTATTATGATGGTCCCAACAACATAACCAAATTTTTACACGTCTAGTTATACCTAACAAATCATCCTTATGCACGTGGAACTTATTACCACACTAGCGCACATAATTATCCTAAACCCCTTTGTTGGCATATCATATCTGTTATCCAATTTCCCCTTGGCAAAATTGGCTAACTTGAAAAATTTGGACTTGGGCAATTTCATGGGACCTTGGGGGAGAAAATGAGAAAATAAGGTATTTTCATGTTTTGGGCACTTGGAATGATTTTGGGGGCTCTCTACTCTTTTGTCTAGTTCCTTAACTCTCTACTTGCCAAAACACTTAGAAAATTTTGAGAAATTTTCATCATTTCTTGTGTATTGTGGGTTTTACAAAATTTGGTGGAGCAGAGGGAACAAGTTCCCGGGGACTCCTAGTTCTCCACAAGGTTCTTTCAGCAACACAAGGGAATTTGGATGAAGTTTTAGTGTATTGCAGAGTAGCGAGGTGCGAACGGAACCTCATGCAGAAGAACTTGAGCAGGGCAGAACGGTTACGCCTAGGGATGAGTTCCCCGCATTAAACATTGGGTCATGCAATACAAAGAAAGCTAAGGAGATTAGTGTTGTGCAAGCGGAGCACATTTCCGGAATAAACATCATGGAAGGAACAAGTCCTAGAGGTCATAGGTTCCCATGAGGCATGAAAATGTACAAAAACAAAGGCAACGGGGAACAAAGTATTGCGGGTAGATGGAGCTACGAGAGAACGAGGATCGGGTGGAACAAGTTCCACTGGGGAACTTGTCCCTCGCAATGAAGGCAGAGCTGATAGAAAAAGAGTGGAGGAGTTAAGAAAAGTTGGGGTAGAACGTGTTGTGGGTAGAGAGCGATGTAGAAGAACCAAGTCCTGGGTGAACAGTTCCATAGTTCCACCCGTGACCGTATATCCGATTCAAATGCCATTCAAGACACCTGCAGACAATGCAAAGATAAATGACACATGTGGACTAGTTCCCTAGCTCCCCTAGTTCCTTGAAAACTTTTCCAACTCGCAACCAAAGGGGAAATAAAGGATTAATGTAGACTGTGATAAGGTACAGAGAACCCGTGTTCTTCACGACACCCCCTGAATCCACATGGGCATAACTTTTTCCTTGTGTGTCCAAATTTGATAAAATTTATATCACTGGAAACTTCTCTTCATCCTTTACACCATGGAAACTTCAAATCTTGAGTTAGGTGAGAGTAGGTGGGAGAAAAAGAAGAAAACATCATCAACATTAAAAATACAGTTCCAATTTGTTCAACCACTAGTTTTAATGAAGTATGGTGCCAATTTCTTCTCCAATAATCAAAGGATCATGAGGGAATGGATTTGTAAGGCTGACCATACTCCTTTTTAGCAATTTAATGTAGGTTATTGGTGGGTGAGGACAAAAATTCAAATTCCTTGTATTTTCCTCTTCTCTCTCTTTCCCATTCTCTATAAAATGTAAAAAGGTGTTCATTTGTAATGTTAGAGACTCTTGGGTTGGACCCTCTTGTAATGCTATTATAGCCTTCCACAAGTGTGGACTTTGAGTTGCAGGCCTTAGATTTGGACATCTTGCATGGTGATCCTTTCCTTTCTCCTTCAATGTAAAGGTTGTGCATATTTAAAGCAATAAAATTACTTGTTTTGTGGTTTTCTTCTACCCTAGCTGTGTTCTATTGCATTTTATTGCCTTTCATTGCATCTGCATGTATTTTGTGCATTTTATGTTCTCCTTGCAAGGTTTTGAATGCATTGTGCTCCACAGAAATGGTGGTTTGAATGTTGTTTTGGATGTTGGCACTCATGTCTGCCCTCTCCATCCTCATTTTTCTTCCCTTTCCACTCATCTGAGAGTGTCTCACCCCTTTTTCTGGTGTTATTACCACCCTTTTAGCTTAGGATTTCCCTTATGCATCTCCTTCTAACCCTGGTTCCCTGGAGTTTCCGTTTAGGATTAGATAGCTGTTAGTGCGAAATCACAACACCCCCAAATGAGTTATGGATATGCTTTTCTAAGGGTGGTCATTTGGTGTGATTTCAGATAACATTGGATCATTCCCAAGTGTGAGACTCGCAAATGGGAATGATCCTCCAAAGAATGCTAGTTCCTCTTCCTAATCCTAATGCTAAACTACTTCTAAGGAAGGAAACGTGACTATATACTCCTAATCTAACAATTCCAAGGGACCAAGGAGAGAGAGACCATGAAAATAAAGAAATCCTACACTACAAAGGTGATAACACCGAGAAAAGGAACCGCTGATCACAAACCCAAAGCCAATTTGCTGAAATGGAGAGAGGTGAGCAATGGAGAGGATGGAAAAATGCATCACAGACTAAGGATAAATTTCACATGTAACACCATTTCAAACCCCTTAAACACAACTCTTAAAACATGTAATGGACATTAGAGATATGCACAGTATACCCCGTAATGGTCGAGGCGAGAAGAGACAACAAAATGAGCAAAGGATGGACAAAACACATCACGAAACATATTTTATTGCTCCAGGAGTTCACACAGTACACCATTAATGGGAAAGAGGTAAGAAAATTCCATTACAAAGCCAAGGGAGGAGGCTTAAACTCCACATTCGACCCTGGAGAAGAAAGAGAGAGGGGGCCAGGGAAGAAGAATGAATAACCTCTTGAAAAATGATGCCTCTGTTACATTATATAGCAAAATGTGAGAAGGAAAGGGAAAAAATGTGGGATTTTCTCCAACCACTTTTCAAAATGTGTTTTAATTCTTCATCTGTTGATGGGCTTGATGCAAAATCTCATATTTCCATGTATCTACTTCATGAGACAAAGAAAATGACCCATACTTCATTAAATCGGTGGTTGGAACTGGTTTTTGTCTTTTCCATGCCAAACATGTTTTGAAAATTTCTCCCCCAAATCTTCACCAAAATAAAAAATTGAAGACTCCACGATGAAGAAAATCTTCAGATCTTTCCATTGGTACCAAGAACATCAAAAATGGAGCTCTGGATCAAAAGATATGGCCTTCTGATTTTTTCCTTAACATTTTCGGCAAAAAACAACTTGGGAAAATTTTGAACTTTTCTCCCGCAAATCCGTTGATGACGTGGCATCCATTGGGGTCGAGAAAGGCAAAGGGGCCCCTTTTTTCCATTTTACACTTTTTGACAAAAATCAAAAAATCTCATTTGCCTCCGAAGGTCTACCGCCTACACATTAACTTTTCGATGTGCCAGCTCAGCACTTAATTTTCACCTTTTTGACAAAAGGGAAATTTTTCACTTTTTCCTCCGATTCCCCGCCGGTCCAAGATTCCTTGGCAAAAATCTCTCCCAAGCCCCGCAGGTCCGCCTTTGGCAAAGTTTCCCTTCTAACTCCGCCGAGCCATAACTCAAAAAATACAAGGAGTTAGAAAGAGCTCTTTACCTTTCTGGAAAGGGGAAGAAATTCTCTATCTGATGGAGTATTTTCAAGAAATCCTTGAGTGCCTGAAATTTGTGAAATTTGGACTGAGGCACAAAAAGGGAGTAAGTTAACCCAAAATAAGAGGGAGCTTATTTTGGTTAACAATAGCTTCATTTTTAGCATTAGTAGTAGTTTAGCATTAGAATTAGAAAGAGGAACCCAACCTTCTCTCGGAAGATTGTCTCAATAGCAGCGTCCCACACTTAGAGACAATCCCATGTTACCCAAAAATACTAGTAGCTCATCCACACATGCATGACAAATCAGCGGGTGTTGTTTTTTTGGTGATAATAGTTCTGACACGCCTGATGGGATGAGTATTAAAACCTTTATATTTGGCAGGTGTGTATCCTAGCCACCTTGGTGCCTTCAATTCCCAACAATTTTGAAACGCCGATGGGATAGTTTGAAGAGATTTACAACTTCATACCATCAGGATTGATGTGTTCTTGATTGTATTTAACCTTTGGAGGTATATTTTCAACACATCTGGCGACTCTACTGATTTAACCAACCCATTATCTCATTTGCATACCTTTCCCTTTTTTACATTTATTTCTTCCTTTCCTTTCACCCTTCCATTCATTTCATGTTTCCACTTCATTCATGGCTCTTCATGGAGCTCTTCCATTTTCACATTTCAGTTCCTCTCCCCTTCACTTCCAGTAGTGAGATGATATCCCCAAAACAACCCTGATAAATTTGCCTCTTTTTAATGGAAATGAAGATCAATCTCCTATTGATCATATTGAAGAAAATATTTGTCTCAAACTTCTTGTTTTATCATTCAGAGGCAAAGCAAAATATTGGTTCAACAGTTTGACTCCACAATCCATTTCTACTTGGGATCAGCTGGGAGAGCAATTTTGAACTCGGTTCAAGGAGGATACATATGTCATTATCCTCATGGAACATCTCAAAGCACAATACATCGGGCTTCAATGGAGTACATCTCAAACTTCATCATCAGATTCGAGAGGACTTGACACATAATTCCTCAAGAATTCAAACCCTCACAAGGTATGGAATTCTTGTTCTATTTGAGGGCCTTTGATTTTGATTTAGTTGTATTGATACAAGCTCTAGGAGGCAACACTCTCCCTTAGCCATTTGACATTACTAGAGTAGTGAGAGGAGTCTCATTCAGGCTGGGCACATGAAATCCATTTTCGTTGCTCTCCTTCTTCCATCTTCTTCCATATCTTGTGTTTGATAGTGTAATAAATCAGCAGTCCCTCACTTGTGTATCATCCCCAACTAGTCTTATCATGTTCGATGATTGTATAACTATTGAAGAGTGGTATGACTTTGATCGAGATGATGAGATTGTGCAAAATGAACAAAGAAGGGCATCTATTTCAAAAGAGAATCAATTAGACTCAGAGGATGTTGCCCAAGTGGCTGAGTTGTTTGTGGAAGCAGAACAAAGTTTAGATCAACTTGTAAACATCCACCATCTTGAGGAAAGTTTGCAAGATGACTCCATTCATGGGGTTGAGCTTCAAAGAAATGGGAAAATCAAAAGGATCAACCTATGCCCAATCATGTATTTGGCTAGTCTAGAGCCAAGTAAGAAGTTGCAACCGTTCATGCCCACTTCAGAGCATGAGGATGAGCTTCAGTACACCAAAGGTCAGCTTCAACACCTCCATCCAAATGCAGAGCAACTAAAGGAGGTAATCATTTTTTTGTTAATGATAATTTTATGAATAGGGTGGAAAACTAACTTCAAATCAGTTTTTCACTCTTATTAATGACCATCTTAAGTGCCAAATCAGTTACATGGTCCCATTTTGTGAGGAAAGGCAACTACTTTCTCTGCCTGTTGTAGGATTTGTTTAAGTTTGCTTTGTCTTTGGTTAGAGTAGGGTAGAGTAAGTTTGTTTTCAGAAAAATAAGTGCTTATGCACACTCTGCATGTTTCCACTTGGAACATGTATGATTTTTCATGTTTGTATATACTTTTTGCGGGATTTTTTTGTTGTGCATAGTTCATTTCAGGGCCAAATTAGATAAGTTGGGAAATTTCCAAGTTTTATTCAAAGCCCATGAGATCAATTCAATCCATTTGAGGAAGCAATGTTCATGGGAAAGCAAGGTGTTTGGGATAGGTCCAAGTGCATCCATCAATCAACATGAAATTCAAAAATCTGCAATGCTTCATATTTGTCAAGAAATCAACGTTTGGGTCCAACTTTGAACAATTTTCAACTCTTATTAGGGACCAAGTTCTTCAATTTCTTCAAACTTGGCAAGATCAGATTTGGGACTGTTTCATATCCTCATTCTTTGTCTCAACAGATCAATTACAGAGGGAACAAGGTGAAGTTTCAGATTCAAAACAATTTTCTACTCTCATAAAACCTAATTCAGAAAATTTTTATAATGATATGGTCAATTCGAGCTTCAGATCAACTCCAAGTCCAAACAATGCTTTAGGTGGATTTAAGAGTGAAGTTCAAGTTTCAGATCAGTTTTTCAATTTATTAGGTTGAATCCATGCCCAATGGATGCTTTAAGGCCATTGATATTACAATCTAGCAGGAAGATTACCCCATTGAGCTACCAAATTGTTATCCAATTTTCCCCTTGGAAAAATTGGCAAACTTGGAAAATTTAGACTTGGGAAATTTCATGGGACCTTGGTGGAGAAACTAAGAAAATAAGTTCTTTTCATGTTTTGGGAACTTGGAATTATTTTGGGGGCACTCTACTCTTTTCCTAGCTCCTTAACTCTCTATTTGGCCAAAACACATAGTAAAGTAACAGTTCTATAGTTCCACTCTGCAACCAAAGGGGAAATACAAGATTAGTACGAATCTGTGATAATGTACAAACAACCTGTGTTTCTCACGACACCCCCTGAATCCGCATGGGCATAAATTTTGTCATGGGTGTCCAAATTTAATAAAATTTATATCACTGGAAACATCTCTTCATCCTCTACACCATGGAAACTTCAAATCTTGAGTTAGGTGAGAGTAGGTTGGAGAAAAAGAAAAAGAAACGTCCTCAACATTAAAAGATGCAGTTCGAATTTGTTCAACCACTAGTTTTAATGAAGTGTGGTGCCCATTTCTTCTCCATCAAGCAAAGGATCATGAGGGAATGGATTTGTAAGGCTGCCCATACTCCTTTTCAAAAATTTAATGCAGGGTATTGGTGGGTGAAGACAAAAATTTGAGTTCTTTGTATTTTCCCTCTTCTCTCTCTTTCCCATTTTTTATAAAATGTAAACATATGTTCATTTTTAATGTTAGAGACTCTTGAATTGGACCCTCTTGTAATGTTGTCACAACCTTCTACAAGTGTGGACTTTGAGTTGCTGGCCTTAGATTTGGACATCTTGCATGGTGATCCTTGCCTTTCTCCTTCAATGTAATGGTTGTGCATATTTAAAGCAATACAATTACTTGTTTTGTGGGTTTCTTCTGCCCTAGCTGTGTTTTATTGCATTTTCTTTCCTTTCATTACATCTGCATGTATTATGTGCATTTTATGTTCTCCTTGCAAGGTTTTGAATGTGTTGTGCTCCATGGAAATGGTGGTTCGAATGTTGTTTTAGACTGTGACACTCATGTCTGCCCTCTCCATCCTCATTTTTCTTCCCTTTCCACTCATCTGAGAGTGTCTCACCCTTTTTTGGTGTTATCACCACCCTTTTAGCTTAGGATTTCCCTTATGCATCTCCTTCTAACCTTGGTCCCTTGGAATGTCAGTTTAGGATTAGATAGCTTCATTTCCAACATTAGGAGTAGTTTGGTAGTAGGATTAGGTAGATGAACCAACCTTCTCTGGAGGTCTTTCTCACAGTACAAGCCCCACAACTTGGAGACAGTCCCATGTTGCCTTAAAATCTTGGGTTGTCTATGACTCAAGGAAAGGTGCAATTTTGAGCTCCAACAATGCCAAAGTAGAATACTTTGCATGCTAACTTGAGTGCGAGAGAATATTAGTCCCATCATGTTTTAGAATTATGATAAGAAGTTAAAAAACTAACACAATAGAAATACTAGTTAGAAAAACATGTTAGGTTAATATAATCACGTGCAAGAAAAACATTTTATCCATAACATTTTGTAATGTATACTAATCACTCAAAAAAAGTTACAAAATAATCATCTCATGCATGATCTCTTTACAATGAACATACAAGGGGTATGTATATACTGGTGGGGACTTTCCCTTCGCTAGTTAAACAAAAACTATTTTTTTTTCCCTTGGGTTCTGTAACTACCACTAAATTATTACATCTACTTCTAGGATTTTTTCATTAGATTCCATTGTGAAGGGATAAATTTTGAGTTGCGAGGGATGCAAGAAAAGCTCCGCAGTTGTTAAGTTCTCATCAAATGCAAACATTTCTTGAAAAGGGTGCCAATGGGTTTGTGGCACAATTATTTTCATTAGAAGCTCAACCATCAAAATGAATTATACCATCAGATCTACAAGAAACTACTAATAAGCACTCGGTTATTTTCAGTGGAAGTAGGTACTATTTTCCATAGTCATAGTGCTTAATATTTTTCAGTGGTGATGGTAGGAAAGAAGGATGAAGGTTGACACATGTGTTCAGACTACAGGGAGCTCAACAAATACACAATGAAAGATAAGTATCCTATTCCTATCATTGAAGATTTGTTAGATGAATTACATGGTGTTATTTATTTTACAAAATTAGATTTTCAATCGGTATACCATCAAATTAAAATTCATGATGAATATATTCATAAAACAACATTTAGGACACTCGAGGGCCACTATGAATTTCAAGTAATGCCTTTTGGCCCTACAAATACACCATCTACTTTCCAGATTTTCATGAATTCAATCTTTTAGCTATTTTTGCAGAAGTTTTTCCTAGGATTCTTTGGTAATATATCGATCTACAACAAGACTTAGGAGGACCAGTTACATCATGTCAATAAGGTATTGGAAACTCTTGAACAACACATTTATGCCAAGCCCTCCAAGTGTGCTTTTGGGGTAAGGGAGGTATAATACTTGGGGTCATATTATGTCTCATGAAAGTGTCAAAGTGGATCCTGATAAGATCCAAGCCATGGTGGATTGCCAAATACTTAAAACCCTCAAAACCCTTAGGAGATTCTTAGGGATTACATGTTATTATCACAAATTTGTGAAGAATTATGGTAAAATTGTAGCACCACTCACAACGTTATTGAAAAAATATCCTTTTCATTGGAATGATGAAGCAACCCATACATTTGAGTCATTAAAGAAGGCCATGTGTACCACTCAAGCTCTGACTACCCTAGATTTATCCAAAACCTTCATTGTTGAATGTGAATGCTCAAGGTGTGGCATAGGTGCAATACTTATGCAAGAGGGCTACCCCATTTCATTTGAGAGTCGTCAACTCAAAGGTAAGAACCTATCAAAACCAACTTATGAGAAGGAAATGATGGTTATTCTTCATGTAGTCAAACAATGGAGACCATATCTCATGGGTTGTCACTTCAAGGTAAAGACAAATCATGACAACTTGAAATACTTCTTAGAGAAAAGACTATCATCTAAAGAACAACAAAAATGGGTCACTAAGATGTTGGGATATGACTTTGAGATCATTTACAAAAAGGAAAAGAAAATGTAGTAGCTAATGCACTATCTAGGAGAGATGAGTCCACAAAGGCATTGTTATATGTCATGTCCATATTATAGGAAGATTGAGTATTAGGAAAGATCAAAATGACATAATGACATAAAGACCCACACTCTCATTCAAAATCTCTAACATGATCCAAGCATTTTAGAAAATAAATGTATGGAAGAGGGATGCATTGTGGTATAAGGACTAGTTGTACTTATGCAAAAACTCTACCCTTAAAAGTCAGAGTTCTCTTAGAGCTCCATGCTTCTCCAAAGTGGGTGGCCATTTGGATTCTGAAAACTTATCACATAATTAAGAAAGATTTAATCTGGGAACAATTGAAAGGAGATGTCCCGAAATTTGTGGTAGAGTGTTTGTGTGTTAGTGTAATAAGGGTGAAACTATTAAGTCTTCAAGCCTTTGCAACCTCTATTTATTCCTAGTGAGCGGTGGGTAGAGGTTTTCATGGATTTCATCACAAGATTGTTGAAATATGAAGGGAAAGTGTAATTATTGTAGTTGTGGATAGACTCACCAAGTACGCTTATGTTTGTGTCTTGTCAGATCCATTTACAACGAATACAGTTGCCATATATTTCATGAATACAATTCAAAAGCTAAATGGAACACCCAAAATTTTAGTTAGTGATCATGATCCTATATTTACTACTAATTTCTGAACTGATTTATTCTCATGCTTGTGTCCTCAATTGGCTCGTAGTTCATCATATAATCCCCAATCTGATGGAAAACTAAGGTAGTAAACAAATGTTTGGAGGGGTATCTACGATGCTTTGCTTCATATAATCAAGATAGATGGGTTAAGTGGCTACCACTTACAAAATGGTGGTATAACACTTCATTTCATACTTCATCCAAAATGTCCCCATTCTTGGCATTGTATGGTTACCATCCATTATCCCTCATTTTCAACTTAATGGTCTAGCCTAAAGTAAGCATTTTAAGATCACATTCAACACCAACATGAGGTGCTCTCTAGTCTTAAGAAAACTTGGTAATGACACAAAATTGCATGAAGAAACAAGCTGATTAACACTGTACAGTTAGAAAAGCTTTGAAGTTGGAGACTTTATTTTTGTACAATTGCAACCATATATGGCTAGGGTGTCTTGTGTGATGTAATGTTTACTCTATATGACTTTTCATTAGCACATGAATACTTGATTAAAAATAGTAAATGCTTCAAATAAGTTTATTATCTAAATTCTTTGAATTCATAATGATGTGCATTCTTGAATTTATTTCCTTACAATGTTTCCTATATCTCCCAAATGCACTAATGCTCTCAAATATTTATAGATTTTTGAATTCAAATTTAGACCATATTGGTGACAAAAGTACAAATAAGGTCCAGAAACCATGGGAACCCAAAGAATACCTTCAAGAGAGAACCTAATAAAATCTCCATAATTTTGCAATTATGGTCAAGGGGACCAAGACACTACAATTATTTTCAGGTAAACCTAGAGCAATAGAAAAATAAGGGGAGGAGAGAGAAAGAGGATATGTGAGAGGGAAATGGAGAGAACATGAAATGAATGACTAGAAAATAGGGAAACATACCAATAAGAGCCTAATTTGGACCGATAATCGACTAATGCAAAAGTTTTGTAGAATAATGCAATTATATGAATAATAACTACTCTAGTACCAAAATTAGGTGTCTACATAATTCCCACCCCACGTTGATGTGTGTGCACCCATGCATGTGCAAACATATCAAAGTAAAAACAACATGGTATGGATACAAATAAACATATGGCTTTTTGTTTGGATCACTTTGAAACATAGAAGAGAACAATGCACTGAAATTTAGAAGTATACATCACTTAATCTAAAAATTTGTGCTCTTACAAACTTGCAGAAAACATGTTAATTTTGATAGTTTTCCTAACCATCAATGATATTTTGAAATCTAAAAATGAGGAATTGGAAAGAATATATCTAGTTTTGTTGGAAACTATGAGAATTCCTATAAAGTTTAGTTGGTGTTGCAACCAATATCAATATCAGCCATCCCCATACCCATATCCGTCCTCTCTAGTTATGGCTGGGGGTCATGGAGCGATAATTATATTATATGATATAGGGGATATATAAGCATATCCATATCCATATCCATATCTATATATAGGAGCTCGACCCCATATATACATTATATAAAGCTGAGGTAGAGGGGTGGCAAGGAGAGGGGCTCAACCCCCTCTATCTCTACTTTATAGAAATCCAAGTCTCAAAAATTGTGTTGAATCCTACATGTTTTTGTAAATACAATATTTAGTAATAAAAGTCAAAGTTGAATAAATGCGATGAAATGGAAAGAGAGTATGGTTAGGTAATATATATTATGATCTGAAGAAGTTTCATATGTTGGGTCAATCTCAGAAATCACCATGTGATTTCCCCAATATATGAAAGAAAAATAGTATTAAAGGTTGTTTCATGGCGTTTTGAGATAGAATAGTTGGAATATATGCCTCCCTTATGACATGTGGGATGAAATTTTGAATCACATATCTGAAAAGAAAGAGATTACGCTCATCATGTGTAAGATAGGAAATAAAATAACTGTTGTCTAACATAGTAAGATATCATCGTGGACACATGGATATGTAACAAAAAAATCCCCACATGTTCATGTGATATAATTATAAACTACATAACTCTAAGTATAATATGCCCCTAATGGGTGAGATGTAAACAATGAGATCCCAATGATGGTATGCCACAAGTTGCCAAATATAGTCTATGTAATCATAGGAATACTATTCCCCACATGGGTAGAGTTTGAGAAGCAATATCACATTGTTTGAATGCCCCTCAGGAAAAATGTGAGAATTGTAGTTGTATTAATAAATTTCCTCTATGGGAAAGGTATAAGAGAGAAAACACAAAGAACGATATGTCCATATGTGGTCAAGGTATAAGAAACAAAGGAAAACACATATAATGATGTATCCCTAACTGGGAAATATATAAGAAATATAGCCCAAAAAATAATATGCCCTTACGCGGGAAATATATGAGCAACATAGTATTAATCATCAAAAAATCTATCAATGTTAGACATCGGTTAAATTTCTTTCCTCTACTAGAGTGATATGAATCATGGAAACATCAAAATACAACCAAAAATGTGTATCATATGGATCATGGCATCATAAAATACACTAAGACACACGATGAAGTTTAGCATAGTAGGAAACATGTTATGTATGTAGAATAAAAGCATGGAGAAAACATCTCAAAGATGCCAATCCCATGGAAGGCTTGTCAGATGTGGAGTACATATATATGATAAAAACCACATGAACAATCAATGCATATAAGGAGGGAGCAATAATATAAAGACACATGAGACACAATAAAAACACGATAAATACAATGAATACATGGTGCAAACATGTCATTTTTGTGACAAAATAGGGAGAAAGATGTGGAATACATAGTGCAGACTTATCACATATGTGACCAAATAAATAACAAACACTAAATGCATAAATGTAATGTAGGAGATAATTTATTGTATATTAAAATGAAATAAGGGTTTTATTCCTAATGTGATATACGTTGTAATAATGAAATTTTAGAACTAGAAAAACAACCCTAAACTATACGACTCTTGATTTTTCAAATATTATGCTAACTAGAATTTGATAAAGTAAAACTAGGGTTAGAGAGGAACCGTAATACACACATAAACGGTGTGACAAAATGTTCAAAATGTATGTAGGAATGGATCAAAACTGTCACCAAGCTACCTGGTAAATCTCAAGATATAGAACTCAACACATGATAGGTCTATGATCATGTAGGGAGTAAGACACCTTCAACGTCAAAATTGTCCAAGGGGATACAAACCTGCCATCTAAGAAAATGCATTTGATCTAGGTGTTGTGATTCTATTGTTTTGACTAGAGATATGCTTTTTGGGTCAGTAACTATACGATAACTACTTTTGATGAGATATGCCTTCTCCTTGCCTTGAAACCCTAAATTTGTGCTTAAGACCTACAAATGGGTTAACATATATGGGGATGGAATGACTCACCACACCCCACGGCTGCATGTCATGAGTGCTAAGTTGCATACCACTACTTTGAATAAAAATATATCCTATCTACATTTGTTTGTGTGTGTGTGTGTGGGCGTTTGTGTGGGATTGTGTATGTGTGGGTCCAGTGTGTGGGAATTTGTGTGGGTATGTGTATGTGTGTATGGGAATGCTTTCGTGCGCACACGTGTATATATGTGTGTGTGTGCATGCGTGTGCGCATGTGTGTGTGGGGCTATGTGAGTGCTCACATGCGCACATGTGTGTGTCTGTGTGTGTGTGCATACATGTGTGTGCATGTGTGTATGTGCATGCGTGTGCGTGTACGTGTGTGTGCATGCGTATATGTGTGTGTGCGCGCATGTGTGTACATGTATGCACATGCACACACATCTTTGTGTGTGTGGGTGTGTGTGCGTGCATGTGTGAGTGTGTGTGTGTGCGTGTGTGAGAAACATGCATATACCACACACACACGCACACGTCAACACTAGAATTTTCCTCCATAATTTATGTTTCATTAATGTATGCATTATGAATAAGGTGTTGTTAAGTATAGTTAGTAGTAACGTCCACTAGAAGATAAAGGTGATGCTAGCATGATGACACCAATAAAGTACAAGTATGGTAATAGTCAAAGTACAATACGAATGTTGTAGTCAATGGTAAAAAATAAATATTTGTCGTAAGTGGTCTCGGTAGTGTTAAAATGTCAAAGTTATGGTAAGTAGAGAAGTAGGGTGTACATGATTAGGAATTAAAATATTATATTTGTAATAAGGACAATGAGTGATGTCATAAATATTTTGTATATTTTATTTGTATAAAGTCTAAAAAGGTGGAACCCATGTGAAATGATAAGGGTTTATCTTATCTTAAAAGATAAGCCTACATGTAAAGATAAGAGTTTAGGCATGGAATATGATTAGCTGAGAAGATATTTCCTATCCTATCTTAGAGATAGGTGGATAAGCCTAAAAGTTCTATAAATAGAGAGGCCACCCCCTCATTTAGCATAGAATAAAGTTGTAATAATTATTATATGAATAAAGAGTCATTGTGAAGGTGTGTTAAGGAAGCCATCAAAATGTGTAACTATGAAGTTTCTCCCAGAGTTACTATTGGAAGGCAAGTGGAGTTGGTAACACTTAGAGTAATTCATGGGTGAGATTGTATTAGTATCATGTTAATAATATAATTTATATTTGTATTTCAGATATGTCATCATTCCTTTATATTATAGACTATGGTATTCTTGTGTTATGTTATTACTATGTTTCTATATTATTACCACCAAACCAAAAGTTGTGCATTACTGAAATAATCATAGCAGGAGGAGTTTTCGGTGAAATATTATCATAGTGTTAGATTGGTATTGACATTTTGGTTACGTTGTCGAGACCATTCCTCGTTGGTGGATTTTCTGAAGAGATATTCCCACTTAGTCATAAATCATTTGGAGGATAACCTTGTTTTTACCATGAATAGTAGTGACCACAGTAAATGTACATTTTTACCATGCATAATATTTACCATGGTGAAGTCTATTTTTTACCATGCATAGTGTTTACCACAAGTAAAGTCACTTTTTACTATGAATAGTATTTACCACGGTAAATCAATTTTTACCATGAAGTCAAGTTTTACCACAAAGAAGTAAACCATAGTAAATGTAAGTTTACCATGGTCATTCCTATTTTACAAAAAGGTGTAAAGTCACTTTCTATTGTAGTGATTCTAATTATTTGTGCACATAAGTCTTATTGATTGTACTTGTGGGTTGGTATTTCACTGTGGTTACTTTTGAAAATGGGAAAGATTCCTATTTTTTTAGCCCAATCTAATGAAGATGCTCCCTCTTTCATTCAAGAGTTTAAACGATCTTGCATTTGTAATGGCCTCATAAGAAGGGAACAATGGACTAAATTTTTTCCTACCTTTTTGGATGGTTCAACCCTTAGGTGGTTTGAAACACTAGGTGATAATGTTAAAAACTCATGGGATTTATTAACGAAAGTTTTCTTGAAGAATTTGGTGCACAAAAAAGTATATGTAGATCTCATGATCGAGATCACAAAGCTAGCCCAAGGAGAGAAGGAGAAGATCAAATACTATCATGCTCATGTTCTAGATTAAGGAGGAAGCTCGATGCCTAGATCCAGGAAGGAAGGATTAGTGGATGGGTTAATGAATGATGTGGATAATCTCCTCTATAAGCACTTCATTCTTGGGATGAAGCTAGAGATCAGACAACGAGTGAAGTATGACCACCCAACAACCCTCGAACAAGCAAAGGAGATTGCTAAGAAGGAAAGAAGAAAGCATGGAAGAGGATCCCAAAGAAATTATTATTAAGGTAGAGCCTACACCAACACCTTTGGTCCAAATGCCACAACCACTCTTGGTGAGCAAAAATATTCCCTCTAGTACATATATGTTAAGTATGAGGATCTCCTTAGGAAAATGGGCCAGTTAACTATTAATCTTCTTCAAGGAAAAGAATTTAGTTCCCAAAGTTCTCAGGGAGGAGATAGAGGTCCAAAAATAAATATATCTGAAGTTGTATGTTATGGTTGTCATAAAAAGGGTCATTATAAGTATAATTGTCCAGATAGGGCCTAGATAGGGCCTCTACATCTAGTACAAGAGATAATGATAAAGGAAAACACCTATGAATTCTTTTGATGTAGTAGATAGGAGCATAAATAATGAAGTAGATGTGTTTGTGACAAAAAAAAGAAAGAAAAAGATAACCAAGATGAAATGATCCTAAAAAGATGAAAGGAGAGACTAGTAAGAAACATAGGAGAAGAAAGTTGGGTGTGCAAGGATTTTTTGATTTCACAGAGGCAAGGACCATACTCCATCTTAGAAGATCTGTCCAAGCATCTTACAAATATTACATATGGACAACTTCTTGCTATGTCTTCTGAGAAGAGGAGAGAGTTGGAGTGGACTCAATGCTCGACGAAGGAAGGAGGTTGAGGTCCCTATTTTGGAAGTAGAGGTGGATCCTACGCTCCACAAGTTGAGGTATTATGTAATGGAATTTTAATTCATGATGTCTTAGTAGATGGAGGTGTTGTAGTTAATGTAATGACCGAAGTCTGTAATGAATATGTTGGGTTTAAAAATTGATCACCCCTCAACACTTATGTTAAGGTCATTAAATAAGGAAAAACTAAACTAGAAGGTGTTGTTTTAGATGTGGTAATATTGTCATGGGTGTTGTATGTGTGGTAGAATTTCAAGTAATGAAGAATGGTATTATTGTGTACCCAATGTTGTTAGGAAGGCCATGGCTAAGGAGAGTTCATGCAAGAAACTACTGGAATGAAGGCTTCATGACACTTGGACATGGTAGAGAGAGGGTGAAGATAAATGTGATCCCTCGACATCATATGGTGGGACCTGTGGATTCAAGTGATGAAATTGATGATTGGACATCCTCTGATTACTCTAGTACCAATGAAGTGGACACAAAAGATGAAGAAAGTGAGGTGGATGTGTCAGTCATGGATATCCTTCCAGTCACACCGACTCATGAACCCATAAAATTATCTAAAGAATAAATTGATGATCGTCTCCAACAAATAAAAATTGGTGATGTTGTGATGGAAAGTGAGAAGGAATCCTACCTCCAACTCTTTAGAAGGTACATGCACTTATTCACTTTTGATTACAAGAAACTCACCAAGTAAGTTGGGTAGAACATTCTATTGAGTTGGTAGATGGTGTTAAGCCAATAAAAAAAATGCCATATAGAATGAATCCTAATTTTTTAAGACTGTAAAAGAAGAAATAGATAAGTTGCTTGATGCATGATTCATATTTACTATGGAGAATTAGAATGGGTTTCTCCCATTGTGATCTCAATAAAAAGAATGGGAAGCTACACATTTGTGTTGATTACAGGAAGCTCAACAAGGCAAAAAGAAGGATCATTACCCTCTTCCATTCTCAGACCAGATCTTGGATGAAGTAGTTTAAAGAGTGTTATAGTTTTTTAGATGGCTATAGTGGATACAACCAAGTTCATATATCGGAGAAAGATCATCTCAAGACTACATTCACCACTCCTTGGGAATGTTTTCTTATAGAGTTATGCCATTTGGGTTGTGTAATGCTCCAACAACATTCAGTGCCTAATGAATAGGGTGTTTGAACCCTACATTGGAAGCTTCATCAAAGTATTCCTAGATGATTTTTGCATCTATGGGAGAAAAATGGACCACCTGCACTAGATGGAGGTGGCATTTAAAAGGTTAGATGAAGCACAAGCCTCATTAAACCCTAAAAAGTGTGTCTTTGGATGTTCTAAAGGTGTCTTGTTAGGAGCATGTTGTATCTAGAGATGGTATTGGTACCGATCTTGATAAAGTTTCAAAAATTAAACAATTACCATTTCCTATGAATAGAAGTAAGTTGAGATCATTTTTAGGCCATGTGGGTTACTATAGAAGGTTCATCAAGAATTTCTCAAAGATTGCACAACCATTAACCTAGTTCTTGAAGAAGGATGTTGCTTATGAGCTAGAAAAAATGCATGAAGATTTTAAACAACTAAAGGAAGCTTTGGTGTCTTCACCTATTTTAAAGAATCTAGACTAGAGCAAGCCATTCATTGTGTATATTGATGCTTTAGATGCAACACTAGGGAGTACTTTGAGCCAAAAGGATGAAAATGGGAATGATCATCCAATTTACTTTGGGAGTAGACAAATGAGCTAGTGTTGAGGTAAATTATACTGTAATTGAAAAAGAGGCTCTAGCTATCATTTTTGTTGTAAAAAGTTTAGAAATTACTTGTTAGGGTAGAAATTTACAATTGTAACAGATCATCAAGGCTCTAAAATATATTGTGAATAAGCCTAACCCATCAGGAAGGATAACAAGGTGGATAATTTTACTACAAGAATTTGAATTTGATATTATAGATAGGCTAAGAAAGAAGCATGTCAATGCAAATGCACTCTCTCGAGCCTATGATGGTTTGGGTTCATCTTGTGATGATGATGATTTCCCAAATGCAACATTATTATCCCTTGACACAATCCCTAGTGAATACATAGATATTTGGAATTATTTGAATGATTTCAAGTTTCTTGATGGTGTCAATGCAAAGACTAAGAGGAAGATTACTCAAGCAAGTCATCCATATTCTATTCTGCATGGAGTATTATTTTGGATAGGGCCTGATGGATAGTACAAGAGGGAAGTTGGACGTGATCAAGGAAAGGAGCTAATTGAAGAATTCCACAATGGTACATGTGGAGGACACTTCTTTAGACAACTTACAACAAGAAGGATCTTGGATGTAAGTTATCACTGGCCAACTCTTTTTAGAGATTGTTATAATTATTGTAAGACATGTGATATTTGTCAATCACATGGGAATCGTAAGACTTCATCAACTCCATTATGTCTATTCTTCCACTTGGTCCCTTTGAAAAGTGGGAATAGATATTATAGGTCCACTTCCAACTACCCCATGCCAAAATAAGTATATTGTAGTTTCATTGATTATTTAACCAAGTGGGTTGAAGCTAGACCCTTGAAAACAACTTCCATGGATGAAGTGGCAAGGTTCATGTATGAACACATTGTCACCATATTTGGTTTGTCCATTAGAAATTATAACAGATCAAGGAAGCCACTTTATTAATGAGGTGGTAGAAGCCCTAGTAAATAAGTTTTCTATTAAGCATAGGAAGGCAACAACTTACAAGCCAAGCACAAATGGACAGGTAGAGTGAACAAATTATGTATTATGCCAAATCCTAGCAAAAGATGCAAACTTTGCAAATGCATAAGTGGGATAAAAGGATTCATGCAACATTATGGGCATATAGGGCAACATCAAAGTCAACAACAAGATACTCCCATTTCAGTTGGCTTATGGACATTGATCTAGTTCTTCCTATTGAATTTGATATCCCCACTGTGAGAGTTATGAAAAATGAAAGGATGGATGAAAGTGATTCAATAAGAGAAATATTGGTACATCTTCATTTGTTAGAGGAAATGAGGAAACAATGAAGGATACAAGTTATAAGAAGAAGATGAAGTAGGAGTACTTTGATCAAAAGATCCTCTGGTCTCCATTTCAAGTGAATGACTTGGTTCTAGTATATGATTCCGATACAAAAAGAGAAGGCATAGAAAACTTCTTCCTAAATGGATGGGACCCTACAGAATAGTAGTTGTGCATGAAAATGGTACATATCGACTGGAGGAATTGGATGGTACTCCCATTAGAAAATGGGTCAACCATGACAAGTTAAAGATTTTCTAGGCACTAGCTTTAGAATGTCCATAATAGTCTACTCCGAGGATAGAGTAGAAGCTAGGGAGGGGAAGATGTCAACACTAGAATTTTCCTCCATAATTTCTATTTCATTAATGTATGTATTATGAATAAGGTGTTGTTAAGTATAGTTAGTAGTAGTGTCCACTAGAAGATAACGATGCGCCGCTTCAATACATCACCGCAATAAAGTAAAGTACACAAGGTAAAATCAAAGTACAATAGGAATGTTGTGAAAGTGATAGTCAATGGTAAAAAGTAAATATTTTTTCGTAAGTGGTCTCCAGTAATGTTAAAATGTCAAAGTTAGGGTAAGTAGAAGTAGGGTCTACATGATTAGGAATTAGAAATATTATATTTGTAATAAGGACAAGGAGTGATGTCATAAATATTTTGTATATTTTATTTGTATAAAATCTAGAAAGGTGGAACCCATGTGAAATGATAAGGTTTATCTTATCTTAAAAGATAAGCCTACATGTAAAGATAAGAGTTTAGGCATGGAATATGATTAGCCGGAAGATATTTCCTATCCTATCTTAGAGATAGGGTGGATAAGCCTGAAAGTGCTATAAATAGAGAGACCACCCCCTCATTTAACATAGAATAAAGTTGTAATAATTATTATATGAATAAAGGAGTCATTGTGAAGGTGTGTTAAGGAAGCCATCAAAATGTGTAACTGTGAAGTTTCTCCCGAGTTATTGTTGGAAGGCAAGTGGAGTTGGTAACACTTGGAGTAATTCATGGGTGAGATTGTATCAAGTATCATGTTAATAATATAATTTACATTTGTATTTCAGATCATGTCATCATTCCTTTATATTATAGATGTGGTATTCTTGTGTTATGTCTATTATTGTGTTTCCAGATTACTACCACCAAACCAAAAGTTGTGCATTACTAAAATAATCATAGCAGAGGAGTTCCTAGTGAAATATTATCATAGTTGAGCTTACGCACACATGCGCACCCATGTGCTTATATGCGCACATGCACACACACGCACTCATACACACACATGTGCACGAGCACACCCACACATGCCTGCACCTAGTATAGTGCACGTGTGTGGGCACTGCACTCATGCAGAACACATTAATGCACAAGTGCATGTGTGTGCACCGCATGCACACACAACGTGCATGTGCACTTGCATGTGTGTGCATGTGTGTTTTTGTGTATGCGGGTGCTTGCGTGGTGTTCATACACACTCATGCATACTGGGCATGTGGGTGTGTATGTGTGTGTGTGTGTTTGGGTGAGTCCAGGTGGTGTATGCGTGTGTGCGGGTGTGTGCGGGTGTGTGTGTGTATGTTTACGTGCACGTGTGCTTGTTTGGGTGCGTGCGTGCATGCTTGTGTGGTGTGTGGTGTGTATGTGTGTTGCGTGTTTATGTGTCTGCCTGTGCGTGCACGTGCACACGCATGTGACCATTCATTTGAATTCCCACTCAATTGATCCAAAATTACCACATAGGCGACTAAGACATGTTACCAATTGGTAAAGTGACAATTAGAAGTATAAGGAACATCTTCGTAGGGGTTTGACAAGTATGGTGTTGAACTTGTCTTGAACCTACAAACTTGTCTAGGGTGTGAAAGGAATCATGTGTATTACAAGTGGAAGTGTGTACACATGTTTAATAACATGTGAATTGATTTTGGAGTAGCTGAGATGGAGAATGATTGTCTAGTGTGAATAAGGTGTGAGATAGAGAAAGAGAGTGCCTTAAGTTGGTAAATTTATGTGTAGATGGGATATATGTTAGGATAATCTTGAAACTCTATATTGCCAAGTGCTCAGACCAAATTTGAAGTACTAAAATTACCTCCTTTTCATATAGGATTCACAAATGCTTGATTAAAGAAAATGCAAACCTCACATCTTGATCATAGGATGGTGGTGCAAACTCTTGAATGTTTGTGCCAACCCACGTGAAACTTGCAATCACATGACAACAACACGTAAATCAATGCTTGATAATGGTGTATAAAAATTGTAATTTAATTTTGAAAAACTCTATATTGAAAAGCTTTGAATAAAGAGAAACATATGCAAGCACGGCTACACCTTATCATTCATGTTGAATCATGCCCTTAGTTTTTCGAATGAGAAGAGTGTCATGGGGATCGCCACCATGCAAATTGAGTGTTGATCTCTTGTTAACAATTCTACATTGTTGGTAGCATGCAACATCTTGTTGAATTTGTGAACCATCTCGCCTTTCCATAGAATAATCTAGCCTTGCCGGTCTCACAAAACACCCAAATTTTTCTTTCCTGTAGCACAATCTAGCCTTTCTAGTAGCATGATTTTTTTTTGAGATACAATGTAGCCTTGCTTGTAGCACAATCTAGCCTTTTTGGTAGCATGACTACTTTGGAATTGCCATCTTGCCTTGCATGTAGCACAATATAACATTGTCGGTACCATGACATGTCATTGAAGATTGAATTTTTAAGATGTTGAGATCAAGTATCAAGTCTATGTATGTGACAAGACTATTAAAAGCTTGTCCAACCTGAATAAATTCTTCTATCAATTATGTTAAATGTCAACAATTTGTCTGAATGTGTATTCTTAGTTGAAATATGTATGAACATTTGAACAAGCTCACAATACGCCCCCTTTTGAGATGAGGGATGCTTCCATATGTCATTGAACTCAAAGGGGAAAAGCAGTGAACTGTATCATGTGTAAAAAAGATATAGATTTAAAACATATACACAAGAAACCTGGGTCTACTTTAATCATACAAGTATGGAAGCATACAAGAATACATGTGATAAATCGATATAGAAACATATCATTATCAACACAGAATAAACATGCAACAAGTAGATGTACTAAATAGAATCAAACAATATAGCCATCTAGTTAAACACCATACAATAGCTAAACTGAGCACACATGTCATAAAGTATAAGTCAACGCAAGACATCTAGTAACTAACTTTGTATCACCAATGAATAGGAGTGTGAAAGATATAACCTAAAAAAACTCTATATAAAATTCCCTCGATGTAGGCATGCCCCATTGTGGAAGATTGGCCCTGGGTATAAGACTAAGAAGTTGTGAAGCATATGTGTGCAAGTCCATGTAAAATGCATATCCTGTAGCAAACTCATGTATATACTTAGAAGAAAGTGCATAAGGAAGTAGATATATAAAAATGTAAGCATTATATTTGAGTCTATGTATCAACAACACGAATCACACGCAAAGAGTGCTTTTGTATTTTTGGAATATCTATTTTTTTTTGTATTTGATTGCGTATTTGAATATATGAACAAAGCTAGAGTGTCTTTAGGGCTTGGGTTATATGATCTAGATAATTAGTTTTGGTTTTACTTTTACCTTTTAAATGACATAGTAATAATTTTACACATGTTACTACCAAAATGTATACATAATGTATTGAAACTAACCATTTTCTATTTATTTCATGTTGTTGACGTCATTTTAAATATTTTATATTGTTTAGTATTGATTTTTAAAATATTAGAAACAAATTTAATTATTTTTGTTATTCTTATGTGCAGACTTTGCGTAGACATTACAACGAAGTTTGATTGAATGTTCTTAGCCATTACAAAGATGGACAATCAAGTAAAAGATGATTCCACAAAAAAATTAATTTTCCATTTGTGGGTTAATTTTTTGCGAATTTCAATCTTATTGGCATGAACCTTATGACGAACTCTTATTCTTCAAAGTTGAATATTAAAATGATAGATTACTCTTATGAAAATATATTTTGACTCTTATAAAATATTCAAAAAAAGTTATTCTATACAATTAGAGAGGTTAAAAAAGTATAATGTTAGTTTTATTAATTGAAAGCATGATGTTACATGTATTTTTATGGGGGATGTAATGTCAAGGATTATCATTAATCATTGTATCAATTAAACTAAAAGAAATCACATTGTAGGGCACATTAATTTTAAATTTAAGAAAGCAATATGATTTTACAATTACTTGCATCTCCTAAATAAATGAGGGTGCTTTAAGACTTAACCTTGAAAAATAAAAATCAAATAAATTACAATTTGGCACATTGTTTTGCCACATAAACCTAAAATATGGAGAAATAGATTCTCACCCCCAACCCAAACTAAGAATAAGTTATAGCCTAACCCGTTAACCACCCAAATAAAAAAATAAAAATAAAAAATTAAACACATAGTAGTATATGCAATTTAGTAGTTCGTTCTTTACTTGGTACTATGGTAGTCATGCTTATCTTTTAGGCATTTTCCATTTCTATCTAGAACATTCTTAGTTGTATCTAATAGGTATTTGTATCTAAAACATTCTTATGTAATAGATATTCAATGTTTGTGGATGGATAGTAGGTATTCATTGTCTACTCAAGCTCAATGCTTCCACCATCTCTTATTTTCTATTATCCTTTTCTCAAGAACGTTAGGTGGAAGAATTTGTTTGAAATTGACTTTCAACATCTTTGAATTATAATATTCGACATAGACCTTGGTGGAATGACCTCTATAATTTTTTTAAAGGTGGAAATGTGGTTAGTTCATGGAGTTTTGCAGTACAAGAGATGATATGTAAGTAGGATCATTTATTCTTCTCACTTATTTTTTTGGTGTACCATATAGGGTAGGAATATTCTTACAAATTGTTTTTTTTTAACAATTGAGTATTAATACATAATAAGTTTCTTTTGGTATACTTTTCCTTTTTTTTACCTAAAATTGCATCACTTTAGCTATATTCAGTTGTTCATAAATACACTTACTTTCACTTTTGGGTTTTTTAGGACATCCATGACACCTTTGTAAATGTCACGCCCCACTTAGTGCGAGTTCCAAACATGCTAAAAGACAACCAAATATCTTGATTGAAGATGAAAAAGGTAATGAAGTGGTATTTTTTTAATAAAGAGATATCGACGATCAAACAAATACTTATTACGAAGGCAACGAGACTAAACTGAAGATTTTGACAAAGCGGAACCAACCCGCAATAGTAAATAACTTAGAGGATTAAAAAAATATTCACACTTTGTTAAAACATGATCGTAAAAGTGGCAAGAGAGACAAGAAGTTGACTTCACGTCACTTTTTCCATTGCACATTGTTTTCCATATAAACCTAAAATACGGAGAAATAGATTCTCACCCCAACCAAAACTAAGAATAAGTTATAGCCTAACCTGTAAACTACCCAAATAAAAAATAAAAAAATAAAAAATTAAACATAGTAGTATATGCAATTTAGTAGTTCATTCTTTACTTGGTATTATGGTAGTCATGCTTATCTTTGAGGCATTTTCCATTTGTATCTAAGACATTCTTAGTTGTATCTAATAGGTATTTGTATCTAAAACATTCTTATGTAATAGGTATTTGATGTTTGTGGATGGATAGTAGGTATTCATCGTCTACTCAAGCTCAATGCTTCCACCATCTCTTATTTTCTATTATCCTTTTCTCAAGAACGTTAGTTGGAAGAATTTGTTTGAAATTTCCTTTCAACATCTTTGAATTATAATATTCAACATAGACCTTGGTGGAATGACCTCTATAATTGTTTTAAAGGTGGAAATGTGGTTAGTTCATGGAGTTTTGGTATGAGAGATGATTTGTAAGTAGGATCATTTATTCTTCTCACTTATTTTTTTGGTGTACCATATAGGGTAAGAATATTCTTACAAATTGTTCTTTTTTGAACAATTGATTATTAATACATAATAAGTTTCTTTTGGTATACTTTTCCCCATTTTTTTAAACTAAAATTGCATCACTTTAGCTATATTCATTGTTCATAAATACACTTACTTTCACTTTTTGGTTTTTTTAGGACATCCATGACACCTTTGTAAATGTCACGCCCACTTGGTGCAAGTTTCAAACACGCTAAAAGACAACCAAATATCTTGATTGAAGATGGAAAAGGTAATGAAGTGGTATTTTTTTAATAAAGAGATATACGATGGTCAAACAAATACTTATTATGAAGGAAACAAGACTAAACTGAAAAGTTTGACAAAGCGGAACCAACCCGCAATAGTAAATAACTTAGAGGATTAAAAAAATATTCACACTACTAAGACATCATCGTAAAAGCGTGCAAGAGAGACAAGAAGTTGGCTTCACGTCGCTTTTGCCAATGCACATTGTTTTGCCATATAAACCTAAAATATAGAGAAATATATTCTCACCCCCAACCCAAACTAAGAATAAGTTATAGCCTAACCCATAAACCACCCAAATAAAAATTAAAAAATTAAACATAGTAGTATATGCAATTTAGTAGTTCATTCTTTACTTGGTACTATGGTAGTCATGCTTATCTTTGAGGCATTTGCCATTTGTATCTAAGACATTCTTATTTGTATCTAATAGGTATTTGTATCTAAAACATTCTTATGTAATAGGTATTCGATGTTTGTGGATGGATAGTAGGTATTCATCGTCTACTCAAGCTCAATGCTTCCACCGTCTCTTATTTTCTATTATCCTTTTCTTAAGAACGTTAGTTGGAAGAATTTGTTTGAAATTGCCTTTTCAACATCTTTGAATTATAATATTCGACATAGACATTGGTGGAGTGACTTCTATAATTGTTTTAAAGGTGGAAATGTGGTTAGTTCATGGATTTTGGTACGAGAGATGATATGTAAGTAGGATCATTTCTTCTTCTCACTTATTTTTGGTGTACCGTAGTATAGAGTAAGAATATTCTTACAAATTGTTTTTTTTTTAACAATTGATTATTAATACATAATAAGTTTCTTTTGGTATACTTTTCCCCTTTTTTAAGCGAAATTGCATCACTTTAGCTATATTCGATTGTTCATAAATACACTTACTTTCACTTTTGTGTTTTTAAGGACATCCATGACACCTTTGTAAATGTCACGCCCCACCCAGTGCGAGTTCCAAACACACCAAAAGACAACCAAATATCTTGATTGAAGATGGAAAAGGTAATGAAGTGGTATTTTTTAATAAAGAGATATCTGACGATCAAACAAATACTTATTACGAAGGCAATGAGACTAAGTTGAAAATTTTGACAAAGAGGAACCAACCCACTGATAGTAAATAACTTAGAGAATTAAAAAAATATTCACACTTTGTTAAGACATCATCGTAAAAGTGGCAAGAGAGACAAGAAGTTGGCTTCACGTTGCTTTTGTCGATTCATGGATTACAACATATTTATTTATTTTATTATTTTTTAGATTTGTGTCAACAATTACTATCATAAATGATGCAGCAGTGCAAAAAAAAACTCGACTTGCGACAATAACATATTGCATGCGAAGGGGTGGTGAGGTGAGAACAACGATGTTTGCGGGAAGACAAAATAACACCATGGCGGTCATGGGTCCCATCTTGCCTCCATAATGGACTCATGCCCTCGATGAAGAAAATGAGGGTAAAAAGAATAATAATTTTAATTAATTAAATTATTTAATTTTCTCACTAAGGGAAATCCACAACATGAGTTAAGTTAATTATATAAATTTAAACCATTTAAATTTAATTAACCCATTATGCTAACTTACTCGAAAATAACTAAATTTAATTTAATTACTTTAATCATCTCTCTAAGGGGATCCCCCATATCATAAACTACGTCAAATAAATAAATAAATCTAACCCTTTAAATTTATTTTACCCCAAAGTTTAACTTCACCTGAAAATATGAAATATCCCTTGTGGGACACACCTTAAAAATGCACAAAATATTGAAAAATTTCAGCCAAATAAAATACTGATTTTTGCAGATTTTTACGATTAGGGCAAAATGATCACTAGAAATCAATATCTCCCAAAATATCCACCCAAATTACTTGAAAATTTAAAGAGAGCTTGCTAATAATATAAAGAACATAAGAAAATTGTTTTGGAATTTTTAGATAATAAAATGCTGCCAAAAAATTACAGCGTGCCCTAGACAAGTTGGAAAACTTCTAAAATTCATAACTCTCCGATTACAAGTGCAAAAATTATGAGATTTTGGAAATAACATTTAAAAATATAGGAGATGATATTCCAACCTTCAGATCTGAATTCATACCACTGGAAACCCTTCAAATAAAGGCTACAATATTCCAAACAAGTCACCTAGCTTGGAAAAGGGTTGGAAATTGATGAAAATGCCTTCAAAGTGATGCTAGTCCCTGCTCAAATGGCTGCCATAAATCTGATCTGAAAACCCTATGATTATCTTCACCAAATGTCTCCAAAACCCTCTAAACCCTTCCTCTAAAACCCCTGAAAATATCTCTATAAATCAGCCCTGAAAATAACTCCAAAGTGACAAGCTAGGGTAGATCTATCACTACCGAAGAATGCCCTGCTAGCTAGGGATGGATCTCTCACCACCGAAGCTAGGGTTCTTATGGGATTTCACTCCACAAGCTATAGATTTGCAAACAACAGTTGCACATGAAAGAAGATAATTAGGTATGCAAGAATCCTTTTCCTTTCTCCCCCAACTCCTTATATAACTTCTCCAAGGCAAAAGAGCCCCAATAAACCCTAGTCACATTTTTCCCTTGGAAGGGCTGATAAAATAAAAGTAACTTAAGTTACTTTTCCCTTTTTAAGTCACCATGGTCCAAAAGTGACCCCCAAATGTAAAATTAGAATATTAGTACCATGTGGCCCCTTCCTAACAACAAAACGTAACATCTAGTCCTTCCAAAACACCTTTTTGCATATGTCAATGAAGAATTATAACAAAATGGACTAGATATTCATACCCAATAGCTCCCAGAGTGCCCAAAGACCCTTGGGTATGACCAAGGATTAGACTCAAATTATCCCTTAGGTCTTTGGCATAGGAAATGGGACATTACAAAATATTCTAAGATCAACTTAATTAAACAACTTTAAGAAATCATCATAATAAAATAAAATACCCATATCCCCAAATTGTGTACACTAAATCACAACCATTGGATCAGTTAAATCTCCACTATAGGATTAAGTTTTCCCTAAAAACAAAAGATGAGGATATAACTTTGAAAACCTAAGCTTATTTCATTTTTATTTCTCTCCATTCTCCATGTTCATTCGGGTCTCTCTGAGTTTTCTCCTTTTTTGTTTTTGTTTTTGTAGGGAAGCATTTATGGATTCAAGTTCTAGGTTGTGGGTTTAAAGTTCTCCTCCATATTTCTACGGAAAATCTCCATAATGCAGATTGGTTTATGTGAAGGTTTCAAGATTTGTTTATTATTTCTTCTGGGAGAAAATCCCATCACTAGAGCAAAATTTCGAACCATTCTTTGTTTTTTTAATACTATCCATAAAACTTTAACATACGCAAGTAATATGGAATTATTCTAAGCATGAAAGAGTTATTTAACATTCCAAGCAGACACTTTAAAAAAAAATTAATTTCAACATAATTATTTACATAAGGCGGAATTAATTCCAAGTTTCTAAGCTAGAGATCCCATAGATTTTTTTAAACCAAAAATTCTAGGTACAAACCAATACATGAAGAGATAATTCAACATGAATACATCAATTCAACATGAACATCAATTCCTTTATTTCCCTAATTTTAATCTTTTAATTCCCAAAAGAAGGATACACAACCCAAGTTTTTCAAGAGACACTTTACAACTTGAAAGTCAAATAATATCACAATTATAACAACAATTTTTAAATCTTGTTTCCAACTATCCAATTTAAATAACTTAATTTTCTCATGACTAGATTTATATATTCATTTCACAATGAAAAATTAAGGTGAAATGCAAATACAAAAACCCTCCTCTCAAGAGGAGACAACATGCCAATTTTTGGCTCAAAACATAATAAACTAATTTCAAAATGAAACCCCGCAACATTTGGATCATTCCACCTAGCTCATGAAAACCAACATACAAAAATATCTCCAAAATCACAAGAAAGTGATTTTTGACGACTCCAATCAATTGGAATCATTACATTCCATCAAGGAGTCCAAGGTGGCATGCTAGCCTCCCCCAAGCCCATGGGAAAGAGGTAAATCACTCCACTTAGCACATAGGGATAGATTGAATACACACAACTATTTCAACTATAGTGCCCCTCCTATCTCCTCGTTGGCGTAGTAGAAAAATCCATCCTCACACAACATTCATTCTATTCCACCTTTTCAATAAACGTGTTCCAACAAAAAAATTCTCGTTTCAATGCACTGACAGCTTGTGCCAAGGTGGAAGAATTGGACAGGGTGAGGGTGGATATCTATGCATAAAGTAGGGTAGTTTTGGGATCCAAACACCTTATCCTTTGACTGCGTGCCCAGTTTGTGCCAAATGGGAGCCTCAGGTCAGTTTTTGAGCAGTGCATCTAGCAAATAAGAAAGCCATGACTCATTTTTCCTAGTTGTATTCAGATGTGACGTGACTGAGTAATGGCTCGCTCATTGTGGATAAGGAATTGGGACTGTTTGTACTAGTATCAAATATGAGAATGGGCCTGCTTTATTGTTAATATTAACACCAGACGTCCCCTTAAATCATTTGGCACCATTTGTCTAAAGGCAATGAACAGGTGACAAAACGTGATCAACCCCCTCTACTAGTATAATCTCAGACCGTGATAAATGGATCTCTAGCAAGCCGTCCTAATTTTCTATCTCATTCTCGGTTAAATCATCCCTACAGGTGGAGATAAATAATCCTAAACAGAGAGATAAGTCTGTATCCATATGGTTTCCTCCTTTTAATATTCAGGGTTCATTTTAAGAGACCTCTTGGAAATCGGAGGTGGAGAATACCTGGCGAATATCCCCGGAACTGGTTTCGCGGGAAGGTAAATTTTTTGGGGGTTGTATGAAAAAATTTCGCCCGATTGTCAAGTGGCACACGAGAGAAGGCATGCGAGCGGGTGATAGGAGATTTTTCTTTTCGTAGCGTCAAGAAAATGTAGTGACGCGCGTCAATAGACCTTAGTGACGCGCGTCAGCAACCAGCTTGTTGACGCGCGTCATCGAGGTCATTGTTGGCGGCGTCACCGAGGGTGCTATCTCGACAAAGCATCCTCGGTGACATGCGTCAAATCGCGGACTTCGGTGACGCGCGTTAACAAGCCGGTTCTTTGATGCACATCGCTAAGGTCTATTGACGCGCGTCACTGCATTTTCTTGACGCGCGACAGCAAAATCTCCTGTCGCGCGTCTGCAGCCTCTGACCTCTGCTTTCTCATCAACTCTGCACTTGTCTCGCGTCAACAACCCATTTCCTGTCGCGCGTCAATACCTCCTCTGTCGCGCGTCACCACTGCCCATGTCACGCGTCAATACCTCCTATGTCGCGCGTCAATACCTCCTCTGTCGCGCGTCACCACTGCCCATGTCACGCGTCAATACCTCCTCTGTCACGCGTCACCACTGCCCATGTCACGCGTCACCACTGCCCATGTCGCACATCACCACTGCCCATGTCACGCGTCAATACCTCCTCTGTCACGCGTCAATACCTCCTCTGCCGCCGCGTCACTGCGCCCCCATCGCGCGTCAAAATACCTCCTCTATCGGCGGCGTCAATACCTCCTCTGTCGCGCGTCACCACTGCCCATGTCGCGCATCACCACTGCCCATGTCGCGCGTCAATACCTCCTCTGTCGCGCGTCACCACTGCCCATGTCGCGCGTCAATACCTCCTCTGTCGCGCGTCACCACTACCCATGTCGCGCGTCACCACTGCCCATGTCGCGCGTCGTCATACCACTCTGCGTAGCGCGCACCACCGCCCATGTCGCACGTCACCACTTCCCATGTCACGCAGCGTCGATCAATTTGTTGTCACACGTCAACAATCACAAAGCTAATGATGAATCGAATCTCACGGTGCTTAAGGGTATGCGAGTTAAAATTTCATAGTATTGGTAATTTGTTAAGCTACTTGAGGTATACTACCCGGTGAATCAACTAGGTTTTTATAGGAGATGTTTTCAAATGAAGGTGAAGCCGACCCCCCAGAAAAAATATACTATATATTTTAGGCGAATAGGACACCGACCCACTCCGAATAATTCACCTTTTCAAATTTTCATAAAATGAAATTTTCGCCATATTACGAATATTTGCCACTAAAATTATCCTGTTAATATTTACATATTGATTGATTTGGATATGTATACGTACCCGAAAAGCGGTTTCAAATGCCTCTGGGATGAAAGGAGATTCTTGTTTGTCACTGTGTTGTTTGTTGTATGCAAAGGAAGATTATTAAATATATTTGTAAAAGGAAAATTAAAAATAAATAAACATATGTCATAGAACCAATAAGAAAATGTAGGGGAACGCATAAGCTTATATGTCACTTAATTCGATATGTATATATATAATCTATATATAAAATAAAATAAAACTAAATGAGGTAGGGAAAAAAAAAGCTCTAAATGTTCAATTAGGGTTTATCTCTCGCTTTTGGGGAATGGGCGAGTTGGGGGCGGTGGCAGAGCAAAACCAGGGGTTTGTCTCTTTCTCCTCTATCACGTGCCATGGGAAGCTTTGAACCATTTCTGCTCACCTCACCAGACTTGAAGAAGGCATGGAGGAGGTTGTGGCTATTGTGGCAATTGAAAATGCGTAGGAAAAAGGAAAAAAATTCTTAAAGGAAACATGGGTTCATACAATGCTTTGGTCACCGTTTTTACACTGATCCCATTTGCTTAGGGCATTTTGTTTGTTTTTTTAAATAAATTCCTCACCAGATGTCATCTCATGGAGTGCCATGGGTTGCTTTACTGCAACTGTGTGTGTCAGCATCCTCCCAACCTACGTCAAAAAAAAAGCCTAGACCTTGCATGGACTTGTATCAAAGCATAAAAGATAGAAGAGTTTTCGATGTATTTTTGGAAATAGTTTAGTGAGACTAGCGTGAAAAATTTGGAAGCTTTGGAGTCAGGATATGAACAATAGAATCTGTTTTTGAAGATTTTTCCAGTGATATCATAGATATGAAAAATGTGGAAATGTCATTTGATATGTGTTTGAAAAATGCCTGGAATGTGTATTCAATGATATGTCAAAGGTTAGAAAAATGCCTCATGGAACTACACTCGCAGTGTAAAACCTGTCTGTCCTTTGCCAACATTCTCTCAGTGTGCAAGAAGGAGCCTTGTGTAGGCCAGAATTTTAAAATATTAGGATTTTAATACAGTTAAATGTTTATTTCAACTCGTTGCAAAACAATGAAATGTCGTGTCGTAACTCACGAAGTCAAAATAACTCATTGCATTAAAACATGAACTTCCACCCTCATTTTGTGGTGATTTAGAAAACTTCCTACCCACCTAGATCGCTTCAATATTGTTTTATCGACAAGATGAAATTGACTTCCCAGTAATAATGTTGATCTTCTCCTTGTTTAAATAGTTAATTTTTGCATTTTTGGAGACTCATTAAGTACCCTTCGTAACTCTGAAAATGAGATGTTAAGCTTCATTCGTGTACCTTGGTATGTGAGGAGTCACCTTGACCTTTGGATTGACCCCGAATGAACATATGAGATCTTTTTGACGCTCTTATAGGAGCCTTGTTACACTGTTTTACAATAGTAGAAAGTTGTTAAATCTAGAAAGTTGGCTTTCGTTTTGAACCGCCATTTGAAACCTGGATAGAGAAATTATTTCCCGTCTTCGCAAACCTCTAGTGTTTATACTAGAAAATTGCATGGAACATTCAATTTAGGGAAAAAAACTTTTCTGGATAGTTTGGAAAAGCCATTTTGTAGGCCTCGGTCGTAGTTTGACGAGGTCAAAC
Organism: Taxus wallichiana var. yunnanensis; assembly: GCA_018340775.1. Lineage (NCBI taxonomy): Eukaryota > Viridiplantae > Streptophyta > Pinopsida > Cupressales > Taxaceae > Taxus > Taxus wallichiana. The sequence goes on along the minus strand of CM031237.1, from coordinate 330,988,953 downwards.
TGGACCAATTTCGACTTGTCGCTCCAGAAAACTTGTCGCCATTTGAAAATGGTTTTCTAGTTCTCAGTCCCATCGACTCTGATGAATTCTCCTTATATAGGGGAACTTGTAGGAAGTGTCTCGTTGCGTGCTCATCCATCAAACGTCATTTTGGACATGGTTTTCTGAGCCCTCGAGCTAACTTTTGTTCATTTTGCAACTGGGTCAACTATGACCAGTGGCCCCGGAAAACTAGCCGCCAAACGCAAACCGTTCACTTTTTCCCAATTCCATCAGTTGCTATGAACTCTTGGTATATCTGGGGACACGTAGAAAGTTAATCGTGGTGTGCATTCTCATCGGAAGATAACTTTTGGAAGTGGTTTCTTAGCCTCTCGAGCCCATTTTGAATGTTTTTGTAGCTAGTAAGAAAATGTAAAAATAGAAAGTTATGGGACCCTCGTAGGGTTGCCAAACCACCATGGAAACTTTTGACACATGTAAATAATTGTTTAAAACTCTATAGTGTAACTTGTTGTGTGAAATAGAACTTTTGACAAAATGGTGTTTTCTCTCTCTTCCCTTCTCTTTCTCTCTCCTAGGTTACAAAAAATGAAGTGAAATGAAATGTAATGAATACATGTCTCTAACCTTTTTATTTCGATTGCAAATTGTAATTATTATCATATGTAAATGGGAAACTGAAAAATGATAATTATGTTAGATTAGGGTGGATGCCATGCCAGTGAATTATCGTTGATATCATGCTCACGTGGTTTTGCAGGATGAAAGAATGATGATGAAAAGGTGATGTGTAATTCATTAATTATCATTGTAATTTATATAGTTCATTGTTAAATGAATAAATGTATAATGTAGTCTCATGTTACAGAAGGTTATATTTGATAATTTGTTGATATGTATGAAATGCTAGTTTCAAGGACATCTAGGAAATGTGCATTTAATCATAGTTCAATTTTGATTTATAGTACACCTGGTAAAAAGGTTTGATATTTATATAAGGTAAATGAATTTGAAGTAATATCTTGTAGTGCATATTTAGTGTTCAATAAATGATTAATGAGTCATCTTGTGCATTCATACTTTGTAAATGTAATAAAGAGAATTAAATCAAAACACTCTACCCTTGTTCAATATTGGAGCATAACTTGTTTTTCATGTGTGATACTCCTTACCCGTAGAAGACATTGAAAACCGTAGGATGAACTTAAACCCTACACTCGATGGAAATCTCCTAGTTTGAGTAAACAAGAGCCCAAGAATGGGCTTATCATCTTAGTCAAGTATGTTTAGTGACATTGTCTTAAACCTTGTAGATAGGAGTGACACAGTCAAACTTTTCTTGGAGTGTGTAGAGCTAACTCCTCCTTCGTATCCTAGTGGACTACCTTGTCATCATCCGAAGATAGATTTAAAATTAAATTTTCTTCATCGAATGAAATCCTGTTGGATCAGATGACATAGATGGAGGTTGTGACTTAGTTTTCTAGGTCTTAAACTCTTGTTAATGAACTCCTTAGCTCCACTCAGCTAAATGTGTTACCTTGGTTTCTCTCAACATAACACCTTGGTCCTTTCTGAAGGTGGTTTAGCATAAATTTTCCTCTCTCGCTTAAAACTCATATATAGTTGAGGGGTAGACCCTTAGGTGAAGTTGGAATTAATCTAAAACTCAGTTGATTTGGATGTTAACTTAGGGTTGTGTGTAGCTTCAAGTCTTCTAATTTCATTATGTCTTCAAGAGGTTAGACAAACACTTCGTAACTCCTTTTACAAGACAATGCTAAAAATAAGACCATAATGTGACGTAGAAAATAAAGCATATAAGAGTAAAAATGAGATTTGAGGTTCGGAATAATGCCTCTCTTGGAGACCTTATATCTCAATTAAAAATACTCTTTTGTTTCAAGAATATGAATTGCCTTGGTATAATCCACCTTCGAGAAAACAAAATACATATATAAACAAAATGGAATTCACAAGTCATTGAATTAGAATAACTATGGTAGGGAAATAACCTTACCGTGATCGAGGAATGTTTTGTGGTAAAAAGCTATCTTGTATTTAAATCTCCGTTAAATCCTAATATCACTATATGGACACCAAGTCACATTCACATGAGTTGTAAGAGTAAAAAGGTAGACATTGAATATATGTTCGAGAAGAATATTCTTAACATAAGAACAAGATAATTAAGTACTTTTATATGCATTTGAATTATGCCAAATAAGTATGCAAGTTATGGAAAACTTTTGTAAAGAATAAGAAACCAACTTAAAAGGGGTGAACGATAATTTAACCATGGAATGAACTTAAGAATCTATGTAGGTGGAAAATGAGAAATTTATCCTTGCACAATAATGTTCTTGGAATGTTAATCGTAACTAAAATACAATTAAAGAAAAGATGTGTTGTGGGTTTTCCTATCCTTGAGTCTTTTTTTTGTGGTTGGGGCATTGCTAGTATTCATTCATTGGGAAAAGTGTGGCATCGACATGCCTATGTTGTTTTCATGTGTCTATGTGAGTCGATGACTTATGTGATTGTCATTGTATGTGAGTCGAGAGTTTTGTACTTGAGCCCTTGTTGTGTTGTGTGTAGTGAGCAATGTAAGTAAAAAAAAAATTATCCTGGTATTTTATTGTTGTAATTGTGTGTGTAAAATGTGGGCACTACATATGGTATCAGAGTGGAGGTTCATGCTCTCGAACCTCTGGGATGGATTGGAGTTGTGATGATTTTGCATGATGGTGGTGGATATTGGAAGAGTAATGTGATATATGTTGTTATGTGAACTATGTCGTAATTGTGAAATTATGAACGCACATGTTGTGCATGTCACTTAGTGCGTATTTGTTATCATATTGATGTGCTTGTGATGAGAGTATTCACTCTCTATTTGTTGATTCAATGAGGAATCCATGTGTGATGTACCACCTTGTTGTTTGTGAACGGAATGTTATTGTGGATTGCAGAGGGTTAAAACATTTTGGATTTATGTGATGTGAAGGTGTATTGATGTATTGCATGACAAAATTGATGTAAAGTGAATCACATTTTATCATGATGTCATCACCATATTGTGATTAGTTGTGTGCATCATCGTGTTGTATTGCAATTGACTATATGTTGTAAGGTTAGACATTGTGTTCCTCATACGTATAATTCATGTAATATGTGATGGTTCATGTCATGATTTAGGGGCATATGGTGAGTATGATCCCTAGTGTATAGTGATTGCACTTTGGGTGTAGGATGTGGTAATGTGATGTATCGTAACCCATGAAAGTAATGATTGTGTTATTATACTATATATATATACCATGCGTAAGACGTTATGGTTAATGTGTGTGAATCACCATTGTGTTAGTGATGTAGTTATGTGTATGTTGTGAACCTTACACTAGATGACCCTAAGGGGATAAACTGTCAAGAGTGTATGTGTGGAGAGAGGAGGCGTGGACCAGGTTTTCATAATCTTGAGCCGAGTATGAGTGAGGAAGTGGAGTCTTATATAGATTGAAAACCCACTTCTATCTATTTAGTATACTTCGAGCTTGCTCAGTATATTGTGGGTGCGCACCACCTTAGGCTCAACTTATGCAACTAGAGTTCCCTGCTCTTTCTATTGGATTGTTCATTGAATAATCCTATGTGATTTTGACTATGTTGATCCTTGTGGGAGTATGGAGGAATGATTTAGGCAGAGATGATGATAGTTACATTATTTGATATACTCATTTTGGTTACATGTATATTTTTATGAGTTGAGGCTCGATGTCGAGTGCCAACAACTCGATGAGTACCCCTTTGGTGGTGGTATGAGGCCACATAGTGATTGTAATGTGTTATTTTCTCAATACGTATTTTATTCGTAAATTAATCTTTATCTCTTTTTAGCTAACCACCATTTTCTTGATTGACATGTTCTTATATTTTGGGCATTTATTTGATTGTTGCATTAACATTTGGATTTTGCACTAACCATGGCTAATTAGCCATTTGTTTTTCTTAGTTTTAAAACTTTCTTTTCATATTTAAAAGTTTTGTAGCCTAGCCCAAGGCTTTTGATTTTCCACTTGGCATTTGAATGGATTGTTATGCTGGTTCTAATGTCGTAATGTGTTGGAATAGGGTCATGGGATTAACCATGGAGTGGTTGAACCTATGGACCCACTTCGTTGTATGGGGGTATGCCCCAAGGAGTTATCAGATAACTAGTGGGTTGTTGAACCATGAGTTATTATGTCACTTGGGTTGGGGGTGATGGGGCTCTATGTGCCAGGGCCATAGGGTGACCCGACCTCATTAAAAGGAGAAAGGAGATGGGCCTCTATGGTTGAGTGACCTGTTATTCTTTATGGCACTCTATGGTTGAGTGACCTGATATTCTTGATGGGGCTCTATGGTTGAGTGACCCGACTTGGTTTTGACACTATGATTCTTTCTCTATGAGAGGTATATGGAGATTATTTGGTGATGGTTTGAGGTATATGGAGGTGATGCTTTGGGAGTTTTTTTATGATGCTTTAGGAGATATATGGAGTTATTTCTTGATATTTTGAGATGTGTGGAGTTGGTATAGTGAGTTATGTGTACCCTTGTGAGTCTTTTTGACACCTTGTTATGTTTGAGGCTTGACTCTTCCCTTGGTTGGTATGGACTATTGGATATTGTCTTGGCACTATGTTGGTACAGTCATGGATTTTTTGGGTCATGTGATACCATTGTTATATATGTATCAGTGTGATGATTTTGTTTTTCAGTCATATGTGTGTACTAGATCTATGTCTAGGACATAATTGTTGGAAATTATTTGCTATGTGGACTACTTGTTGTCATTCCATGGAGGAATTAAAAGACCTTGTGATGTGATACAATCATGAAAGTAGGTAGCAAGATGTCTCGTGGGTTGTTTTGTGTTGTGTTAAGTTTTGTGTGACATCTTGATGTTAGTTATTGTTGGGCACCCACAAACTTAAGACAACTGAAAAAAAATTCTAAACAATGAATATTATAATCTTGAGATAAGAAATATTGTAAAGAAAAAGAAAATGCTAACTAAGTAATAAGGTAAAATGGAACTACCAATCTTCATAGAACCTTAAAGTTAAAATTTCTAAAATGTTCCTAGGGCCACCCTTGTGATCATGATTTTGTGTAGTTGAAATCTTAACCTTAGAGCGTACCTTCACCCATATTCATTTCCTTGCTTGCTTACCTTTTTCTCTCTCTTTTGGTGTTATGTCGCATCGAGGATGATGCTCTTTAAGGGGAGGAGAATGTAGTGCCCCATTTATTTTTTGCGCATAGTAAAAAATAAAGCATTTAACATTACTATTCATTGATCTCATCCTTTTGGCTTCACCTTTTCAAGGTGTGTTCAAAGGAAAAATTCTCTTTAAATTTTGATGAACTTAATTTCAATGATGATTTTTTGGCTGGATGTTTGGATGGATGATTATGCTATGGAAACCTTAAATTTTAGGGTGATTACCTTTAATTAAACACCTTATATTTTTGATTTTTGGTAGATCATTTTGTTCATGTTTTTAAATGATTAAGCCTCTTATCATTTAATAAGTATGCATAATAAAATAATAAGAATATTATTCCATTTTTTTTTTATGTTTTTGATTTTTGATTGTGCGATTTTAATTTGCATTCATTATGGATAAGGAATTATTATTATTTGTACTAGTATCAAAATGAATGAATGGGCTTCTTTATTATTAATATTAACACTAGATTTTATTATTCATTTGCATTAAATTTTTTTACTTTTTATTAATTTGATATTATGCCTTTGAAATAATGTGATTTTTTATTTTATCGTTTGATTTTATTATAATCTGTTTATCATGATAAATGGATCTCTTTTTGTCCTAAATTTTTATTTCATTCTCGTTTTAAATCATGTTTTACGATTAGAGGTAAATAATCCTAAATTTAAAAAAATGGTATCTATCGTATTATTTTTCCTCTTTTTAAATAATAAATGACTAGATTTGGATTTGGATATGGCAAAGTTTAAAATAAAATTGGATTTTCAATTTGCCTTTTGTGATGAAAGGAGATTCTTGTTTTTTTTTTTGTTTTTTTTTAAAAGGAAGAGAGATTATTAAATATTGAAATGAAAAAAGAAATTTTTAAAAATAAATAAATATATGTCATAGAACCAATAAGAAAATGTGGGAACACATAAGTTTTATATGTCTTTAATTAAAATATATATTATAATATATATAATTAAATAAAATAAAATAAAAATGAACCTAGGTGAAAAATGCTCAAAATGTTTCATGGTTAAATTTTTCTCTTGCTTGAATATTTCAATTTGCAATTTGATCTGCTTGAAGGCACTTTTAGCAATGATTTTTCATGCTTTTATGCTCATTGTAGTTAAAAAGTTTGAATCACGTTAAACCATATGCAATTTGATTGTAGAAAATATGTTTTCAAATGATGTGTGAAATTTTCTTAGGTTTAAATGAATGATTTTAATGGATTTGATATGAAATTGAATGCATGAAGAGAAAATGAGGGTGGATGTCATTTTTGAAGTTACATGGATTTCAAAGAAAACTTTAGTGGATGATCATGCATACATTTTTTTTTGATTTTTTCTTAAGCATTAAAGAAGGGAATTTTTTTTTTCATGATGAGATTCCTCAATGATGTCATCATCATGGATGATGGGGGTTTTGATAATTCTGTCATCCATATGAAAAATTTATAAAAAAAAAAAATGAATTTTTCCTGGACAAAATGTTGGAAATGATTTAAATCATGCATGAAAAGATGAAAATAAAGAATTTGCATTAGAAAAATGTTTTGCATTGAAATAATGCATTTAAAAAATGTTATTGGTATGAAATGAAAATTGGAAAAAGTAGTTTGGAAAATGTGTTGAATTTACTTCAAATTAAATGTGTCATTTGATTATTCAAATATTAATTAATACCTCATGAAAAATTTGAAATTTTTCATGAATTTATGGAATGTATGAAAAATGGATTTTTAAAAGGCATGAATGAATTGTTTGAAAAATGCCTCAAAGAAAAATTTATCTCATGGAATGCCATGATTTATGGTATTATGCACATAATGGAATTTGAAAATGGCTTGAAAGAAATTTTTGAAAAGAATGCCTCAAAAATGTTGTCATGAGCTCAATGCCATGATTCTTAGATATACCAATAATGGATTGTTCATAAATAATTGAAGCTTTGATGGAAAATTTTGTAAATTTGCCCTTTAGAAAAATTTTTTTCATCACATAAAACAACATAATGGACTTATTACATTTGAAAAAAATTTCAAGTGATTGGATTTTTTTGGAAAGTTTGTGTGAGACATGGGTGCAATGAATGGTGGAGGTTTTTGGGGATTTAAATGCAAATGAAGCTCATGATGATGAAGTGCTCAAGTGAGATCGTGAGTGTAAACCCTTGAAGCCCCTTGGGTTTGACCTCACTCATCATTCTTCCAGGCATGGTTCATCTTCCCTTACCTCTCATAATTCTCATGTTTTAGTTCTCTTTTGCAACTTAATAGAATTTTAAAATATTAGGATTTTAATACAGTTAAATGTTTATTTCAACTCGTTGCAAAAACAATGAAATGTCGTGTCGTAACTCACGAAGTCAAAATAACTCGTTTGCATTAAAACATGAACTTCCACCCTCATTTTGAGGTGATTTAGAAAACTTCCTACCCAACTAGATCGCTACAATATTGTTTTATCGACAAGATGAAATTGACTTCCCAGTAATAATGTTGACCTTCTCCCTGTTTAAATAGTTAATTTTTGCATTTTTGGAGACTCATTAAGTACCCTTCGTAACTCTAAAAATGAGATGTTAAGCTTCATTCGTGTACCTTGGTATGTGAGGAGTCACCTTGACCTTTGGATTGACCCCAAATGAACATATGTGATCTTTTTGATGCTCTTATAGGAGCCTTGTTACACTGTTTTACAGTAGTAGAAAGTTGTTAAATCTAGAAAGTTGGCTTTCGTTTTGAACCGCCATTTGAAACCTGGATAGAGAAATTATTTCCGTCTTCGCAAACCTCTAGTGTTTATACTAGAAAATTGCATGGAACATTCAGTTTAGGGAAAAACACTTTTCTGGATAGTTTGGCAAAGCCATTTTGTAGGCCTCGGTCGCAGTTTGATGAGGTCAAACTGGACCAATTTTGACTTGTCGCTCTCAGAAAACTTGTCGCCGTTTGAAAATGGTTTTCTAGTTCTCAGTCCCATCGACTCTGATGAATTCTCCTTATATAGGGGAACTTGTAGGAAGTGTCTCGTTGTGTGCTCATCCATCGAACGTCAGTTTTGGACGTGGTTTTTTGAGCCCTCGAAGCTAACTTTTGTTCATTTTGCAACTGGGTCAACTACGACCAGTGGCCCCAAAAAACTAGCCGCCAAACGCAAACCGTTCACTTTTTCCCAATTCCGTCAATTCTTTATGAACTCTTGGTATATCTGGGGACACGTAGAAAGTTAATCGTGGTGTGTGTTCTCATGGAAGATAACTTTTGGAAGTGGTTTCTTAGCCTCCGAGCCCATTTTGAACGTTTTGTAGCTAGTAAGAAAATGTAAAAATAGAAAGTTGTGGGACCCTCGTAGGGTTGCCAAACCACCATGGAAACTTTTAACACATGTAAATAACTGTTTAAAACTCTATAGTGTAACTTGTTGTGTGAAATAGAACTTTTGACAAAATGGTGTTTTCTCTCTCTTCCCTTCTCTTTCTCTCTCCTGGGTTACAAAATGAAGTAAAAAAGTAAAATGAAATGTAATGAATACATGTCTCTAAACCTTTTATTTCGATTGCAAATTGTAAATTATTATCATATGTAAATGGGAAACTGAAAAATGATAATTATGTTAGATTAGGGTGGATGCCATGCCAGTGAATTATCGTTGATATCATGCTCACGTGGTTTTTGCAGGATGAAAGAATGATGAAAAAAGGTGATGTGTAATTCATTAATTATCATTGTAATTTATATAGTTCATTGTTAAATGAATAAATGTATAATGTAGTCTCATGTTACAGAAGGTTATATTTGATAATTTGTTGATATGTATGAGATGCTAGTTTCAAGGACATCTAGGAAATGTGCATTTAATCATAGTTCAATTTTGATTTATAGTACACATGGTAAAAAGGTTTGATATTTATATAAGGTAAATGAATTTGAAGTAATATCTTGTAGTGCATATTTAGTGTTCAATAAATGATTAATGAGTCATCTTGTGCATTCATACTTTGTAAATGTAATAAAGAGAATTAAATCGAAACACTCTACCCTTGTTCAATATCGGAGCATAACTTTTTTTCATGTGTGATACTCCTTACCGTAGAAGACATTGAAAACCGTAGATGAACTTAATCTTTACACTCGATGGAAATCTCCTAGTTTGAGTAAACAAGAACCCAAGAATGGGCTTATCATCTTAGTAGTATGTTTAGTGACATTGTCTTAAACCTGTGGTAGATAGGAGTGACATAGTCAAACTTTTCTTGGAGTGTGTAGAGCTAACTCCTCCTTCGTAGCCTAGCGGACTACCTTGTCATCCGAAGATAGATTTAAAATTAAATTTCTTCATCGAATGAAATCCTTGTTGGATCAGATGACATAGATGGAGGTTGTGACTTAGTTGTTCTAGGTCTTAAACTCTTGTTAATGAACTCCTTAGCTCCTGCTCAGCTAAATGTGTTACCTTGGTTTCTCTCAACATAACACCTTGGTCCTTTCTGGAAGGTTTAGCAGCATAAATTTGTCCTCTGCTTAAAACTCATATATAGTTGAGGGGTAGACCCTTAGGTGAAGTTGGAATTAATCTAAACTCAGTTGATTTGGATGTTAACTTAGGGTTCGTGTGTAGCTTCAAGTCTTCTAATTTTATATGTCTTCAAGAGGTTAGACAAACACTTCGTAACTCCTTTTTACAAGACAATGCTAAAAATAATAAGGCCATAATGTGACGTAGAAAATAAAGCATATAAGAGTAAAAAAAATGAGATTTGAGGTTCGGAATAATGCCACTCTTGGAGACCTTATATCTCAATTAAATATACTCTTTTGTTTCAAAGAATATGAATTGCCTTGGTGTGATCAACCTTCGAGAAAACAAAATACATATATAAAACAAAATGGAAATTCACAAGTCATTGAATTAGAATAACTATGGTAGGGAAATAACTTTACCGTGATCGAGGAATGTTTTGTGGTAAAAAGCTATCTTGTATTTAAATCTCCATTAAATCCTAATATCACTATATGGACACCAAGTCACATTCACTTGAGTTGTAAGAGTAAAAAGGTAGACATTGAATATATGTTCGAGAAGAATATTCTTAACATAAGGACAAGATAATTAAGTACTTTTATATGCATTTGAATTATGCCAAATAAGTATGCAAGTTATGGAAAATTTTGTAAAGAATAAGAAACCAACTTAAAAGGGGTGAATGATAATTTAACCATGTGGAATGAACTTAAGAATCTGTAGGTGGACAAACGAGAAATTTATCCTTGCACAATAATGTTCTTGGAATGTTAATCGTAACTAAAATACAATTAAAGAAAAGATGTGTTGTGGGTTTTCCTATCCTTGAGTCTTCTTTTTGTGGTTGGGGCATTGCTAGTATTCATTCATTGGGAAAAGTGTGGCATCGACATGCCTATGTTGTTTTCATGTGTCTATGTGAGTCGATTATCTCTCCATATTTCAACGTCTTAGAACCATCAAGATTCCTTTTATCACTCCATAAAATAAGCCATTAAAATCCCCTTATCTCTCCATATTTTCATCATCTCCTTATCACTCTAAAACAACTCCCCTTATCCCTCAAACCCCCAAGAATGTTTCCTTCTTGAGGTTAGGGATCAATTTCCAACCCAAACGGAAATCCATCCCTACCTATAAACCAAATGTAGGAGGATTCCTAAATAGAGTGGAGGAAAATTCCTCCCTCTTCCCATACAAGCTCCCAAAACCCACACCCCTCAAGGGTGGGTGGAGTAAAAAGAACAACACAAAATGTACATTTCCACCATTCATATAACACACACATGCAAGGTAAAAAGGAGTAAGAAAATAAAGAGATACAAGGACCTACCTTGTATTTCCAAATCCAAATTCCAAATATGTCCTTCAAGTATTCCAATCCTCTTCTAAGTTTCCAAGCTCCTTCTCCCAAAATTCCCAAAGCAAAAGAACCCCCTTCCTATGGAAGTGAGGGTTTAAAAAGAGAAGAAGAAACCAATAAAAAAATGGGAAGGTGAAAATGTCACCTTCCACCAAAACCCCAACCAATGAAGAATCCACAAAATTTCACCCAAAAAGAATTAAAGGAAATTTCAAAAAATAGCCCAAGCAATGATGAGGGAATTTCCCAATTCCCATACAATCCCCAAAATCAAAGAGCCCATAAATTATGAAGTGTGTGGGGAGGAAAAATGAGCCAATGGGCCTCATTTGCATTGGAAAGAGCCCACCCACCCATAGGGATGGGGGTTAGGGCCTCTTTTCCATGTAAATGAGGTCCCTTACTTTGCCATTTACCCTTCCTAAATGGCACATTTTTCCAAATCCGAGTTTGGAAAAAATGTGGCATTTAGGAGGGGTGATTAGGCTCACCTAATCCATGATTAGGTGTCTTAATCCACCTAACCTCTACACTCATCCCACAACAAAAATAAGATGCTAGTACCACATGAAAAAGGGAACATTAACCATTAGTAAGCAATAAACCAAGGAGACATAATAATTAGCAAGTAGATAAGCAACATGACATTTCATCACCAAGATGGAGGAAAGCTAAGGTTCACAACATAAAACCAAGCAACCAACATAAAAAACCACAACAAGAGAAGGGGTGTCATAATCGATAAGAAGAAGAAGAGGTTTGGCCTTTAGGCCTTTTTGTGCTAAGTGGCATGTGTGTTCCTAAGTCCCACGTTTTCCTCATGATTTATTTTTCTGTCCACTTTGCACAACTCAATACAAACCTCATATTTGTCCAACATGATAAAAAAATATGATATGATAATATACATCGAAATAAACATCTATATAATTCATTAAGCTATAATATATCATAACATGAATCATCCACCGAATGGAACAATATAATCATCATCATACATCAAATATGGATCAAATATCGATACCAAAACATGTCAATAATAACACATGATATCCTCATCACAACATAATATCTGTAAAGGCATAATGGCATCGTGTGCCTCATCATCAACATGTGATCAAGTGTTAGCATCCTAATGCTACCAATATGATATCTAAATAATTTCATATCATAACAATGTATCAAAAGCAAACAAAACCTGTCAAAAAAATGTCATGTGATAATGTCCCATCAAAATAACAAAACAAGTAATAATGTCCCTGTCATCACAATAATATAGATATAATGAGTCACGTGACCAAAATGAGAGCACTGAAAAGGGTGGGCACTACATCCCCCTCCCCTAGGAACCGACTTCCTCTAGGAAGTCACTGGAAGAGGTAAGGATATTGGGCCCGCAATGGTGTCACATCCTCCCAAGTAGTTACAGTCTCATCGTATCTATCCCACTAAACTCTAACCTAGTCCAAGTCATGCCCCAAAGGCCAACCTCCTGTGCTCAGAATACACATGGGCTCCAAAGTCCATTGACCTTTGGCCTCCACTGCAAGGCTAACCAATCCAAAACATGAGTTATATCAGGAACATACTGAAACATGAGACATGAAACACGTTGTGTGCCTAGGATAGGCATGGTGGTAGAGCTAGGTGATAGGAAAATAGACCAATAGTCTCCAAGATCTCGAAAGGTCCAACAAATTGAGGGGATAACTTAGAGCCCTTCCCATAATGGATTGAACTCTTGTGGACGACACCCTGAGAAACACCTTGTCACCCACAAGGAAGTGACGCTCTACCCTCTTCATGTTCAGCATACGCCTTTAACAGTGTGCACAACCTGCTCTAAACACTATCGAATGAGAACAACATGTTGCTCCATATCTGAAGATATGTGGGACCAAGAACAATCTATCATCTAACTGTCCCAACTCAATGGTGTCCTGCAAGGTCTCCCATACAAATCCTGATAAGGCACCATGCTGATGGAGCTATGAAAATTGTTGTTATAAGAAAACTCTACTAGATAAAGGTAATGCTCCCACTTCATCATTGATCCATCACATACATCCAAAGCATGTCCTCAAGTACCTGGTTCACCCTCTCTGTCTGCCCATCTATTTGAGGGTGATATTGAACTGAAGTTAATTTGAGTCCCCAAAGCTACCTAAAAAGAGGTCCAAAACTCAGAAGTGTAAACTGATCCATGATCACAAATGATCATCCTAGGTATACCATGCAATCTCACTACATCATCCATAAATACATGTGTAATGGCAACCACATTATATGATAACCTTCATTGAGAGAGAAGTGGAAACCTTGGTCAACTTATCCACCATCACCATGATGGCATCATGATGAATGATGAAGTGGGAAGACCAACAATAAAATCCATGGACACCACGTCCCACTTCCACTCTGGAATATCATGAGGGTATAGAAGACCATAGCGGGATGAGAATGCTCGGCCTTCACCCTCTGGCACTCAAGACAATGGGCTACAAAATCTACAATATCATGATGTAACCTGGTCAAAAGTAAAGTTGTCTCAAGTCTATGCATCTTCTTCACCCAGGATGGGTGGAGTAAGGTGCTTGATGTGCCTCAAAAAGAACCAATCTATGTAAATCACCTGCTCTAGGCACATAGATGCACCTCTAAAACCAAAGAAGACCATCAAAATCCAAAGTGCACCCTACGTACTTGCCCACTAAGGGCCCCTGAGACTCAACCATCTTCCTGGATCCCTCATAGAATCTATCACTGGAAGTTCTTTGAAGAATCCTTCCCCTGAGATCTGATCGTAATGTCAAGGAGGAAATATCATGTCATCGCCTACTCAAAGCATCAGTGATGACATTCTCCTTCCCCTTGATGTATTGGATGTCCATGTCATACTCACAAAGGAACTCCATCCAACGTCATTTGGGTGTTGAGGTTGGGCTGCGAAAAAGATATGTTGAAGGCTCAAATGATCTATCCTCTCAAACAAAGGGCCTACCTAGAAGGAAATGCCTCTAGTGAACCAACGCATGAACCACTGCTACAAGATCAAGATCATGGGTGGGGTAATTAAGCTCATAGTCCTTGAGCTTGTGAGACTCAAAAGTAATAACATGATGCTCCTGCATGAGCACCACTCCAAGTCCCTCAATAGATGCATCTATGCAAACCACAAAGTTGGCCAAAGGATCTGGAACTGTGAGGATGGGTGTAGTAGTCAAATCACTCCTTGAGAGTTGAAAATCTTGCTCACACTTCTCGACGACTAAAATTTCTTCCCTTTACGTTAAAGGAAGTGATAGGATTAGAAATCCTAGAAAATTCTTGAACAAAATGATGGTAGTAACCAGCTAACCCCATAAAGCTCCTAACCTCTATCACTGTGGTGGGGGTTGGCCAATCAATGATAGCATGGATCTTTGAGGGATCTACAGAGATACCCTCCCTATGATAATGTGCCCCAATACTGAATCTCGGACTGAAAGAAGGAACACTTCTCCAAATTCCCAACAACTGATGCTCTCTCAAAACTTGTAATACATGCCTCAAGTGCTCTGGTGCTCCTCAATCGAGCGAGAATATATAAAGATGTCATCTAGAAACACAATGAAAAACCTATCCAAAAAGGTCTTAAAAACCCCATTCATGAGGCTCATAAAAACTATAGGTGCATTGGTCAGACCGAAAGGAACCATTGTGAACTCATAATGCCCATACCGAGTCTGAAAAGTTGTCTTATGGATGTCTACTGCTTTGCGATATGTTGATGGTATCCTGACTTTAGATCTATCTTGGAGAACACTCTGGCTCCCCTCATCTGATCAAAAAAATCATCTATATGAGGAAAAGGATAATGGTTCTTCACCGTTACCTTGTTCAATTGTCGGAAGTCAACACACAAACGAAGGGACCCATCCTTCTTCTTCACAAAAATCACTAGTGTGCCCCAAGGAGACACACTAGGTCAAACGAGGCCCTTCTCTAAAAGCTCCTCTAACTGAATCTTGAGCTCATGGAGCTTAGGTGTGGTCATCATGTATGGAGCATGACATGGGTGCAGAACCCAAAACAAGATCAATAGAAAAGTCCACCTCTCTCATCGTGGGGCATACCCGGGAGCTCACTAGGAAAACATCTGCAAACTCTCTCAAAATAGGGTGCTCATCAAAGGATAACTGTTGGAATCTCCTACGATCTATCACTGATCGTGATAAAACATCTGACACCCCTGCATGCATGCTCTGCTTGAGCTGCATAGCAGAAATCATACGCAGGGAAACATGTCTCTAAACCCCGAGATATAACAACATAGAACTACCTATGTCATCCACACACTCAATAAACTTGTGTCTGTAGTCTACTTTGGCCTGATGAGAATCAAGCCAATCCATGCCAAGAACAACCTCATAAGATCCCAATGGTAAAAAAATTAGAGGTCTAAAGTAGTGGAGAATACACCTAAGTCCAGAATACAACTCTCCACATATGAGTCTATGATGAGCTTGGCCCCAGTGGCCAACTCTACCTACCACCTATCTTCCTACCTAGAAGCCACCAATCCACACCTATCCACTAAAGAGGGTGATATAAAGAGTCAGAAGCTCCTAAATCAAATAATACAGTAACAAGTGTACCCCTAATCATACTTATCGTCTCAATGACCGTGGCTCCTGATGCTGGTTTGATGGTTTCTCCATTGTGGCATATAGACATGATGAGCATGTCTACATTGTCCAATTGTCTTGCTCTAAAGATGGTGCCTTTTACCTCTTGGAAAAAATGGTCTACGAGGAAAAATGAGCATAATGTCGAGGCCCCACAAATGAAACAACCTGGTGCATCCCTATGTGACTGAGACCCTCATGTGCTCTAATGATGTTGACCCGTAGGTCCCACTTCTGGCAACTATTGTGAATGAGCCTGATTAGGTTGTTGGCTCCCTGACCTCTGTCTCTGCCCAAAATGTGGCCATTATGGCCCCTACCTCTCTGACTATCATGTCCTGGTCTAGTCCTCTCTTGAGGAGGCTGCTTTGCTTGAGAGGGATGATGTGAGTGTGGAGGAGAAGCTGACTAAAATGGTCTAAACCCTCCTCTCGGGGGTGGGGAAAAACCACATGTGATCTCTGATCAAAATGAGAGAACTCACTCCTGTAATTTGCCCCGGTTCCTATCTCGAGACTCTTGTGTCCTGGTCCTATTCTCCTCTACGAGATAGGATTTCTCCACCACCTTCTCCAAGGTCGGGGAGATAAAATCCTCACTTGCTCCTACCAAATCTGCATTTGGGCCCCTGATGAACTGTTCACAAACTTCTCATCCTAGAGATAGTCGACATACTAAAGAAGGTCCAAAACTACACTCATACTGAGCCACTGAACCAGAACCTTGTCGGAGATCGTGAAACTTGTCGATCCTCTTGATAAAGTGCTCTGACATGTATCGAGCCCTAAAATGCTCCTCAAATAGCTCATAAGTGATGGTCTCACGAGTCAAATGGAGCTTCGCTCCTCATTCCTCCACCAGATGCCTGTTCTGTCATGAAGGAGGTGTATGGCTAGGCGGCTTTGACATTTCTCTCATAAGGATGCAAGCCAAAATAATTGTCTAAGCTTAGGAGCCATGACTCGGCCCCAAATCCATCTATCGTGCCTCCATACGTCGGTGGGTGAAGTCGAAGGAGATCATGAATGGCACCACTTATTGCCTACCCATGAGGGCATGTCTCAACCACTCTCTGAATATGTACTAAAGGGATGTAAGACCTCTCTCTTGGCTGTAAGCTTGAATGAATGGATGTGTGACCTTTTTTGTTGTGAAGAGACTTGTATGTGAGTGGCAGAGTGTGAGTCCTCATCTACGTGTATCTCCCTATCACGTTGAATATCCTCTGCCACCGGCCCTCGTTGTGTAGGAATTCAATCCTGAAGGACCCCCATCATTTGATGCAATGCGTCTATTATGCAGCCCAAAATTACTACATCCTCTCGGTGGTGATCACCCATGACCTCGAGTCATTGCTGCACCTCCTTCGATACCGCGCGCCTTGTCATCTTGCACAAGGGAAAAATTGAACATTAGAATTTTACATAAATGATTAAAACAAAGTGGCTTTATTTAAATTTAATTACCCAAAAGTTAATTAACTAGTCCCTAGAGCATCCGGTGTTGAAACCTCGCTCTGATACCAGATGTCACGCCCCACTTGGCGCAAGTTCTAAACACACTAAAAGATATCCAAATATCTTGATCAAAGATGAAAAAGGTAATGAAGTGGTATTTGTTTTTGAATACTATCTAGAAAACTAGATCTACTTATATATATATTTCTCATTTAGATTTCTCTTTTGATATATATATATATATATATATATACAAGTTGGTGACTGAAATGAAACCCCTTAGGATGTTTTGCATGACTGACCTTGAGGTCTACATGAGGAAGAAATGACTCAAGGTCATGGTTTACAAAGCATGGGGAATGGATAGAATAACCATCCCACCCTCACCCAAAATTTTTTTTTTTTATATATACTCTATTTAAGGTTATACGGCCTCACCCCAAAGAAAATTTGTATATTTTTGTTTTTCCTAAAATTTAAAACAAACTTTGTTCAAGTTTGGCATGGTCCGCATAAAGGTAGGATAAATGATTTTATATATATGAATAAATGATATATATATTTTAGAGAGATCAACATTCTTCTACGGATTAAACTTAGAAATAGTGAAATTTATGATTTAATATTTTATTTTTAAATTATTTTTATTATTATTTTTGTATCTTTCTTATAGGTCGACTTAGAAATAGTGAAATCTCTAGCTTCTTTGCTTTTTTAAAAAATATTATTATTTTGTAAAATAAACTTGTATATATGAACAATGTGATGCATTTCCATTTTTTTGTAAAGTCGAGATTTGAAATGTTTTTTTGTAAACCCCATTTGTAATAATTTCATTTTTTTGTAAACTCCAAGTTTATAACACATGAATATTATTTTAAATTCCTAAGTATAATATGCCGATAAAAAAAACTATAACAAAAGTACTGATTTAACATGCAAGCAATAGGGAAATATTCTAAGCATGAAAGAGTTATTTAACATTCCAAGCAACCACTTTTTTTTTGAAAAATAATTTCAACACAATTATTTACATAAGGCGGAATTAATTCCAGGTTTCTAAGCTAGAGCATCCCATAGATTTTTTTAAACCAGAAATTTCAGCTACAAACCAATACATGAAGAGATAATTCAACATGAATACATCAGTTCAACATGAACATCAATTCCTTTATTTCCCTAATTTTAATCTTTTCATTCCCAAAATAAGGATACACAACCATATTTTTTCAAGAGACACTTTACAACTTGAAACTATTGAATATTATCACAATTATAACAATAGTTTTTAAATCTTGTTTCCAACTATCCAATTTAGATAACTTAATTTTCTCATGACCAGATTTATATATTCATTTCACAATTCAAAATTAAGGTGAAATGAAAATACAAAAACCCTCCTCTCAAGAGGAGACAACATGCCAAATTTTAGCTGAAAACATAATAAACTAATTTAAAAATTTGCAACTCTGCAACATTTGGATCATTCCACCTAGCTCCTAAAACCAACATACAAAAATATCTCCAAAATCACAAGAAAGTGCTTGGTTGACCACCCAACCAATTGGCATCATTACATGCACCCAAGGAGTCCAAGGTGGCATGCTAGCCTCCCCATAAGCCCATGGGAAAGAGTCAACTCACTTCACTTAGCACATAGGGATAGATTGAATACACACAACCATTTCTACACTATTTTCAAGTCCTTCAAAAACAATAAAGAAACCAAGAACAACATGCTAAGAAGCTCCAAGCTTCTAAATTTGGGAAGAGGGGATGGGAATCCCTAATTTCATGTTCCATAAACCATACCAAATAGCCATAAAAATCCCCTTATCTCTCCATATTTTCACCATCTCCTTATCACTCCAAAACAACTCCCCTTATCCCTCCAAACTCCCCAAGAAGGCTTTTCAAACAAGAATGTTTCCTTCTTGAGGGTAGGGATGAATTTCCAACCCAAATGGAAATCCATCCCTACCTATAAATCAATTGTAGGAGGGTTACCAAATAGAGTGGAGGGAAATTCCTCCCTCTTCCCATACAAGCTCCCAAAAGCCACACCCCTCAAGGGTGGGTGGGGAAAAAAGAACAACACAAAATGTACATTTCCACCATTCATATAACACACACATGCAAGGTGAAAATGAGTAAAAAAATAAATAGATACAAGGACCTACCTTGTATTTCCAAATCAAATTCCAAAGATTTCATTCAAGTATCCCAATCCTCTTCTAAGTTTCCAAGCTCCTTCTCCCAAAATTCCCAAAGAAAAAGAACCCCCTTCCTATGAAAGTCAAGGTTTAAAAAGAGAAGAAGAAAACCAATAAAAAAATGGGAAGGTGAAAATTTTACCTTCCACAAAAACCCCAACCAATGGAGAATCCACAAAATTTCACCCAAAAAGAATTAAAGAAAATTTCAAAAATAGCCCAAGCAATGATGAGGGAATTTCCCAATTCCTGTAAAATCCCCAAAATCAAAGATCCCATAAATTATGAAGTGTGTGGGGAGGAAAAATGATCCAATGGGCCTCATTTACATTGGAAAGAGCCCACCCACCCATAGGGATGGGGGTTAGGGTCTCTTTTCCATGCAAACAAAGTCCCTTACTTGCCATTTACCCTTCCTAAATGGCACATTTTTCCCAAATCCGAGTTTGGGAAAAATGTGGCATTTAGGAGGGGTGATTAGGATCACCTAATCCATGATTAGGTGTCTTAATCAACCTAACCTCTACACCTCATCCCACAAAAAAAAATAAGATGCTAGTACCACATGAAAAAGGGGAACATTAACTATTAGTAAGCAATAAAGCAAGGAGACATGATAATTAGCAAGTAGCTAAACAACAAGACATTTCATCACCAAGATGGAGGAAAGCTAAGGGTCACAACATAAAAACAAATTAACCAACAGGAAAAACCACAACAAGAGAAGGGGGTGTCGTAATCGATAAGAAGAAGAAGTTTGGCCTTTAGGCCTTTTTGTGCTAAGTGGCATGTGTTGCTTGAGTCCCACGTTTTCCTCATGATTTATTTCCTGTCACCTACACAACTCAATGCAAACCTCATATTTGTCCAACATGATAACAAAATATGATATGATAATACAAATCAAAATAAACATCTATACAAGTCATGCTAAGCTAGAAGCAGATCAACAACACGAATCATCCACCGAATGGAACAATAAAATCATCATCATACATCAAATATCAACCAAAATATGTCAATAATAACACATGATATCCTCGTCACAACATAGTATATTTAAAGGCATAATGGCATCATGTGCCTCATCAACGACATGTGATCAAGTGTTAGCATCCTAATACTACAAATATGATATCTAAATAACGTCATATCATAACAATGTATCAAAGTAACAAACAAAACCTATCAAGCAACAATGTCATGTGATAATGTCCCATAAAAATAACAAAACAAGTAATAATGTCCATGTCATCACAGGAATATAGATATAATGAGTCGTACGTGACCAAAATGAGAGCACTGAAAAGGGTGGGCACTACAGTAAACTTTTCATATATTATTTATGAGTTTCCACCTTATTTAATTGCTAATAAGCCCTCTTGACCATTAAGGATGACACATGAACATTGATAGTGTTATGTTGTTATGACTAATAATGATGTCTGTTACTAGTTAGCATGTTTTCTTGGGTAATTTTCCCATTCGATCCTTTTTAGGGTCAAGATTTACCTTTTTTTTGGCCATCTTGTGCAGGAAATTATCATAAGGAACCTTATATAGAAACACTAAACAATTTAAATAGGATATATCTATATATGTGCAAGCATCCATTTATCTAAAGTACAACACAATGACACTTACAAAAGAAGTTAAGCCTGCCATTATTTTTTTATTCATTAAACACGGGGTTTTAATAGACCCACACCCATTTGAGACACAATCAAGGGGGTCTTAGTCCCTGAATTCCAATTTTACAATCTATTGTTACATCATTTATGCAAATACACAATGTCCCCCACTATAGGTCCCCTGACCATTGGCAGGATTTAAAAATGGATTTCTTTTATATGATTGCATCCACTTAATCATTACATTACAACCTAGAGGATTAAGCCTACCAATTGTTGTCTAAGATGATTTCCCTTAATTAGTTTGTTGTCATATTCTTGTGACAAGAAAAGGATTCATATGTTCTACATTGATTGAGAATTTAACAAGGAAGGTTGAGGCTTATTTTGGGTTGGGAGAAACTCATATCTACACATCACTACATGATCCTTGATTTTACTATTGATATGTAGATAAACATCCACTTGTGTTATATTGGGCCAATTTTGTTACATTTTCTCCATGATTGATTGAGTGAATTGATAGGGTTTTGAGCCATATCAAATGAGAATTCATTCACACACTTCTCCACATCAATTCACACATATGAAAGTGGTGGTTTCTATAAAATAACATATTATCACATTCACATAAGATTCGGGTCATAAAACCCTACATGACTAGTGATGATAACCCATGCCACTACAAAATACTGTTACTTGTAGAGATTACTTGAAACAACAATTACTTGTCACCCTCACCCATTTCTGGCTAGATTCATCCAAATATAGTCAAAGTTCCAAATTCCATTTGTTTCTTACTGTTTCCTAATCCTACTATGATATTTTGATTCTTTTGTCAAGTAATTAGGCATGCTCATGTAAGATATGGATTTTACTTATAATTTACACCTTTCTCCCTATCTATTTCCTTATTAGTTTCTACCACTTTTGGAGTTTACATTTACAATATCTCTTTATGATCTAATTAGTGTATCATATTTGTAAATGCACACTTTTATTCCAAATACATAAAACAATTTGATGAACCCCCACTCATTAACTACATAACCTAAGGTTTAAATCTTATGGTTACATGTCTTTACCACTAGGGATTTTCTTATGTGTGTTTAGATTTGAGTGATATATCATTATCCTCATATTCTTGAATGTTATTTATGTTTTTATCTTATGCCACTTAGGAAATATGGATGTACAACACCTATTAGGAAATGTTCTAGATTGAGTGGTTTATGTATTGATTTTATTCAAATTCCCTTACATGAATCTCATCCTTGTTTGAAAATGGTAAATATTGATGATGTTCATTCTCTTTCTATTGATGAAAATGAAATTGGTACAAATATGAATGATGTAAATGTGGTTATTATGATCATTTTGTGAATGACGATGCTTTTGGTAACAATGTTCACATTGAGTATGTTTTAAAATTTACTACTCGAAGTGAACATGAAATAATTTTTTAATTATATATTCTAAAGAGGTTGATGCAATGATTTATGTGGCTAGAGAGGACCTACAAAAAAGTTTGCTAAAGAAAATTCATTGGAGGATGTATGTGCTACACTCAGATCTTTGAATGCTCCTATTTTTCCTTCTAGAGATTCATATTCTGCATCATGTAATACGGCTTCATACTATTTTGTCTCAACCTAGTGCTCCTACTTTTTTTCCTACACCTATCACTACTAAAATTATTGTAAACATCCTTCATGGCCCAAAAATTATTTTGTGCCTCATATACCTATTTATCAATTCTTAAAAATTCTAGAGTGCATATTCCTACACATGTTGTTACTACTATTTGTATACATAGAAATACTACATAGTAGAAAAAAACAACACAAAAGTGCAAACCTCATCCTTCTTCATATCTTCTTACAACCTCGGATGAGACTACTGAAGCTTGGAATGAAGCACCAAGATTATTGAATATCAATGATCAAATGTTTTGGATGCTCCAAAGATGTTCCAAATGGAAGTAGATTTTAGCTACAAGAAAAATGATTGAATGAATGATTGAATTGATTTTTGGATTTGTGATCAATTAGACAATGTAACGACATGCAGAATTGAATGGAAATTTGACACAATAACAATGCAAATTTCAAAGCTTCCAAAGATGATGAATGAAAAGGAATGTGTGCTTATTTATAGATGATGGAAGAGAATCCAAAATCCTTGATTTGTGTGATTGATTTGTCTGATCTGAAGCTAAATAAAGCATGACTGAAGAGATTTGTTTGATTTTATAACTTGATTGGAAAGATAAGGTAATGTTTTGAGCTTGATTGAGTGAGTTTTCAATGAGTTGGAAAAGGTGGCAGGTGTTTTGAATATTTTTTGTTTTTACATTGAAATATTAAATTAATGTCATTTGTTTTATTCACCCAAAAAAGTGACATGAGTTTTAGCTTTGGGGAGATTTGATTTAATTTTGGAATGCCATGCTTTATGGGATATGTTTAGTTAACTCAAATGCATGATTTGATTTAATCTAAACTTGTTCTCTTTTTTATATTTAATGATTTTATCTTTAATTGATTTGTTTCACTCTAGTTGACTTGAGATGTTAATTAGTGAAATGAAAGTGGATAAGAGGTGAGGTGGAAATGGATATGTGTAGGATTTATTTAATTATTTAATATGAAATTAGATAACAAAATTAGCTAATAGGACAAGGGATGAATAACAAGAGTGATATGATTGATTTATTAATCCTAGGAATGGGATGAGTGAAATAGGGTTCATAGTATGAATATTTAATTATTTGAGACTATGTGTGAGTGGCATAAATGATAGAAGTGTATTTGAGACAATGTCGTAAAATGTCATTAAAGGGTGTAAAATAGCATAATATATTAGAAATGGTCGAAAATGGTCATAATGTGATGTGTAGTAGTTATGGGATGGTTTTAGAGGTTAGAATGCATAATGTGATATTTTAGGGTGTCTACACTATCTATCAAGGTACACTCCATTTTTAAGATATGCAAACTAAAATTTAACAATTGTAAAAAGAATCCAAAAATCAAGGCATCATTTATTCTCATGATACATTCCTCAATTTTCTATTTATGAGTTCCTTAGTTACCATTTTTAATGCAGTGGTGGTTAGGGGTCCTTGCTTTATGATGGTTTACACCACATAACCTTCATAAAACTCACTAGATTAATATGCATAAAATGTAAAACACTCAAATACATACAAAAATTATGAAACTTTAAACTCAATTTTTTTATTCCAACATACAAAGGATTATATAGAAGCATGATAGCTATGTCATAGGTAAGAGGCTCAAAACACTCTCGATCCTACGATCTCTACTCGCTAACTGGTGGTCTTTACAAGACTGACTAGTCTAGGAAATATTATCAGTTTTGTAGGCGTCCCTCGCTCATATAGGAGTAGTGGCATGCTTATATAATGTAAGACCCACCTACTTATAATATCACATCAAACCTAAAACTGACCCATAAGACACCGCCATTTATCTAAGTCCTCTATGCAAGATAGGGCCAAACTAAAATTGATGTAAATTGAGTCATCTCAATGGTTACAATTAATTAAATTAGGTAAAATCCATGATATTTTATACCACAATGTCATACTTGAAACTCGGGAAGTTACATGCCTTATGTTGTTGTACTGAAGATTGTGCTCTAAATTACTTCAATAAATCCTTTGTGCACTATGCCAATTTAGCTTTATTGAATAAAATTTCAAGGGTAGATCTGCTCTATTAGATATACCAAATGTTATTAACACAAGTGAAGACAGTCTAAATTTGGTAATTAGGTACTTGAAAGTACTGATTTGACTTGTATCCCTTAATCATGACTAGCTTACAATCTTACAAAAACCATCCCCCTTCTTCATAAAGCTTGCAAGTACTTATTCTCACACTCTTTTACTTAGACACGTATAAGACTAACCTCATTGCACATAAATATTATATGACTCCTGTCATACTTCTCCAGATCTTCACAGACAATATTCTACATCCCTAGACACTACCATGAAGATCTTGATTGAACCATCATATGTCCACTTCCTATTCGGCCTTAGTGCAAAATTACATTATTTGGAACAATATAAAATCAAGTTGGGTGCACTCATTTACTCACATGGAATTCTCAAAAGACCCTCTAGAAAATGTCTTAACCAAAAGTGTCCTAAACTTCCCTAAATGAAGAAAAGACATTAGGAACAAACTCTACATGTTTGAAGAATAAACAAAGCCAATTCAATATCATTTCAAATTAAAATCAAGCACTAACAAGAACATGTATTTGAAAAAACACTTGAAGGGGTTTTATTATTCTAGTGATTAACAATATACAAAAAAATATTCTAGAACTCTACTCTAGGAATCTATTCAACACTCATGAAGGGTACATGCAAAGTATACATAGTTAACTTGTTATTGGTGTTGTGGCATGATGGAAAACATAGGGGAAGGTAACTATATACTTACATTAACTATTCCATAGACACTAGGAGAATTATATGTAGTTTGATCCCCTCATTTTATAAATGTTGTGTAATTTTTGGTCTAACCAAAAATGGAGTTGGCCACCAAGGGTAATGCAACGCAACCACACACCAATTTCTATTATATAATGGCCACTTAATAATGTTAGCATAGGGAATTATGTTTTTCATCTCTGTAGGTGAATGCATGAACATTTTGAAGTGTGTGAAACTACACAAGACAATTAATGGTGGAAACGTAATGGATCATATCTAAAAGAAGTATATAATAGTGCTAAACACTAGTGTGAAACTTGACATAAGTTTCATACACCAGTTTTTGAATGTGATAATAGTGTCTAAGAGGGTTATAGAACTCCAATGTAGAGATGAAGCGTATTAAACTCTTCCATAGTCTATTTGACCTAGATCACTATGTAAAACATCAAACAATTTAGGTAAACATATCCTCTTATGTCAAACCATATTTTACATGTGCCTTAATTGAATGAGTCGTCTCAATAAAATTTTATATATGTTGTTAGATATGAATTTTGGAAAATTTATGTATTCGTCTAATTACACATAATAAATAATCTATACTTCAATCCTCATTAAAGTAAATAAACTATTTTTATTCAGGCATAATTATTTGGTAAACCTGCTTATTAATCCACCCAAATTTTCCCAGCATCTAGGGTTTTAGATTTTATTTTCTTTTAGGGTTTGGTTGTTAGATTTTCATTGTGATATATCTCCCTTTAATCTGACCTTCTAACTTTCCATAAGGTTTCATCCTTTAGTATACCTCTCCCAAGGTTTACACACCTTCATGCTTTCTAGGAGTGAATTGGAATTTCTATCAAAATCCCTAGGTTCCAATTGATATTTCTTTTCTCACGTGGCTTGTATGTTATCCTCTATTTTTTGTTTCTACCAGAATACATCCATTATTTCCTCCAACACATACATTGAGTAAAAACATGCCTTGAACATATACCAAGATCCTATTCTCTTATACTTGTAACAATATTCAATCTAAGGTTGTTCGTGCTAGGAATCAACTCCAATTCACATTATTTCTAATGAAATTGCATATTGTGCCTTAAACATTGCTTGAGTATAAGCTTATAACCCTCTCCCCCCATATAGAGGTCGATATGAGTAATCCTTAACCAAAATCATTCGATCCTCATGCATTTTTTGATTATCATTGATACATCAACCACTCTAGCAATCAATTTCTTACGTCAAAACATATAATCAAAGAAATTATCTAAAATAAAACTATAGAATTTTAAGACAAGACTATTCATATAGAGGATGATACTTCAATATAGGAAACAATCATTTCCAAGCATATGGATGACAAATATTGAGCTACACAAAAATAAAAATATTACATGTAAGTGGCTAACAAGTATATACTCCAACACAAACCATTTCTCATCGTTACACGAAATGTACAACAAATAGATTTCCAACCATAAAAATAAATTATGAATGGCCTCTCATATTGAAATGCACTATTTATTCATGCTTATATCAATCAACAACATATTTTTAGTGTTACAGTTGACATTTGTTTCAAATTGCAACCTATTTACTATGACATTGCTTAAAGTTTTTGGATACAATGTGTAACACTTACAACACACTACTCAAGCTATTTGTATATCTATTGGAAATATTATGTTACATGTTATCCATATTTCACCCCCTGAAAAATATTGGATCGGCCATGACCCTGTGCAAGAAGAAAGAGAAGAAACGGCTCTGTCACATGAATCCATGTCTTAAATCTATTTGACAGAATTGGGTAGGCTCTAAAATTTAAAAAAAGGGGGAAAAGGTCAGTGTTTGAGCCCGATTCAAAGCCAAAATGGGGAGTTAGAGGAAAAGGTGAAAATTTTCCTTTTTTTAAAAAGGGCACAAAGGAAAAGATGGAAGTGCATCTCCCCAGCCAACCAAAGAGTGCCACGTGTCCAAGCAAAGCTTCGGGGTTCGGGAGTTTTTTGAGTTTTACGTTTCATGAAAAGGGGGAAAAGGTAAATTACGAACCCGCAAACCCGATTTTTACTCTAATCTGGCTGCCACGTGTCCCATATCAAAAGGGAAGCCCAAACAAGTGCTAGGATGCTGCGTGTGGCCCTGGTAGGTGAAAATTAGAGAAAAGTCTTCCAGGCCATTAACGTAGAATCCAATCTCTTCAACTACCAGATTTGATTTGATTCAATCCGCTGGGGAACCGAAGTGATATATATTGTGGATGGATTAGCGAAGGAATTGATATTCAGTGGTTGAACTTTCAAAGTGGGATTCGATGTGTATCTCATGGTGGTTGGAGTAGAATTTGACTTTTCCCTCTTCACTCTCTTTTCTTTCTATATATATTGTAACACTTCTCATTTGAGAAAGAGAGACAATATGGGCATAGAGAAACTCTGTCAAAATTTGTTTCTTGATGCCATTTTTAGCAAAACCTTCTCCCACGCTAGACAAATGTATTTGTTCCTCTATTATAGAAATGTAATGGTCTATGCACCTTCTAGAGCAATAAAAAACATGCTTTTTTGGTGTTCTTCAACCCTTTGCATCGTTTTGTTTTTTCTCCGTGCCTCTCCCTTTCAGTCTTAGTTTTTTGTGCATGTATTTCACATTTATAGGTGCATGATGTTGTGTTTATGGAGTTTAATGGATGATTTTCAGATCTGGGCCATGTCACTTGTCTGACCTCCCTCATCTCCATTTTTCTATTTCTTTCTCCCAAAGAATATCTCACTTCCTTCTTGGCGTATCACCGCTTTAGTTTAGCCTTTGTTTTTCCTTGTTTTCATTCTTTTCTGTCTCCTTGGAAGTTAGATTAGGATTAGATTAGCTTTCCTGCACTGGAATAGCTTGTTGCAGGTAGTTTAGGAAGAGGAACCAACCTTCTTTGGAGGATTATTCCCATTTGCAAGTCCCACATCTTGGGGAATGATCCAATGTTATGCAAATCACACCAAATGACCCTGCCTTAGAAAAGAAGATCCATAACTCATTTGGGGGTGTTGTGATTTCACACTAACAGTTTTTGCACACCCGATGGGACAGGTCTAAAGCACCTTACCACTTCACTTCATCAGGTTCGATGTGTTCTTGGTGAAGATTTCAGCCTTTAGAGGCACATTAAAAGCACATTTGGCGACTCCATCTGGTCAAAAACCCATTCTCTAAGTTGCAGACCTTTTCCATCCATTTCCACTCATTTCATCCATTTTCTTCTTCCATATCTTTCATTTCTTCCATTCCATGATGTTTTGCAATCATGACTTCATTCCTTTAATGGAACTCACACTTACAACAATACAATCCACCTCAATACATTTCCCAACTCCTCCAAATCAACATTATGATCAGATCCAGGACCATTATGCTTACCCATATGAGCAAAGTCAAAGTCTAGTTTGGCCATGGAGCTTATCAAGAACAAGGGGGCACATACAATGGTGACAACTATGTGGAGAATGTTGGTTTATTGGGGAAAATTCAAAAAATGGAGGATGGCATGGTGCAGTCTAGGGCCATAGCAGGAATGAAGGCATTTTAGATTGGTTACAAGGAACCTTGTCCATGGGAAGGCCCTTTTCCAAGACATTACAACCCTTAGGAGAAGCTAGACTTCATGGTTGAAATGTTCCCCAACTTACACAATGGTGAGGATATCGAGGCCTATGAATTTGGTGTTAGGAACCTTGTCAATGGGTAAATCCTACACCATTGTCAGTAATTTTCTCTCCACTCCTCAAGCAACACCATCTCAATTTGAGCTTCAATTTCCAAGTTTTCCATTGTATGCAACCCCAAGTGTGAAATCAATTTCTCCATTCCCTAGTCTTCCATCCCATTTCAGTTTTTCTCCCCTTTTCCCTTCCAAACAGTCATTCCCCTTAACAAACAAGAAGTTCCACCTCCTCCCAAACAATTACAAAGTTAGTTGAACCCCAACCTTCCACTCCTCTTGCTTTCCCAAGTCCATGTTGGGAAGATACTCAAGAATCCAATCAAGGACAACAAGAAGAGAGCTCCAACGAGAAAAGAAATAACCTGACAAATCGATGAGTTGGGCTGCTAGATTTGGGTCTACAAAGATCCCCTTGATGGTCAAGCCAATAGAGGAGGTCAAAGTCAAAGAGCCAGTGGTGGCTGAGTTTGAATTTGCAGCAGAGGAGGAGGACCATATAGTTTCAGAGGCCCCAAGTGTGGAGCAGATATAAAAGAACCTTGATTCTTCTCCTCCCACTTCATCCCCTTCAAGATCGATGTTGAAGAAGAGTTTGATCTTTCAAACTTCATGTTTGAGAGTGAAGGGAGCCATGGTGATCAAGTTGTAGATCAGGAAGGCACCATGGAGGAGGTAGAGCACATGCAACAGGACAACAAGGAGGTAGATTTCCTGTCAAACTTGGAAGATTTCTTTAATGAAGAGGAGCCTGAGGAGATAACATCATTTTTCCTCCATCTTCAACCTTCCAAGCACATGAACCTGCTGCCATGAAGGAGAACATCCAAGTGCAACAACTTACATTCCATAATGGCCCTCTGGAACCAAGGTTGGAAGATCTTGATCTTCCATGTTCTTCAAAGGAGGAGGAAGAGAAAAGGCAAGAGGATGTCATCATCTCTCTCACACCATCCACCCAAGAAGGTCCACAAGAAGACTCCATTTTTGGAGTTGAATTTCAGAGAAATGGGCACATCTAAAGGATCAGACCATGCCCAATTAGGTACTTGGCTTCATTGGAGCCAAAGGAGAAACCAAAACTAGTCATGTCCATTTCGGGGCATGAGGATGAGCTATAAAGCACCAAGGATCAGCTGCCATACCTCTTCAATCCAAATGTAGAGCAACTAAAAGAGGTATTTTATTTGTCTCCAGTTGATACTTTGGTGATTTGGGTGGAAGATCAACTTGTAGTTAGTTTTTCACTCATCCAACCAGCCATGTTCAGTGCCAAATCAGTTGCATGGCTGCCATTTTTGAGGAAGGGAAGCTATTTTTCCCTACCAGTTGCAGGCTTTGTTTGAGCTCCCTTTCTCTTGGTTAGAGTAGTGTAGGTAGGTTTTTTTCAGTAGAAGAAGTAATTTTACACACTCTACATGTTCCATTTGGAGCATGTATGATTTTCATTTTGTACATAGTTTTTGGTGTTGTTGTATTGCTCTTGCATTCCATTTCAGTTGGCTTTTGGTGAAGTTCAACTCCAAGTTCAGTGGGTTTCCAAGTGGCTCAGGGATCAGATCTTCAAAAGTTTTAGATCAGTTTCATGTTTATCAGGTAGAATCCATGCCCAATGGATGCTTCAAGGCCATTGGTCTCTTCATCTAGCAGGCAGATGTCCCTGTGAGTCACCAAATTGTTATCCATATTTCACCCCTCGGGAAAAATATTGGATCGGCCACGACCCTGTGTGAGAAGAAATAGAAGAAACAACTCTGTCACGTGAATCTATGCCTTAAATCTATTTGACAGACTCGGGAAGGCTCTAAAATTAAAAAAGGGGAAAAGGTCAGTGTTTGAGCCGAGTCAAAGCCAAAACGGGGAGTCAGAGGAAAAGGTGAAAATTTTCCTTTTGTCAAAAAGGGCACAAAGGAAAAGATGGAAGCACATCTCCCTAGCCAACCAAAGAGTGCCACGTGTCCAAGTGAAGCTTTGGGGCCACGGGAGTTTTCTGAGTTTTACATTTTGTGAAAAGGGGAAAAGGTAAATTACGGACCCACAAACCTGATTTTTACTCTAATCTAGCTGCCACGTGTCCCATATCAAAAGGGAAGCCCAAACAAGCACCAGATGCTGCGTGGCCCTGGTAGGTGAAAATTGGAGAAAAGTATTCTAGGCCATTAACACAGAATCCAATCTCTTCAACTACCAGATCTGATTCAATTCAATCTGTTGGGGAACCAGAAGCGACATATTGTGGGCGGATTTGCAGAAGGCATTGATATTTAGTGGTTGAACTTTCAAAGTGGGATTCGATGCGTATCTCATGGTGGTTGGAGTAGGATTCGAATTTTCCCTCTTCTCTCTCTTTTCTTTCTATATATATTGTAACACTTCTCGTTTGAGAAAGAGAGACATTTTGGGCATAGAGAAACTCTGTCAAATTTGTTTCTCGATGCCATTTTTGAGCAGTGAACCTTCTCCCATGCCTAAAAATGTATTTTTTCCTCTATTCTAGAAATGTAATGGTCTATGCACCTTCTAGAGAAATAAAAAACATGTTTTTGTGGTGTTCTTCAACCCTTTACATCGTTTTGTTGTTTTTCTCTATGCCTCTCCTTTCAATCTTGGTTTTTTGTGCATGTATTTCACATTTACGGGAGAGCGAGGATGTTGTGTTTCATGGAGTTTA
Source organism: Taxus wallichiana var. yunnanensis (assembly GCA_018340775.1). Classification (NCBI taxonomy): domain Eukaryota; kingdom Viridiplantae; phylum Streptophyta; class Pinopsida; order Cupressales; family Taxaceae; genus Taxus; species Taxus wallichiana. The sequence goes on along the minus strand of CM031237.1, from coordinate 330,956,951 downwards.
ATGGATGATTTTCAGATCTGGGCCATGTCACTTCTGTCTCGACCTCCTCATCTCCATTTTCTATTTCTTTCTCCCTCAATAGAATATCTCACTTCCTTTGTTGGTGTATCATTGTTTTAGTGTAGGCTCTATTTTTCCTTGTTTTCTTTCTCTCCTTGTCTCCTTGGAAGTTAGATTAGGATTAGATTGGCTTTCCTGCACTAGAATAGCTTATGGTAGGAAGTTTAGGAAGAGGAACCAACCTTCTCTAGAAGATTATTCCCATTTTTAAGTCCCACATCTTGGGGAATGATCCAATGTTATGCAAATCACACCAAATGACCTTGACTTAGAAAATTAGATCCATAACTCATTTGGGGGTACTATGATTTCACACTAATAGTTTTGCACGCCTAATGGGACAAGTCTAAAGCACCTTACCACTTCACTTCATCATGTTTGATGTGTTCTTGGTGAAGATTTCAGCCTTTAGAGGCACATTAAAAGCACATCTGGTGACTCCATCTGGTCAAAAACCCATTCTCTGAGTTACAGACCTTTTCCATCCATTTCCACTCATTTCATCCATTTTCTTCTTCCATCTCTTTCATTTTCTCCCATTCCATGAGGTTTTGCAATCATGACTTCATTCCCTTCATGGAACTCACACTTACAACAATGCAATCCACCTCCAATGCATTTCCCAACTCCTCCAAATCAACATTATGATCAGATCCAGGACCATTATGCTTACCCATATGAGCAGATTCAAAGTCATTTTGGCCATGGAGCTTATCAAGAACAAGGGGCACATACAATGGTGAAAACTATGTGGAGAATGTTGGTTTATTGGGAAAATTCAAAAAATGGAGGCTGGCATGGTGTAGTCAGGGGTCCATAGCACAAATGAAGGCATTCTAGATTGGTTGTAGGGAACCTTGTCCATGGGAAGGCCCTTTTCCAAGACATTACAACCCTCAGGAGAAGCTAGACTTCATGGTTGAAATGTTGCCCCAACTTGCACAATGGAATGAGGAGATCGAGGCCTATGAATTTGGTGCCAGGTAACCTTGTCAATGGGTAAATCCTACACCATTATCTAGTAATTTTCTCTCCACTCCTCAAGTAGCACCATCTCAATTTGAGCTTCAATTTCCAAGCTTCCCATTGTATGCTACCCCAAGTGTGAAATCCATTTCTCCATCCCCTAGTCTTCCATCCCATTTCAATTTTTCTCCCCTTTTCCCTTCCAAACAGTCATCCCCTCAAACAAATAAGAAGTTCCACCTCCCTCCCCACCAAAAACAATTGCAAAGTTGGTTGAACCCCAACCTGCCACTCCTCTTGCTTTCCCAAGTCCATGTTGGGAAGATACTCAAGAATCCAGTCAAGGACAACAAGAAGAGGAGTCCAACAGAAAAGAAATAACCGACAATCTGATGAGTTGGGCTGCTAGATTTGGGTCTACAAAGATCCCCTTGATGGTCAAGCCAATAGAGGAGGTCAAATTCGAAGAGCCAGTGGTGGTTGAGTTTGAATTTGCAGCAGAGAAGGAGGACCATACGGATTTCAGAGGCCCCAAGTGTGGAGCTAGGCTATAGAAGAACCTTCAGTTCTTCCTCCCACTTCATCCCCTTCAAGCTCTTGATGTTGAAGAAGAGTTTGATATTTCAAACTTCATGTTTGAGAGTGAAGGGAGCCATGGTGATCAAGTTACAGATCAGGAAGGCACCATGGAGGAGGTAGAGCACATGCAATAGGACAACAAGGAGGCATATTACCTGTTAAACTTGGAAGATTACTTTAATGAAGAGGAGCCTGAGGAGATAACATCATTTTTTCCTCCATCTTCAACCTTCCAAGCACATGAACCTACTACCATGAAGGAGAACATCCAAGTGCAAAAACCTACATTCCATAATGGCCCTATGGAACAAAGGTTGGAAGATCTTGATCTTCCATGTTCTTCAAAGGAGGAGAAGAGAAAAGGTAGGATGATGTCATCATCTCTCTCACACCATCCACCCAAGAAGGTCCACAAGAAGACTCCATTTTTGGAGTTGAATTTCAGAGAAATGGGCACATCCAAAGGATCAGACCGTGCCCAATCAGGTACTTGGCTTCACTGGAGCCAAAGGAGAAACCAAAACCAGTCATGTCCATTTCAGGGCATGAGGATGAGCTACAAAGCACCAAGGATCAGCTACCATACCTCTTCAATCCAAATGCAGAGCAACTAAAAGAGGTATTTTATTTGTCTCCAGTTGATACTTTGGTGATTTGGGTGGAAGATCAGCTTGTAGTTAGTTTTTCACTCATCCAACCAACCATGTTCAGTGCCAAATAAGTTGCATGGCTGCCATTTTTGAGGAAGGGAAGCTATTTTCTCCTACCGATTGTGGGATTTGTTTGAGCTCCTTTTCTCTTGGTTAGAGTAGTGTAGGTAGGTTTTTTTTCAAGAAATAATTTCTTTTGCACACTTTGCATGTTCCATTTGGAGCATGTATGATTTTCAGTTTGTACATAGTTTTTGGTGTTGTTGTATTGCTCTTGCACAGTCCATTTCAGTTGGCTTTTGGTGAAGTTCAAATCCAAGTTCAGTGGGTTTCCAAGTGGCTCAGGGATTAGATCTTCAAAATTTAGATCAGTTTCATGTTTATCAGGTAGACTCCATGCCCAATGGATGCTTCAAGGCCACTGGTCTCTTCATCTAGCAGGCAGATGTCCCCGTGAGTCACCAAATTGTTATCCATATTTCTCCCCTCGGGTAAAATATTGGATCAGCCATGACCCTATGCGAGAAGAAATAGAAGAAATGACTTTGTCAAGTGAATCCATGCCTTGAATCTATTTGATGAGACTCAAGAAGGCTCTAAAATAAAAAAAAAGGGAAAAGGTCGGTGTTTGAGCCGAGTAAAAGCCAAAACGGGGATTCGAGAGGAAAAGGTGAAATTTTCCTTTTGTCAAAAAGGGCACAAAGGAAAAGATGGAAGTGCATCTCCCCAGCAAACCAAAGAGTGCCACATGTCCAAGCGAAGGCGTGGGGCGTGGGAGTTTTCTTAGTTTTTATTTTATGAAAAGGGGGGAAAGGTAAATTATGGACCCGCAAACCTGATTTTTGCTCTAATTTGGCTGCCACATGTCCCATATCAAAAGGGAAGCCCAAACAAGTGCTAGGATGCCGCGTGGCCCTAGTAGGTGAAAAATGGAGAAAAGTCTTCTAGGCCATTAACGTAGAATCCAATCTCTTTCACTACCTGATCTGATTCGATTCAATCGCTAGGGGAATCAAAAGTGACATATTGTGGGTGAATTTATAGAAGGCATTGATATTCAATGGTTGAACTTTCAAAGTGGGATTTGATGTGTATCTCATGGTGGTTGGAGTAGGATTCAAATTTTCCCTCTTCTCTCTCTTTTCTTTCTATATATACTGTAACACTTCTTGTTTGAGAAAGAGAGACATTCTGGGCATAGAGAAACTTTGTCAAATTTGTTTCTCGATGCCATTTTTGAGTAGCAAACCTTCTCCCACACCTGGAAAATGTATTTGTGCCTCTATTCTAGAAATTTAATGGTCTGTGCACCTTCTAGAGCAATAAAAAATGTGTTTTTGTGGTGTTCTTCAACCCTTTGCATCATTTTTTTGTTTCTTCGTGCCTCTCCCTTTCAATCTTGGTTTTTTTTGCATGTATTTCACATTTGTAGGTGCAGGATGTTGTGTTTCATGGATTTTAATGGATGATTTACAAATCTGGGCCGTGTCACTTCTGTCTGACCTCCCTCATCTCCATTTTTTCTATTTCTTTCTCCCTCAATAGAATATCTCGCTTCGTTTGTTGGTGTATCACCGCTTTAGTGTAGGCTCTATTTTTCCTTGTTTTCTTTCTCTCCCTGTCTCCTTGGAAGTTAGATTAGGATTAGATTAGCTTTCCTGCACTGGAATAGCTTGTGGCAGGTAGTTTAGGAAGAGGAACCAACCTTCTCTGGAGGATTATTCCCATTTGCAAGTCCCATAGCTTGGGGAATGATCCAATGTTATGCAAATCACACCAAATGACCCTGCCTTAGAAAAGTAGATCCATAACTCATTTGGGGGTGCTGTGATTTCACACTAACATTACCCATTAAAGTGATGGAGGCTATCATGTCTAAAAATTTCTTGGTTCTTCACATTATTGGGACATGTGACATGTTACTAGGACACCCTTGGCTTTATAAGCTATGTGTTATCACTTCTATTGTGCATAATTATGTCAAATACATATACTATATTGTATTTGTCAAAATTTAGGGCATTATTTATGAGTCTCCTTTCCTCTTATGGCTATAATTCCTAATCCTAATCATACGTGAAATTTTTGGATGACCTATATTTTCCCTATCTATTTAAAGACTTTCAAATTAGGTGGTAAATAATCCTATAGTATCACCTTGTCAACATAAGTCATAATCGAAACAATGTAAGTATAAATCAATGGCTTTTACGAGAGTAATAAAATTGATTCAGAAAAACTTACTACCTAAACTTAAAGTGAAAAAACCTCTTATCTCACACAATACTCCCTTGAGGCACACACCTCCTCCAACAATCAATTCTATACATTCTCCTATATTTGAAAATTTTGATTATATAAAACCTAATGCCATTATGGGTTATTGCGAGAAATCATAAATAATTCTTGAATCCCCTTTGTATGACTTCATCATTGGATGACATGCTCTCGAATATTTACATATACAAAAATAAACATCAAAATGTTTTAAAAATTAAAAACATACAAATATAAAAATATACAAAATCATGACCTAAGAATAAGTGGATTTACAATTTTCTAAGTTAGATATGTTTTATGTCACATTTTTGGATAGATAAAATATTTTATCTTCCATAAAAACATGTGTTTGATGAGTTATATGAGCATGATGCAAGATACACAAGATTTTACACAATTTCAAGTGTTGGACTTATCCTTTTCTCTATGGATTTGCTAATATGGAGGCATATTTTTATGTAATCATGTGTTATTATTCTATTTATTACACAAATCTCTCTATTTATACTTCACACATTTTAGTTTTTTTCATATTATACGTCATGATATATATTATCATTAAGATTTTTGGGATTGGCACATGTGAACTTGCACATGATTAGTAATACTTGTTTGATGCACCTATTGGCTATTGTTTATTTCTTCTTTGCACATTGGATTGATTTTTCTAGTATTATGTGTGTGATACTATGGTGTCCCTTATTTTTTTCCTCAATAGGATTTGTGTGAATGGACCTTGTCTTACCATGTGTGTATGACACATGTGTGTCCCTTTTATGCATCAATTTGGCCTTTCTATGTGACGCAATGTACAAATTTATGTGGGAGATTGTGTGCTTGTATGTTTGTTGTGATTTTTATATTTTTGTGCCATGATGTATATAAAGAATTCTCTACATCAAAGATGGTTCTACAAATGGGTCCATCTACAACCACCTCTTATGTTTGTTCCAATGATTACTATCTACTATATCTAATATGGACACACTTTTTTGATGCAAATAATCTACTATCTATCTCCCTCACCTAAAAACATGGGGAATTCAGTATGGACATTACAAAATAATCAATGAAACTTATGCACAAAAACAAAATTATAGGATAAAAACATACAAGAATGAGTTATACGGTCACAAATATGAATATGTAGATATTTATATATAGGGTAAAATATGAGAACGTAGATAGTATCACTGTTTGATAGTGTCTAAATATTGAAAGTTTTTTCTAGATCAATTTCAACAAAAAAATATAGTCTCTCAGAAAATTTTAGATTTTACAGAGGTTCAAATAAGAAATAAGTAATAGGAATACATTTAGACTAAAAAATTCACTGTATTTCATTGCAAATGTAGGGGACATGGTAAATTTTATTCATAGGTTCACTCCATTTAATCTCAAATGAAGGGGACATGATTAATATGGAAAGTACATGTTACACATCTATACAATTTACATTTTTAAATTATGTTTATAAATTTTCAATTTCAAGAAGTATAAGACATTGAAGAAGTACAAACCTCGATCCATCTACATAGGTGTGGTTTAATAAAGGAACGTTAAGTTTTAGTTTGAGATACCCAAAATTCTATGACATTACAATTAGTGGGCCCAATTAGTTGTACCTTTATTTGAGTTTTGGACTTACCGGACCCTAAGATTATTGGTTTAATTTTATTATTGTTCTTTTAGTGTATGTGTTGGGGATTTTACATCCCCACTCTAGTGCATGCATATGGGGTTTCTGTATGATAGAAAAGTGACATGCGAGTATGGGAATCTACAAGTAACCCTTCTTCATACCCGACCTCCCGAGGTCGTGTGCCGAGAACATTTGGTGGAAATGGAATAAGTGTGGATATAGAAAAATAGTTAGGAAATATTATATCCTTAGCATACTGATAATGGAATCTATGAATCTAAGGCAAATAAATCTCTCCTAACCGAATTGGTGTAATGGATCATTCGGATATAATAGCTACTCAGAGGCTCAATCAATGTCAAGCTCTGCCGAGATCCTATCTATTGGATGTTGTATACATGGAAAATGACCTGTAGGTTCGTCGTGTATATTTCTAGACAAGGTCATGGAAAGTGGTAATGAGAGGTGTAGTGGATTTGTAGAAACTATGGGTGGTTTTCTGGTCTAGCCTAGAAAATGTTGGATTGATTGGATTCTATGTTTAATACGAGAAAATTGTGTTATGATATCTGGCGGGAGTGGTGAGGATCTAAATACTAGCGTACGTAAACTGGTGTCAATATTTAAGCGATTTGTAGGCTGTTGGGTTGTGGGACATGAGGATCCCAAACCAGAATTTCATGGTTATTTTGGACCTGTTATGGTCATGTGAAGAATCAATCTCTTCTTTGACTATCTAATGGTCATAAGCCTTTTCAGCTTCTATGTTTAATACCAGGAGTTGTGTGATCTTCTCAGAATACCTTACGGGTGTTATGGAAACTTGTATACGTAATCTTGTGTCTATGTCAATGAGAAGGTCTCCTACATCTAACTATGGAACTAATGGATCATAGCCAAATATTTGTTTCTCTTTTGGGTTCCTATATGGTCATGCAAATATCCTATCAAGGTAATCTATAGTTGGGTTGACTTGAAAGAATGTGTATGCTTTTCATCTTCAATATTAATTGTCTTATTTGTTCACTAATTTCTTGTGGGTTTATTGTTGTTTGGAAGACCTGAATCCTAAGCCCTTGATCTATATCCCTTAACGTTGTGAAGAGATTTGGTTGAGGTACTCTTGGTTGAATACGTATTCCTGGGCTCTCTAGGTCCCATAATTGTCATGCAAAAGATGATTCAACTTTAACTGAAATGAGTAAACTAACCATGAAAGATATATCTACACTATGCTTATATTCCTTTTATTTTTGTATTTTCAATGATGTGTATTTGAACGAAATTAAAAGAGAAACTATTCTAATATATTCAAATAATGGACAATTAATCTAATAACAGAATTAAAACAAGAAAGTTAGCCTGATATAGCTATTTTTGTGCACTTGTGAATTTATCCTAAATATTTAAATAACTAACTAGTTTAATCAAAAGACTTCAATCCTACCTCAGAAGTGAGGAATGAATCATAGTTTCTCATAAACTATCATTCCCCATAGCTTCCCTAGAAATATTGAAAGTGAACTTTAACTGAAATAAAATGATTTGCTACTCTATTTGATATATTGTAACTACAACTTTGATAGCTCAAACCTAGAGTTTACAGAACAGTGGTAAATCCAGTTGTGTCGTGACTTGTCCCCTTAGTGTGATCTCCTTATTCCTTCATGTTCTCGTGAATCCAGAAAAGTGTGAATGTGATAGTGTCAAGCAAAAGAAGATACTCGAACAATGGCAGCTTTGGATATAAACCGAATACAATGCAAGTAAGAGAGGGATAGTGCAAGTGAATAGAGATTGACTATGTAATTCCTAGTAGGATTTATTACGGGGATACAACGCAAATACGCCAAGAATTATGGGATCTATTTCTTGTGACAAAACAAAACCTGCAACTCTAAGATTATCAAATGGATTCTAATCTAGAACTGAAACTACCTTATGCTAAGCTGACTATGTGGGACAACAATGGAGTAAAATGAAAGTAAGAAGATCAAATGATCTCTAAAGCGAAAGTATAAATTGAGAATCATGAAAAAATATCCAAAACTATTGAAACTTATGGAAGAACTTCAAAAAAATAGAATAATCAAACATGGAAGGAGAGGGGCCATTTTCTTGAGAACAAGTTGGGTATTTATAGCATTTGGATTTACCAGAGGGTAAGTCTAAATTGAACTCTTCTAATATAAACAAAGGGAAATCACTATTTACAGGTGGCCAAAACATAAATGCAAGCTTTAGTGGTTGAGAAATGCGGGTGAAATTTGAATTTTACGTTTTGACAATCATCAAAATGTTTGGAAAACATGCAAAGACCACCGCCACTGCACGGGGAGGTGTTTATAGGACCACCACCCTATCAGGTGGTGGTCACGGGATCGTGCCGGGTAGGGTGGCATTTTTTTAACTTAAAGACAAAAATGCAAGAAAAGGGGGTAGAGGTTAGAACAAAACATGCAAAATCTAGACAAGGCTTTCTAGGATGCAAATGTATACTTGGCGAGCTTTTTGGATTTCAAACACCTTACGAAGAGATCTAAATCATCATTGGGGTTTTGTAACCTCTTTTTAGTAGTACAATACCTATATTTTTGGGTACGTACATATTCCCCCCGGAGAAGCATTTTAGCCATGAAGAGGCGTAAAATGGTGGGTCCGAGTATGGTGGTCCCAAAATGGGGAGTTAGAAGCTATACCTGACATGCCCATGTGTCGAAATGTCACCATCCAAATTCCCGCTATCTGTAAAATGAAAAGGGGACTCAAGTGTAGATAGATAAAATAAATCAAAAATAAATACTAAATTAACATGAAATGAGGACTTACCATTTACACGGGGATGAGAACTTACCTCCATCAACTCCAACTCTACGTAAGAACACTCAAAACAAGATTAGAATACTATATATATATATAAAAAGCTCATTTTACTATTCATTTACGCGTGTCGATTTGGTGGTTTTGAGCTTTGGGACCCACGGTAACCATTTTTGATGAGAGTACAGTCAAAACGTTCGTTGCGAGATTGTGATCATGCCTCGAGAGTAGGACATCGACCCGCGAAGTCTCAGGTTAGTTCTTCTCAATTTATCATTTTTAAACCTAAAATATAGAAATGTTGAAAACTTTGTCTTGGGGGATTATTTTTGAAAATGTTAGTTTTAAATGAGTCTCTAGGGGGCACCCATAGGGTAGGTCTTTATTTTGTCAAAAATGATGTATTTTTCCTTTTTAAGTGTTTTTAGGGCTTTAGAGCCATTCGTTGACCAATTTGGGACAGGACCACTGCCCTATGATGGCGGTGGTTACAAGGGCCACCTTATAAGGTGGTGATTATGAGACCACCACCTCAGAAGCGGTGGTTAGAAAGCGTTGCTCTACACTGAGGATGGTAGATTTCAAACGAGAATGCAAAAAAGATGTAGTTTTTAATTGTCTTTGCATTTTTGACATTTTTATATGTTCTTAATGATTTTTCCAGTTTGATTATGTTACTAACTTACTCTTTTTCTCTATTTTGGGTGGATGCAGAAGGAGGAGTACATTAGATGGAGTAGAGAGAGAGTGTGATTGGCTCCCAGTAGTGTTAGAGGCACTTACCCAGGCAGAGCGAGATACTCTACAGAGGGCCGGTATTTGGAGGATTGCACAGGTCCCTCATGTTGCACATACTAGTCACATATTGTGTGACTTATTTTCATACTGGGATGTAGACCAGAATACTTTCCGGTTTCTAGGTGTTAGGGGTGAGTGGAATATCACCCTGGAGGATGTTTATCACATACTGGGGGTTTTGATTCTTGGGAGGCGGATGTCTCTTAAAGACAACAAGTATCCAGGTCTCAAATGGTTAGTGGGCCACCTACATGGGAGATGTTGTTGTCTCTATGGGCTCAAAGAAGGGGGTGAAGGTCCATTCTATTGTTGATTCTCCTATCCCTGTGCTCCGTTAAGGCTATTATGGGTATCTTGGCCTCACAGTTGATTGGGGACAAGGGAGGGGATACTCTCTTATACTTTTGGGCTCCCATTATTACACAGATTGAGGCGCATGGCCATTTTAATGCTTAGGGATAGATATTCTTAAGACCACCTACCATGATTTATATAGGGTGGTCAGATTACAGGGACAGTCATTGAGTCACCCTACTCTAGTCATGAGTTGGGTGTATGAGTCCATCATTCCCTATGGGAGAGGTGTACAGGCAGAGGATCCGGGGCTGTTAGGGTAGTGAGGTGGACAGGGATGACTATACTTAGGATGCCACACCAGCCAGTGGCTTCTCTGACTATTGCAGACATGGAGGCCACTCCTTATTAGGCCATGGAAGGGTTATAGGGAGAGGAGACACATACACTGATCATCTGCTATACCACAAGTCGGTTGATAGACAGGATGGGGAAGTTGGAGACCCACCCCTTTGATAGAGTACCTCAGTAGTTTGGCCTCCCCTACATTGATATATTTCCTCTAGCGGGGCTAGTATACAGGTTTGTTCATGAGGCGAGGGGAGGTCCTAGAGGCCGAGGTTGGACCATGGTTACTCTAGAGTTCCCATTATAGCTAGGTGGGTGGTTCATGCCGAGGGGCATCCGGTGCTCCTCGAGCACCTTTACTTTAGATTGGAGTTGGTCCTACTCATAGTGGAGAGGGAGATGAGCCCATTGATGTGGACTCAGACTCTAAGGAGTTCACAGGAGAGAGACAGAGGATGATATGGTGGGGGATGAGGATAGGTGGGATGGATGAGGAGGATGATAGTGACTCTGAGTGGCATGACACTTAGAGTATCTTGAGGGCCGAGAGGGTGGAGGAGAGTGTAGAGAAGGTGACCTTGATCTTAGAGGAGTTTCCTTCTCGGGACATTGGGGGAGATGATGAGTCTGTGGCAGGACGTCACTTCTTTCCAGATTTGGGGAGGCTCCACGTTAGTGCTAGCATCAGTGGCAGGCATAGATCCTAGAGATCCCACCTAGATTCCTGGAGATCGAGTGAGTTACTACTCTTTTCTCGATTTTTTTTAGCTAGAAATGTTTAGTTGATATTTCCCTTTTGTTGTTTCGTTTGTTTTTACTTTATTTTTGGTGATTTTCTAACTTGTTTATTTCTCTTTTTTATTTGTAGTGACTGTTGAGGGATGGTGAGACTTGATTCACTAAGTGTGTGTGGACACCTATTACTCCCCTTGGAGAGTACTCGGGATGAGCTTATTACGGATGCGGGAGACCCTTGAGTGGTTGGTAGACACATGCGATGTGTTTGCCCCCTGTCAGAAGGTGGTGAATTTAGTGACTTCTCTTCGTGTTGAGCTGGATGGGTATAGGATTGTTGAGCGCTTGATGAGGAGGATTGTTCTCACAAGTGAGACCACAGCTACTGGCCATGATTGTGAGCCCTCAGTTCATTCAAAGCATCATCATAGTAGGAGTCCTAGACGCGGTCATGCACCATCTGAGGGATCCCACAGGGATTGAGAGATCATGGTGTCTTTTTGTAGTGATTTTTGTCGGATGTTTATATGAGTGTTTTTGTATTTTCCGGGCTCATTGAGTGTTTTGACCATGCCTAGTGCATGATGGCATTATATATAAAACACGATATATATATATATATATATATATATATCCTTTTAGATCTAGATCTTCTTGTATCTAGAATTTTGTGATTTGTTTCCTGTGTGTACACTAGATGTTTTTAGAATCCTTTTTTTATATGCTTTCTAGAATGTATGCAATGGATGACAAGTGATAACAAATGTTGATCATAATGTTTCTCTTTTACTTTTTTTGTAATGCTTGATACGTGATGATGAAAACATATTGTGGTTTGAACTTTTGGCTTCTTTGGGAAATGTTCATTTGATTTTTTCTTGTTTTGGAAAAAATGTGATGAATATATAGTGATAATGAGATGAACTTGCCCACTCCCAACTCCACACAAATAGAAGATGCATGAGGGTTCAACACCAAGAGTTGGGATGGTACAAATTGTATGAGTTTTTACTTAATGGAAATGATGAGAAAGATAAGGTATTGATAGAAATCAAATATGACTTGCGTACTTACTCTTATTTTCGAAACTACTACATAGTTCAAAATGCATCTTATTTTCCAATAGTTTATCTAGACTTAGAACTGGATGGCAACTTAAGTTAAAAAATCTGGTTTTAAGGATTTAATCTCTTTGGAATTTAGATACTTAATTTCACTTAATATACTTTTCTTTAAAATATTAATATTCACTAATTTGCGTGAATAGACTCCTACGCCTTGCCCCATGCTACTAGTGAGAAGCATGGGCTCATCACCGAAGGCAGGACATAGGCGAGTAAGGGCACTTCTTTCCTTTCTGAACCTCACATCACTAGTAAGAGATGCGGGCTTATCACCGAAGGTTGGTGGGGCAAAGAAGTGTGTAAAAATAAAATATTCTATTTTGTTTAGTATTTTTGTGTTAATTTGACATTTCTGATTTGTGATTTTGGAGTATTCTTGTTTCAAAGAGATGTAAGAAGGATAGATGTGACAGGCTTCCTCAAAATTCTTATAATGAGACCGTAGGTAAGAACAACTTAGCCAAGTAGAAAAGAATGAGTATGACCAAGTATGCGAGGCCTTGGTATGGTTTTTTCAAGACTTTCGATGGGCCCAAATTGATGAAATGATTTCAAAACTATTTGATGATATTATGAAAACTAAAGAGATATAATTTTGAATTCTTTTTCCAATATTTTGAAGCTTGTAATGAATTTCTTAGGAATAAGTTCCTTGACCACAAAATTTATAAACGAGTGAACAACATGAAAAAACTAAGTGACTAATGATAATGATGTAGGTAGATATAATATACAAATGGTGATGTTGATTCTATGCTAAAACCATTTAAGATGAAAGGAATTGACAATTTCATTGAATTCCTCACCTTCTAGTGTACATAAGAGATACACATCATTTTTGTAGTCTTTCATGATTCGATATGGGCCCAACCACTTGGGCTAGAATTTCCTTCATCTAGGTTTTCTTGTCAATCGTTGTATAGTATTAGAACTAGATCTCCCTCATATATTTCTCACTCATAGAACTTTTTGTTATATTCTTGGACATTCTTGTCATTTATCAGGCATAGGCTCTATGTCGTTGTTCATAATTTAGCTTTGGCCTCATCGAGGATTTCTAGTTGAGAGAGGTGTGCCTCTCTATAGGCTTCTTCTCCTAAGATCCTTTGTAATGAGATGCGAAGATAGGTATTTCGACCTCAAGTGGGAGGCTTACGCCCCGAATACTAATGAGAAAGGTGTTTCCTCTGTTGGTGTTCTTATTGAGGTTGATGGGCCAAGGCTAGGTATAATTTTAAATGTCAATCTCATGTTTGTTCTCCTTAATTTTTTTGAGGAGAATAGCTTTTAATGTTTTTTTTGCTGCTTTAGCTTGTCCATTGGCTTGAGGGTAGTAAAGAGAGGGGTATGATGGTTTATCTTGAATTTATTGCATAACTCATGGACCTCATCACCTTTTTAAAGGATGTGCCATTATCGAGATAATGACTTGCGGGACAACATACCTATAAATGATCTAATTCAAAATGAACTTAATTACATAACTTGTATACGGTGGTAAGAGGCATAGCCTCTACCCATTTTGTAAAATATTTTGTGGCTATGATTATAAAGTTATGGTCATCTATTGATAAGGAGATAATTTCCTATCAAATCTAGGCCCCCGTGGAAAAAGGCCATGGGGTTGCGATTGGTTTCAGAGCTTGTAGCAGCATATGAATCTCATGGGAGAATTCTTTGCATTTATGGCACATGCGCACAAATTCTATTTGTGTTATGTTGAGTGGGCAGAAATAGCCCATCTAATGTATTTTGAAAGGAGTGGCGTGACCACCAGAAGTGGCCTCCACATATCCCACTGTGGGATTTGTAAAGAATATTTTTGGATTCTTTCGTGTCAACACATCTTAAAATCATTCCATCGAAGGATTTACGGAAAGATCACTTCTTCTAAGATAACATATTTAGAAACAATAATGCGTAACCACCTTCTTTGTTATGATGTGGCACCCGAATCGTCAGGTACGTATGGTCCATGATAAAATTGATGATGTCGGTGTACCAAGGACATATAGAGATGGGGGTATGGTTTTGACAAATTATATGCATTCATCGGAAATTTTAGATCTATCGGATCATCTCCATCTAACGGATTATGTCAAATAAGTACCATATTTGATCAGTACTTGCAATGATTTGACCCTTAATCGATTTCTAGTTTACAAATGTTAATTCAAACTCACCCATTAAGGTTATGAAATGTATAGCCACCGGTATTTTTAGATAAAGAACCATGCGTGAGGAATGTTCAGTAAATGATCATGTCTTTCTGATGACCCTTCCTTTTCTTGATTTAACATGTAATGTCTTCCCATTTCATTGAAGACTATGGCATGAGGAATTCTCGGTTGTGTATAACATATTTCATAATCAAGCAACGTTCGCTAATGAAATGAGAGCGCATGTTCTTGTTTATCATTGTCTTGTTAATTGAGCCAACATGCGGGATAGTGAGACATCCCAGCTCGTGAATATAGGATCAAAGGATGATTTGATACCCAGTTAGGAGGCATTAGCATGGGAGGAGACAACAAGAAGCATTTAACTACTTTGAAGGCCTCGTTACATTCTTATGTCTAATCAATGCTATAATATTTCTTTAATAAATTGTTGATTGGATGAACGAAAAAGCCTAGGTTGAATTAACCTTGGAATTACAATTCACACGTTTCCCAAGAAATGATTTGATACCAGACTCGTCTGATGGTGGAATCATTTCAAGAATAGCCTGGATTTTGGCTGGATCGACATCAATCCCTCATGAGGATATAATGTAACCAAAATATTTGAAGCTTGCCTCTGTCACATTAAATATGCATTTCTGGGTTAATGTGAGTGCCATATTCGATCAATCATGAGAGAGTGATACGAACTTTCTTCATTCAGGTGATCACGTAGATATCGAGCCTTTTTGTACAAGTCATCCATGTATGGGATTCCACAATTTTAGGAATAAGGTTGTGGAAAATATGATATGATCATTACCGTATAGGCATTTATATATTCAAAGTGATTCTTAAGACCAAATGACAGAATAGCGAAAATAAGTTCCCGAGGAGTTATAAATGTGTCTGGGTTTGTTGGATTTTCACCTGTTGGATATTTTGATTTGATACATGTGAGAATCCATCACTATTTGAGAGAAAAAGCTCAAATCATGGGATTTCTTGATTGATATGAAGTTGAATCCCTTTGATTAAGATATAATGAAGTTGAAGGTTGTTGCGTCAACAATACTGCGTTAATGGATGGCAATGGGAAGTCATCTTTGGGGAAAGCTTTATTAATGTCACGGAAATCTATGCAAATGACTGTATCTTCCCATTGCGAGTCTTTGAGCACCATAATGTTAGATTGCGCCCATCCTTTTGGCTTATGATAAGGTAGGGTTTCAGTTCTAGATTAATTTGTGTTCATACAGTTTAATTTAAAATGGAAAAGGTAAGATCTTTCCCTTGGGAGAAGTGAAGATCACACTACCCTGACTCCAAAATGACATCTAGCTCCATCGAAAGTGGAGAGTCAATATTTTTTGGAAAAATGGATGTTGGGACATTCCTCACATCTGTTTCTTCTACCTCGGTTACTTCTACCATATAAACTTCATCTGATGGAAGGGAACCAATTCCTAGGGTGTATCCCATACCCATAGAATCAAATGGTAGGAGAATGGGTAGATCTTTCTCTAGTAATTCTACAATTTTTGCAGTAGTCCCTAATGATACCATTTCTATGACATTAGTCTCATTTTTGAGTCTTAGGAATGCCTTCGACTAGATTTGTAATTTCTAATTCTGTTGTAGGTATCAACTTCTCTTCTAGTTTTGAGTTGATTGGTTTGTTAAGTTGATTCATTGGGAGTTCAAACTCAGAGTGAATGCTTGGTCTTTTCTTCAAGTCTACTAGGTGTATATCGAATGGTTTTGGGTCACCTTGTGCCACAAATATTTTCCCTAGGTGTAAAAATCTTATTTCTGGAATAACGTGGAAGGGATTGCCTTCATGCGGTGTATCCATGGTTGACCGAGGATCATATTATAGTTGGTTTCCCAATCTATAATATAAAATTTAGTGAGGACTGTCTTGGGTCCTAAGGTGACTAGTAAAACTATGGTCCTAATTGAAGTGGCCTTGAGGCTATCATAACCTCTTAGCGTATTTCGTGTTGTGGAACAATTTGTTTCTCCATATCCTAGATTTTGAAGAAAAGTGAAGGGGACTATGTTAACTGCTTCCCCATCATCAATCATTGCACACTTAACATAATTATTGTAAACCCATACTTGTAAATGTAAAGTTGGGTCACCTCTACGTGCAATTTCAGCGTTTATTGGCATTTTCTTATATCAAATATAAACTCAGTATCCCTATTTGGATGCCCTGGAGGGTAGACATCAAAGTCTACATGGTTTACTTGTGTTTCGGAGGAGGAGTGATGTTAATTAAATGACCAATACCTAGTGCTTCTAAGAGATCAGCCTTATGGGTGGGAGAGTTCTTCAAAAAATCCAAGAAGGAAATGTGAGAGAAGGTCTTTGTTAGGTCATTAATTAGATCATAAGCGCCTATGGGTTTTACTAATGTTTGTTGAATGTTGTCTAGTTCTAATGGATAGTTTGGAACTAGTTGAGAAGAATAATCTCATGTTCTTGTTATGGTTTCCATGTGTAGCTTAGTATCTAACTCTACCAGGCCAAGTATCTTGGTTTGTGGTCAAGTTCCTAATTGGGGTGCGATCGGTGGATTTAATGAAGTTAAGGATTCATGATCATTATTTCCTGTCATAACACCCTTGTTCATCCTATTTGGATCTAACCTATTATTGTTAGAGTGATTTGGGAGTGGATCATTAAAAATCTTGAGGGGTGCATTTTGAGGAAATGGCCCTCGTATAAGTGTTTGGCGTGGGTACTACAGAATTTGCTAAAAACATATCTATAAAGAGTTGTCTTTGGTCTTCTGGAAAATGTTGCATGAATTTATTGTAGTCATGGAAAGTCCTAGTATCATGGCCTTGAATCTTGTGGAAACCAAAATACAAGTTGGGATTATAGTTTTGAGGTTGTTGGTTTGAAACCTCTTGTGGTCCAAAATTCTGATTAGGTTGCTAGTTGTTAGAGTTAAAATTTTGAGGTTGTTGCCTTTGGTTTTGACTCTGATATCTAGTTGGGTTTGATTTGGACCTTGTATGCGGATTTTCCATTTTTGTTATTGTTATTGTTTTTTTTTTGTTGTTGTCATGATGGATGATTAAAATCCACCGCATTGATTATTGGAGTAAAGTTGTTATTTCGTTGATTGTTAGCGGTGGTGAAATGATTCGACATTTTCCCTTTTAACACGGTCTATTACTCCATTTATTGATAACCCGTGGTTTTTGTTAAGGATTTTGGGTCCTTGATTGGTATTCTGGCATAAGGATAGGTGTAGTGTTTTGATTGGGAGTGATTAATTTCCGTTTGTTTCATATGTCTTACGACCACTATCTATTGCCATTGGATCTATTCGAGAGAGCACTCTCAAGTACTTCATCATAAGTTCTTAGTGGGAACTTCTAGACTTCTTCCTTATCTCTCTATTGAGAGAATGAAGGAATAAGTCACATAGTTCTATTTGATCCATGTTTGGAGCAATTGCTTTGATGAGTAGAGATCATACGCCATCTTTGAATAAAATGGGCAACAGATTCATTGTGCTCTTGTTTAATATGTAAGAATTATCTAATTCCTATTCTTAATAATTTGTTCATATCAAAAGCTTTGATAAACTCTAACACAATTTGTTTGAATGAGTGTATCGAGGCTTCAGGTATTTTGTAATACCAATCAAGGGAAATACCCTCTAAGGTTTTAGGGAATATCTTAGCAACAACCGCATCCCAAGGGAGTAATTCTCAAATGGCCGTGGCATAGGCCTTGATATGTGCATTTGGATCTCCCTCCCCTTTATATTTGGGAAAATTGGGAAGAGGTCTTAGAAGCATGACACTTCGTATGGTGAAATCTAGAGGCTCTTTTAAATATTATGAGGTAAGTCCCTACCGCATAAGTTTTGACCATCGATGGTGCTCTCTGAGGGGGTGGAGGTGGAATGGGTTGTTGATATGGTATAGCATATGTATTTGTAGGGACATAAGGAAATCCTTGTGGTTGAGTGAACATCCAGGAGAAGATAACATGTCTCCCTATGGTGATTTTGAATAAATGTTTAAGTAGGGAGGAGCATTGCTCTAGTATGGATTGTTTGGTGCTAAGTCGGGATGTATCATACTTTATTTGGGAGCATTTGAAAACACGGTTTTAGTTGGTGTTTGTTGTGGATAGTTATACGAATGTTGAGGAGGCATACCTAATGTGCATGTTCCTGTAAGGAGGTCAACTTGGCTAGGATGATGTGGAGGGTTGGGAGTTCTTGCTTGCCCGAAATGTAAATTTTGATTTACTTGAGCAAGTTCTAATCCTCTAACCTTCTCAACTAAGGTTGAGATGACCTCGATTGGTGAAGACACAATGTTTTTCCTTAATGGTGATTGTTGTAAACCTTGAGGTTGTAAAGGAATATGATACCCTACTATGAATTGATCATTACCTGCCAAGCTTCACCAAGAGTATTTCCCATAGGTGGAGGAATGGGGGTGTTTTCTTGGAGTAGGGTATCGGGTTGTGTTTGTAAACTTCCTATAGGTGGGTACATGTTTTGGAAGCGTTGTTCTCTTCTAGTGTAGTGTGCTAAATACTCCTCATCCAAAAATGGGAGTGGATTTGACTGTCTACTGATTTTGGTCTAAACAAAACCTGAGGAGATGAAATGGATTCTCTAGTAAATGTCATATTATTAAAGCTTGAGGGCTCTTGTTGTTGTATTTGTTGCAAGCTAATCCAACTCCTCAATTCGAAATGAAGAACTAGAGCTAGTTTTTAGGAGGATTTTGATGATGACAAGTAATTATTTTATTAGTTTTCAGCCCATGTAGAAAGTGAGGGTGACGGTTGTCTATTTGTTTGACCATAATTTTCTTCGAGACCTAAGAGAGGTCTGCCATATGTGTCGTATCCCGACATATTCGGGAGGTATATAAATACCCACAAAATAATAGGAAAGAGTGAAGATGGATGAAAGAAATTAAAATAAAAGGGGAACAGTTGTTTGTTTCAATCGGGTTCACCAATTTTGTATGATAGAAAAGTGACATGAGAGTATGGGAATCTACAAGTAACCCTTCTTCATACCCGACCTCCCGAGGTCATGCCAAGACAACTAGTGGAAATGGAATATATGTGGATATAGACAAACTAGTTGGGAAATATTATATCCTCAACACGTGTAACACCTGTATGTGTTGTTACTTTCTCTTGAGCATTCAAGTGTTGATATATGATTTCTCCTATATTAGGACATGTTCCTTTGGTTTTAGGAGTCATGCTTGATTTGGATTATATCTTTTACGCTCTTAAGATCTTTGAATGAACCGGAATATGCTTGGACTCTTTTTTCTTTCATTCTTCACCTTTGAGTACAATCGATTTACGGAATATTGTGGATTTATCCACCTTTATGATTCGACCTTGGATCGATTACATTGATCCAAGGAATATTTTAAGTTTATTAGGGATGAACAAATTGTATTGACTTTCGAGAGTTACAAAGTCTGACTAAGCTTTGAATGATCAATTCTGGAGGTTAACTCTAGTTGATCATGGTAATTAGAATCTGGCTCCAGTTATCATAACATCAGGAAGGACCTGGACCTTAAGCTAGGTAAGATGTTTATGTTTTATATCTAAAGCATAATGTACTTGATGTCAAAACAAAATCTGATCCAGAATGTTTTATCCTGTTTGAAATCTAATACTGATTAGTCCTATTTAGGGGACCTAGACTAGAATCAGTAAGGTTAATATTTTAAATCTAAACTATAACCTAATGTTACAAGGTTAGTTAATCTAACCTAGTCCTAAAACTATGAGCTTAATACTCCTAAGGGTTAACTAAATCTATCACTATGGAGGGTGACTAATGTTATATCCTATGGAAATGAGACTAATGTCATATCCTATGATCTAACCTAAGTCACTAACCTATTCTAAACTAATGCTATGAAGGGGAACTAAGGAGGGTCGCGAGTCATGGGAGGTAGTTTCCATGGCATTAAAGAAAGGATAAGGATGAAGGACAGGAGTCTTTCTTTAGGTTTAGAGGAGGGTAAATTTGCTAAGAAAGTCTTACATGGCGGTATCTCTAAGGATGGGAATGTTTGTTTATTTTTTTTTGGCATTCACCAACTTTGGCAAAGTAGGGGAAATGGAAAACAAGTGGGGGAATAAAAATAAATGCAATTAATGCGCATTAGGCCTTGAGCGCGGATTGCTTGGGAAGGCATGCAAGTAGAATTTTTCTTGGTTGTTTTGTTTTCCACACATTACGTTTTTCACTCTACATGAGCACTGGTTCTTTGAACCGGTTTGTCACTCTTTGATGCATGTAAATTTTGAGAGTTTCAAACTTACTTCTCTGTCGGAGGAAGTATATAAGGCATGGAGGTGACAATATTTTGTTGTTTATTTTTCGTGGAAGAATAAGAGAAGGTGGGAGCACATTCGGATGTCTTCTTCGAAATTTAGCGACACTATCAGGCATGATAGGCCCTAACTATTAAAATCTTTCTTTCCTTTAAATGTTTTCATTTAACAACTCTGTTATGATGATATTTGCATATTTTGACTTGGTATTTGGTAATAATGATTTGGGTTTTATGTTGATTTGGGGTTACTGGGGTTGTATTTGAATCCTAGACGAAACTGCATTTCGTTATCCTTGTTTCCATCTTTGTGAATCCATTATGGAGTTTTTCTTTCTATTTGGAAATTTTTTAAGTTTTCTTTATCTATAGAGGGTATTTTATTTAAGCTCGCCTCCACGAATGAATGCTTGCATAGTGACAAAGTGTTTGAAAGCACCACTTTGTAATTATTTGTTGCTCAAACATGATTAAATTAAATGATTGTTTGCTCCATTGTATGGGCTCTAACTATTACTGGTCCATGTTTAGGAAAGTAGGTAATATAATTTGTGGTTGGAATGTTATATTAATCAGTGAAACTCGACTGTTTTAGTCACGAGAGTTGGAAAGGTTGTTTGAAATCAAAGCTTGTACTTTTTACTTTCAAAGAGTATGAATGTTCTTATGAATACAGAGTTTTGTGAGCATGGAAGTATTTGGTTAAACTATTGTTTTTGTGATTTTACATGGATATAGGAAGAGAAAACATATTTGGATAAACTCTGTATCTCCTGGAAATTTTGCGGATTAATCTTGGATCTGCCATAGTGAAAGTTATGTATAAAGTGTGGTTGAGTTATGACTGTGTTTACCCTGAGGTGACTGCGAAGTCTACTTCTTAAGGCCGCATTTTACAATGTCGGGAATTCTACTATAAAAGTAAAACAACGACTTTAACATCGTTAAGTTTATTTATGTACAGACTAATGCTTTTCCTTTTTGTAGTTGAGATTTGGGTTGAAATGATCCATATGCAACAGAATGATTTATTTATTTTACACAGTTAAAGCATTGATAACTACTATGATATAAGTAGTATGGATTTTGAGGCATTGTTGAATCTGTATTTAGAATCCTATTATTGACTCTGTACATGCATTTTTAGTTTAGTATCTTGAAATGATATAACAACTTAACTGTGCAATGGTAGAAATAATTTAGTTTTGATCTATTAATAATAAATAGATAATGGGAAGATTATCCTAACTCTTAGACCAAATGGTTCGAGAAAAGAAGGAAATGTAGACTGTTTACTTTAGAGTAGGATTGTGGTCTGAGATTAGATCGTTTTAATGTTTTATGTAAAGGAAACATTATTGGCATTTGTTTAATGTATAGTTGTAAGATCGCAATGATCTATTGGCAAATCTGAAGGTGATTCTATTTGATCTGAGCCTGAGGCTAAACGTACGTATTGCTTTACTTGCCTCCTTTTTCCTGATAGGATTAGAGTATATGTATATTACTTCTTGGAAGTTGTACAGTCCTGAACTTGGTTAAAATAGAGATTAGAATTTCTCTGTTCCTTCCTCTAAGTAATGGAAGATAGTTGTTATAGGATTTCGAAATATGAAGGTACTCACTCTCTCTTGAAATTATAGTGTTCTCTTCTTTAGAATTCCTATAAGGAACTCTACTGTCTGGTTATGAGATGACAAGACTGTTACGAATAAGAGGGAAGAAATTGTAAGTGGTCGGAGTCTTAGCTTAGAAGTCTCTTTTTATTTCTTGGTAGTACCATTGTCTTGAATTTAAACTCAGTTGATATCTCTTGTATAAAGGTAACCACATTGTAGTTAGAATTTTTGCATATTTATCAATGATTGAAAATTGGTATAATAGAGTTAATGGTAGTTTCTTTGAGTGATCTTGCACGAGACAATAATATATCCTTTGCTTAAATTGTTTTTATGCGAACCTATTGTATGCGTACCTAAAAAGGTTTTATTCCTTAAATGGAATGAATGAACATGATTGATACTATTCTTGACCTTGCGTATGATTAGGTACATATGTCACCGAATGTCCTTTCTTCTTTTCTTGTATTATACAAATCATCTAAAATAGACTAAGCTGAAATTATGTATGCGTGATTTGAATTAAGATATATCTGATCATTTGAAAAATGAAACTAGTGTGAGCCATGATTCGGATTTGATGAAATTGATGTCATTTAAACATGATTGTTTAATGAAAACAATTAGTGGAATGCAATTTTAAGGATTAGTGCTTATCATGCTCGGTTCTCGAAGCCCGACCCGTCTTGCAATTTTGCGAGATGGTCTTCTTAAGTGGTAAAGGCAAACAAATCTGATATGATGCACAGAATCGTTTAATCTGGTTTTATGAAGAATTTTGTCATGATTTTCCTAATTGAACTATAGAATAAAGTTACTCTTTTATGAAGACTATTGTATTAAAATATGTTGAAATGCATAGGTTGTAATTGTATAGGTTTGGGAATAAATTAAATGGGGACATATTACTTATGTGGTTTGTGTTCTTATTTTTTGAAATGATTTTTCTTGTCTTTATGAATGAGAGTGCATTCTTACTATTATATGTAATGGGGTCTAGATGGATTCCTAAGTAAGCCTTTTATAATTATGTGGTGAATACTACATGTTTTTGGTTAGTAATTCTTATATACTATGAATACAATTAAATTGGAAATTAGACCTTTGCATTTTTACGGAGCGATGAGGTTGAACTATGCCCTGAAATGTAGCTATAAGCTGGAAGAGTATTCTATTACTCTATTAATGTTCAAATTCAAAGCAATGTACTTGATGATTATAAATCACCATGTCTTAATGATAATAATTATGATATGTTTCAGTCCTAGAGATTATTTACGAACCCTTGCTGGTTTAGTTATTTTCCTAATGGGAAAACTTAGGGCTGTTGTCCCATTCTAAGGGTACAAGGTTGTTAGGTACCAATCGAAACTTGACACAATCTTAAATCTCATTAAAAAAATTCCTGCGAAATTGAACCTAACTACGAAAGGTAACTCAAAAAGTGTGGGACCCGGGGTTGGGGGAAGGCTACCCGATTAGAAGGCACTCAGTAATCCAAATATAACTCAACATAAGTGAATTCTTGTAGGTATGTACATCTTTACGAAATTTTGTTTCAGTAGGATGTTGACACATGTCAAGCTGCAGGTTGTACCTTCGAGAAGATTAGGATCTTCTCGAGGATACAAAAATGCATATGACATATGGCAACACCCTTCTACATTGATCGTTAAGATTTACACCGAGAAAATTGATCAAGATTTTCCTTCGGATCGTGGTTAGGACCATGGACGAGGTTATGAGGCAGCCCTTTGAGACTCGGGGTAGCGACACACGGGGGTTAACATTGGTTAACCTAGTATGTCGCTTACTCCTAGTCTTGAGGGCATCCTTATAACATGAATTATGATATTAACCCGATCCGAGTGAGAACTTGGGGCAAGGGGTGTGATGAAGTTAGTATAAGACGTTCTATATAACATTGGAGTGTGGTGAAGGACGTATTCCAGATTGACGAGTATGCCATCAAGGAATAAGTAACATGAACAATATGTTTCAAATCTTTGGCGAAAGTATCGCAAGCTGCCATGATTGCGTTGTCTATGTCACCTAGTCTAAGGAACGTGATGCCAATGAATAATGGTAACAATTATTCGAGATAGGTTCCTTGGACAGAGCACTCAAAAACATAGATTAGGAAGAAAACCATGAGAATGAAGTGTTCTTTTGAAACAAAAAACTCTAAGATACACATGAATAGATCGGTAGTTCACCGAGTCATGGAATGAATAGATCGGTGGTATCCGAGTCATTACGATTGCATATGGTTATACTGTTATAAGAATGATTGTTATGACTGTGTGTTCTAAATTATGTATTTAGAACTAGAAAACACTAATAAAAAAATTCTTGTTCTAAAGTATTAAAATGTGGATGTTACAACACGCAATAATGGAATCTATGAATCTAAGGCAAAGAAAGCTCTCCTAACCTGAATTGGTGTAATGGATCGTTCAGATATAATAGCTACTCGGAGGCTCCAATCAATGTTGAGCTCTTCCGAGATCCTATCTATTGGCTGTTGTATACATGGAAAATGAGCTATAGGTGCTTTGTGTATATTTCAGACAAGGTCATAGAAAGTAGTAATGAGAGGTACAGTGGATTTGTAGAAACTATAGGTGGTTTTCTAGTCTAGCCCAGAAAATTTGGATTGATTGGCTTATATGTTTAATACGTAAAATTACGTTACGATATCTAACGAGAGTGGTGAGGATCTAAATACCCATGGCGTACATAAACCTGGTGTTAATATTTAACTAACTTGCGGGCATGTTGGGTTGTGGGACTGGGGATGACAACCATGAATTCAAGGTTATTGTGGACTGTTATGGTCATGTGAAGAATTAATCTCTTCTTCCAACTATCCAATCGTCATAAGCCTTTTCAGACTTCCATGTTTAACACCGAGAGTTGTGTGATCTTCTCATAATGCCTTATGGGTGTTCGGCGAAACTTGTATACGTAATCTTATGTCTATGTCGATGAGAAGGTCTCTGTATTTGGTTGTGGAACTAATGGATCACAACCAAATATTTGTTCTCTTTCGGGTTCCTATATGATCATGTGGATATCCTATCAAGGTAATCTATATTTGGGTTGACTTGACCAGAATGTGTATGCTTTTTCGTCTTCAATATTCAATTTTCTTGATTGTTCACTAGCTGCTTGTGGGTTTATTGTCATTTGGAAGACCTGAATCCTAAGCCCTTGATCTATATCCGTTAATATTGTGAAGATATTTGGCTGAGGTACTACCGGTTCGAATACATATTCCCTGGGCTCTCTGGGTCCCGTAATTGTCATGCAAAAGATGATTCAACTTCAACTGAAATGAGTAAACTAAACATGAAATATATATCTACACTATGCTTATATTCCTTTTATTTTTGTATTTTCAATGATGCATATTTGAACAAAATTAAAAGAAGTAAGCTATTCTAATATATTTAGATAATGGACAATTAATCTAGTAATAGAATTAAAACAAGCAAATTAGCCTGATATAGCTATTTTCCTATGCACTTGTGAATTTATCCTAAATATTTAAATAACTAACTAGTTTAATCGAAAGACTTCCAATCCTACCTCAGAAGTGAGGAATGAATCATATTTTCTCAGAAACTATCATTCCCCCAGGCTTCCTGGCAATATTGAAAGTGAGCTTTAACTGTAATAAAATGATTTGCTACTCTATTTGATATATTGTAATTACAACTTTGATAGCTCAAACCTGGAGTTTACAAAACAATGGTAAATCCAGTTGTGTCATGACTTGTCCCCTTAGTGTGATATCTTTATTCCTTCATGTTCTCATGAATCCATAAGAGTGTGAATGTGATAGTGTCACCAAAAGAAGATACTCGAACAATGGTAGCTTTGGATATAAACCGAATACAATGCAAGTAAGAGAGGGATAATGCAAGTGAACAGAGCTTGACTATGCAATTCCTAGCAGGATTTATTATGGGGATACAACGCAAATATGCTAGGATCTATTTCTTGTGACAAAACAAAACCTGTAACTCTAAGATTATCAAATGGATTCTAATCTAGAACTGAAACTACCTTATGCTAAGCTGATTGTGTGGGACAACAATGGAGTAAAATGAAAGTAAGAAGATCAAATGATCTCTAAAGTAGAAAGTATAAACTAAGAATCCATGAAAAATATAAAACTATTGAAACTCATGGAAGAACTTTAAAACAAACTGAATAATCAAACACATAAGGAGAGGGGCCATTTGCTTGTGAACAAGCTGGGAGTATTTATAGCATTTGGATTTACCAGAGGGTAAGTCTAAATTGAACTCTTCTATTATTAAACAAAGGGAAATCACTATTTAGGTGGCCAAAACATAAATGCAAGCTTTAGTGGTTGAGAAATGTAGATGAAATTTGAATTTTTATGTTTGACGAGAACATTGTCGAATGTTTTGGAAAACACGCATACAGGACCACCGCCCTGCGTAGGAGGCGGTTACAGGACCGCCGCCCTATCCTGGGTGGTGGTCACGGGACCACCACCTAGGTAGGGTGGCGGTTCTGTAACTTAAAGACAAAATGAAAGAAAAAGGGGGTGAGGCTAGAACAAAACATGCAAAATCTAGACAAGGCTTTCTAGGATGCAAATGTATACTTGGCGAGCTTTTCTAGATTCCGAACACCTTGCAAAGAGATATGAATCATCATTGGGGTTTCCGTAACCTCTTTCTAGTAGTACAATACCTACATTTTTGGGTACGTATAGTTTCCAATCCATAACTCAAAAATCGATGTTATGAATTAGCTATCCAACAACAAATGGGTACAAACATGTAACATTAAAGATAGGATAAATTCCTACTCCATCGGGTAACTCTATCTCATAAGAATTGATTGAAAACTTCCTCAAAATATTGCAAGGACCAATCTTCTTCCACTTCAACTTGTATTTTCCCTTAATAAACCTCTCCTTACACAAATGTGCCAATAATAAATCTCCAACTTCAAAATTTAGATATATCATTTTCATGTTTGTCTGCTTCTTGTATTTTCCAGCACTCTCTTCAAGTCTTCTACTTCACTTACTGATGCACATCTTACACAGTATGAGAGAACTCATCATCTTTAAAAATTATGGTTCTCATCTAAATTGTTCTTCTCAACTCACAAAAACCTATTGGGTTGTTCCCATACTTGTACTTTGATTCACCAAGTCATTGTAAGAAAATTCAGTTTGTACCAATACTAGATCCCACTGATTGGGCTTGTCACTTTCTAGACACCTCAAAATATTACTGAGGTTACAATTCACTACCTTTGTTTTTTCATCCATTTGCGGGTGATAGAATGAACTAAATTCTATCCTTGTGCCCAAATTATTCAATAATGTCCTCCAAAAGTGCCCAAAAACTTTATATCTCTATCCAAGGAAATGCTTAGTGACAACCCATGTAACCATAGAACTTCTTAAAAGAACAAATTTACAATATGTGTGGCATCACTAGTCTTATGAAATTCTAAGAAGTGAGCCATCTTAGAAAATATTTCCACAACAAAAAATATAGAGCAATTACCTTGTTGTGTTCTTGGTAGTCTAAGAACAAATTCCATGCTCAAAGCATCCCACGGTCTATCCAAAATAGGTAGTGGCTGATACAAACCATAAAATTTGAATTTTTTCCCTTAGCATGTTGAAAAACTCTACAACTTTGAACATACTTCTTCACATCCACACTTATTTGTGAGCATTAGTACTTATCACTCACCTGCACCAAAGTATTATCTAGTCCAAAATGACACGCTAGACCTCCATTATGCTTCTCTTTCAAAATATTATCTCTCATAGAACCTTGAGGTATGCATAACCTCTTTCCTTGAACAATAACCCATATTGAATCATGTACTCTAACCATAGATTTCTATCCATTTCCATTGGATTCAAGTATGTTTCCCATATATCTTGGAAATATAAATCTTCAACATACACATCTCTCAGTAATTCAAACCCAATGACTTCCACCTTGAGCTCATTCACAACCAGAGCTCATCTACTCAAGGCATCCCTAACTCTAGTGTATTCTCCACCTCTATGCTTCAGCACAAAATAATATATTTGAAGAAATTCTACCCATTTCATATGTCGTTTATTGAGATTACTTTGGTTGTTTATGAATTATAACACTTGATTTGTCTATTTCCAAAATGAACTCCTTCAATAAAAGTAATGCCACCACTCCATGATATCTTGTACCATTACATAGAACTCTTGATCGTAGAATGAGTAATTTTTTCTTCATTTAACTTCTCACTAAAATAGGCAATGGGATTACCCTATTGGATCAATACCGATCCTATGGATGTCCCGCCAACATCGCAATTATCCTAAAATACTAAACCAAACTCTGAGAAGGCTAATAATATATATTTCATCACCTTCTTCTTCAAAAACTAAAAGCTACTCTCTACAACAACAATCCACTCAAACTTCTTTTATCTCCATTCATAGTTTGTTTGGTGGGTGCACATATATATGAAATTTTAATGAATTTTCTATAAAAACTAGCCAATCCATGGAAACTTCCTACTTCAAAAATGTTCTTTGATGAAGGCCACTCCAAAATTTCCCTCACCTTCTTTAGATCCATTCTCAACCTATCATTAGAGATTACAAAACCAAAATATATCAGCTCCTCTTGCATGAAGTTGCACTTATTAAAATTCACCAACAACTTCTCTTCTTTCAACCTACTCAATACCAACCTCAAGTGTTGTAAATGATCTTATTTATAATGACTAAAAATCATAAGGCCATCTAAATAAACTATAACAAACATTCCTATAAAATGTTTCATCACTTCATTCATGAGCCTCATGAATGTTCTTGGGGCATTTGAAAGTCCCAATGGAATGAAGAACCACTCATAAAAACCATCATTCATCTTGAATGCAGTCTTCCACTCATCTCCTTCTCTTATGAATATTTGATGATACATGCTCTTCAAATCTATCTTTGTGAAGTATCTAGCTCCACTCAAATAGTCCATTAAGTCATCCATTCTTGGAAATAGAAACCATTACTTGATGGTGATCTTGTTTATTACACGTGAATAGATGCACATTCTCCATTCACCTCCCTTCCTAGGTGTTAACATAGATGGAACTACACATGGGATCAATATTTCTTGAACCAATCCCTTCTTTAACAACTCTTGTATTTTCCTCTCGATATATTCATTCTCCATTGGATTCAACCTATAGGATTCCTTGTTTATAATTATTTCTCTTGGTATAAGATCCATGTGATGGCTTATGCTTCTCATAAGTGGTTGTACCTCTGGAAACTCATTTGACACAATGTATACATAGTATTCCAAAAGTTCTGAATTTCTAATGGAAGATAAATAATTTTAGTGGTTATCACAACTTGTATGGGATATGGAATAAATTCATAAAATACATCTTTCTTTTCCACCTTCATGAACTCTTTTCCTTCAACTAACATCACTTTGGGACTGTTGTCCACCTTTTCTTCTCTATCTCTCAATGGACTTAACGTGAATCTCTTTCCATCCTTCATTATGGTGTAGGTGGTTCATCTCCCACCATGAGCGATTCTTATGTCAAAATTCCATGGCCTTACTAATAATATATGACACACATCCATGGGAATAATGTCACAAAGAACATCATCCATGTACGAACCAATGCAAACTTAATATACACTTCTCATTCACAAGCACTTGGTGGCCCTTAAAAAACTAGAAAATTTTGTATGGAGTAGGATGCTCCAATATTTTTTACCCAAGATTTTTTACTATCTCTAAAGACACCACATTATCTGTGCTTCCACTATTAACTACAACCTTACAAAACTTACCTCCACATTTAAAAAAGGCTCATAATAAATTCTTCCTTTGAGCTGGTTTATTGACCTCCTTGGTTGGTTTCAACAACACTCTTCTCATCAATATAGCCTCTCCATGCTCCCACTCTTCCTTATGTGTCAGATACCCAACACTGTCCTTATCCACATGAGAAATCTGGTTTCTCTATTTATTCCTTTTGTTTTTATTTTGAGGGTCTTCCGGAAATTGAAAACTCTATGACCAACATCTTATTACACTTAAAACACTTTCTCATGAAGCCTCTTCCTCTAACTCTTCTATAAAATCCTCTCCCTCTTGAGGAATATCCTCATCTTGTGTTTGATTTGTGATATTGCAAGATACTTGCTTCTCCATCATGGTTTTTCTATCCTCTTCCACCATTTCCTTGTCCTCTACCTGTAGAGGACCATCCTCTATCTCTATCATTTTCTTGTTCTTTCTTGACAACTTCTCCTTTGCCTTCAATGCAATTTGTTATGATTCTTCTACAATCCTAAAATTTAGCATGCTAATATAATCTTGAATAGGAAAACAAATTCCATTTACATACTATTTTCCAAAATAACACCATGCTATTTGGATAACTTCGTTCAAGTTTTAGACTTACATGGATTTATAAGATAAACCTGCACAACAAAGACATTTAGTGTTTGCGTAGAAAAGGCAAATACAATGTATCGTAGAGTTTGCAAAGTCCGTGTAAAAAATAAACATAAACGTGGAGACATATTCCATGGATTAAATGTAAATGATAATACAAAATTCCACATGAAGGAAAGTTAAGTGCAAGATTGATTAGAAAATTCGTAGGAAATAGGCCCAAAAGTTGAAAGACCAGTGAAACAAAGAAAATTAAAAAGTCTAGGGCATAAGGAATATTTGTAAATCTATGGAATAGAGAGTCCATAATACAAGGAAATTATACTAGAAGGTAATAATTTGTGTAATTTTGTATACTATGTGGGATCAAGAATGATAGATCCATGGGTGAATAAAACTAATTAAAAAATTGGCATTGTTTGCAAACCAAGGTAGAGATAAAAGGAGAAAATGAGACATTGGAGGTTTGCTGAATACAAAGAAATCCATGAAAGGTGAGATAAAGGTGAATGAAAATCAAAACTATATGAAACTCGACAAAGCTGCGTCTAATTCAAGACATGTGCTTAACCATTCTAACAACCAACATTAAGTGTTGAATGACGTTGTCCTCATGCACTAATAATTTGATGGCATGTAATTGGAGCATTGTCAGGTGCCCATACTTAGCCTATAAAATAAATGGAAATTGGTCCTTAGTGTTGGTAGGGTGGATGAAATCATTGATCGTTGGATGTGATCTTTTCCCTCATCTTCTCTCTCAAATTTTTATATATGTGTAAGTGCAAAAGTACATGTAAAGGGTTGGATTTTTCTGATAATTCTAAGAGTTCTACCCTTTTGAGCTCAAATTTTTTCTTTCAAACCTATGTAACAAAAATGTGAAGGTTTTACATGCTGCGAACTTTGCATGATTGTAAATGGATGAGTAAATGATGTTATATACAAGTGTGATATCTTTCCTTAAATGCATTAGTGTTTAATGTGAATATTTCAATCCTCTTTCTCACCTTCATTCTCTTTCTATTTATTTCTTCCAAAGTATCGTGTGCATTATCTTGGATCTTCGCATGTATTGTTATATTTTTGTCCCTAGAAAGAATCAAACCCTATTCTAGTTTGGTGCATCACCTTTCTTTATTTTTAGTATTTCTCTCTCTCAACCATGGTGCAACTTTAAGATCCAAGCAAGAACTCACCCATGGGAGCAATGTGCATGCATTAAGGGAAACATGACTCAAAACTCCATACTTCATTCCATTGTATTGCTCAAGATGAAAGGGTGTACAAATAGGGTTGGGGTATGCAACTCCCCCACAAATGTAGCCGTAAGAAATGGGAGTTACATTCCCAAAATATCTAGTCAAATGTAACTCCTATGATTCATGTAAGACCATAACGAGACCCTAGGACACCTAAGCATGGTGAATCACCTATGTCGAGGAATCCCATGTAAATAAAATAAATGCATGGAAAATAACCTACACAAAAACCCCCTGAAGCATAGCTTAGGTGGACTCATAGATGAAAGCAAGGAGAAGTGGGTCCTAGAAAGAAGCCTGATGAGGTACCCACGTATAAGAAACTCTCGAAATGTGGAGTAAAAAGGAGAAAACCCAGTGGGAAAAACTCCCCCCCAAAAGATAGATAAGCCCACTCTCTAATCTAAGAAAGATGGCAAAGATGGGTCCTGACCATAGACAAGCCTATAAAGGTACCCATGTACAAAGAGGTAATCTCTCAAAAATAAGATGAAGAGAGAAGAAGAGGGAGATGAGAGGAATGCAGAAGATGCCATGGACGTATTTGAACTCTTTGTAACTCTAGGAGGTCTCTTGGAAGAATCTCAATGACAAGATCCTCTACCTCTAGACTGAAAGAAGAGCCACCCACATCGAACTGTGTGCTTCCCCTTGAGAAGGAAAAAATGATGTACTGAAAGTCCACCCACTCCACATAGGAAACCGAAGGTAGTAGCACAAAGAACTCTGAGTCTGGTCCATGGAAGTGTGACATAGGTCTAGCAAGTGAGTGCTAGGGAACCGAAGGTAATGTCACGAAGTGCAGAACTATCAAAGTATGAAGGGTGACCACATATAGAAAGGATGTTCAACCGACGTGAAGGAAAAAAACATCCCCCACAATAGAAAAGGGATCCAAAAGCAAGGGTGGATCAATGAAAGTTTTCAAAAAGTTGAAGTGATAAGAGTCCCAAAAGGGGCACTCCCAACAATGGAGATAATGAACTCCTCTGATGAATCTGTAGATGGATGAGGAACCTATAGTACATCACAAGTAGAATCTATGAAAAGATGACTAAGGTCAGGAATATACTCATCCCAATGAGGGGATCGATAAACAAAAGAGTGATGTCAGATAGGTATAAGTCATCTAATGAAGGTAGAGGAGTGAAAGGGCCTTCACACTAAAAGTGGAAAGGAGGTGGGTGTGATGACTGTATAAGACTGAATAGGAGAATACTCGATATATGATGAGATGGAGGGGTGACAACACTCTCTGAAATAGTGAGAGGAGGAGAGAAGTCCTCTATAGTACTCTCGACATCAGAATTGGGTGCACAATCCTCATCATCAGAAGTAGAATCAAGTGAGTCTTGTGTTAGTGGGAATGACATCACACGAAGAACAAGAGGAGACAATTGGATCAACAACAACAATGGTGACATTATGTGAAGGGTCTCTATAGAGGGACTGAAGAATGCTCCAGACATGGTGGGTTGGATCTGAGTCTGCCATGTGAAACCAGAGAGATCTAGAGACATGCATCATCATGTGACAAAAAACATGGTCGCAAGTGTTGAGAAATTCTTCAAGACAATGATGATCAGTGGGTGTAGGAACTGGCCCAAGTAAGAAGGGTGAAAGACCCTTGTGGGCAAAGTAACATTCCATGGAAGAATCATGGGATGAGTAGTTATCTCTCCTAGTAAGAAGTGGCAGAGGTTGTAAGGTGATCCTATGATGCTCAAGTCTGGAAAGATAACTCTCCATGATGCGGAATCAAAAGTGCAAGGTGCACAAATGCAAGATGTCAAAATAGGCCGATAATGCATCTACATGTGTACAAAACCTAAGAGTAATAGTGTCTCCCCCAAAATGTGGCACTTTATAAAGTAGCGTGTTTACAAAATTGACAATGTCATCACGTAGTGTACAAAAAATCTTTCAACTTTGACTAAAGAAGTGCTCAAAACCAAGAAACGAGTCAAAAGTTATAACAAGAAAACAATTCCTGGAATTGATGGAAAATGCCAATAGGCTTTGCAAACATTAAAAAAGTTCTGAAATGGGTGCAAAGGGTGTTGTGTGGGTACTCGTTGGAAATGACATCAAATTTTAGATGGGGTTTTTTTATCTTGCGAGGGGGGAATCAGCCTCTGCCAACCCCGGACCTCACCCTCCATCTTTGACATGCATAGGAAGGGCATACATTAACAAGAAAATGAATCTAAAATTATTAAAATGCCAAAGAAATGAATGTTTTTCATCTTAAAACATTAAAAACAAGATTTATTTAACCTTAAAATAATTCTAAAAGGGAATGGGCCCAAGATGAGTTGGTTCACAGTTGACCGAGCTAGTTCCAAGTGAAATGTCACATGTTAGAGGTAGTTGGAAGGTCTGAAACTAGTGTCAGAGTCTGAGTTCCACATTGGAGTTGAACAGGTTGAAAACAATATCTCCACAATAAGAGCCATGTGCAGGGTGTAACCATTCACTGTAGGATGCCAGTACAGGTAGAGCTGAAGGATTGTCATAAGACCGACTACGTGTTGAAACAATAGATTTGTGTTGAAGGAGATGGTGTCGTGATTCACCAGGGGAGCTACTAAATTGAACCATAAATTTGTTGAGTGGAAAGGCCACGTACAAAGGAAACAAGTGTAACTACCAAGTGTAGAGCTAAACATGTGTCAGACTGAGATGGTGGAGACGTTGTGTTAGGGCTGAGTTGGAGTAGTGGATGTTGTGTTTGAGAGTCAAGCCAAGTCCATGAGATAACAAGGAACCACGAGACATGCCAAGAGATGCACGGGTGGAGGGAAGAAGAACCATGAACCAGGCACAAGCTGTAGCCAGAACCGACGTGTAAGAGTTGAAGGTAGAGCTCTGTGAAAAATGTTGTCGATGGTAGAAATTTTGTCAAATACAGGTGGTAGTCAAACCTAATGAAGCATATGACCTTTAGATCTGCAATGGAATCTTTTCCCCAAGTGTGGGACTTGCAAAAATGGGAAAAAACTCTCCAGATTGAAGGTTGGTTCCTCTACTCCTCTGATCAGATGTATGCATGAAATTTGTAGAGGTTTAACTCAAAATTCTACTCTAATTCTGCCAAGGAGACAAGGATAGAAAGAAAAGAAGATAAAACTAAACTAACAAGGTGATACACCAAAGGAGTGGTGAACATCTATTTCTACAGATTGACAGATTATAAAAATGCAACACAAATCATGCACAAATTGCTAAAATTGTAATGAAGGATCAGGATAGAAAACAACACAAGAAAGGATTGAAAATTCATTCACAGAGCTTGCATTGTCATTTCCATTTTTAAATACAGTGCATTACAACAAAAAGGAGGTAAAAAACATGTTGTAGTCCTAAAAAAGGTCTGATATTCCACAAATTCACTTGCCAGGGTGAAGGAGGGAGCCTGCAGAACATAAAAAATGTCAACCCTTTACAAATGAGCCAAATCTGGCTTTTAACAATGAAAACCGAGTTCAGGAAGGAGAAACGTGGGAAAATTGAAATGAATGATTCAACCACCAACAGATCCATCAAAATAGCATGGGTACCCTTAAAAGTTCATTCCCCAAGATTTTTGACCATGCGTTGGAGAAGAATGGAAGCCATATTGCATTAAAAATGGTGGTTGAATGTCGGTTCTACTCTTTTCCCCATGCAAAAGTGTTTTTTCATTTTTCTCTCACTAAACTCCACCAAAAAAACAAAATTGAAGATTCCATCATGTAGAGGACTTCAATAGCTTTCAATGACACCAAAATGAGAAAAATGAGCTCTGGATCGAAAGATATGCCCCTACGAAGATTTAGGAAAAAGCTAGGGGCAAAAATCGGGTCGGGTCGGTGGGCTGAAACCCAAAATTTTCCCCTTTTTTGAATTTGGGAAAAATTCCCAAAAATCTCCAGCCCCCCACCACTCCACTGCCACATGGCACATTCCCATTGGTTCATGGGTTCAAATGGCCATTTTACCTTTTTTGAATTTTGGAAAAAATTCCAAAATTTCTCTCCTTGCCCGCTCTCTTTGCCACGTGGCACACTTTGATTTGGCGCGGGCCTAAATCAATTTTCTTTCCTCTGTGGGCCCAGAAAAAATTTTCCTTTTTGCCTTTTGAACACTTTGGAAAAATTTCCAAATTCCTCCCCATGCCCACCTTGACCTCCACCCTTTGAGATGAGGACATGTGTCATCCTCCCATTAGTCCATGGGGATTTAACCAAAATTTTTTTTCCTCCTTGGCGGGCTTTGGGCCAAATTTTTCCCTTTTGCGCCATTTTACTATTTTGGAAAAAAGCCAAAATTTACTCCACCCCCTCCGACTCCCACCACCCTCATGGACATGTGGCACATTCTCATTCATGTGCCTTGGGCCTTAAAAATTTTTTTCCTTTCTTGGCTTGGGAAAAAAATTTTTTTTCCTTTGCGCCATTTTTGGAAAAAAAAAACCAACCCCCCCCTCTCGACTCTCGCCACGTGGCACATTCCCTCCTCTTTTCGCTGGGCCTTCAAGCCATTTTTTTTCTCTTGTGGGCTTTGGGAAAATTTTTTTTTTTGCCCCCCCCACTCTTTGATTTTTTCCAACTTACCTCCTGTTGACCCACCATTCCCATTCCGCCGCCACGTGGCACATTCCTATTGGTTGTGGGACCTTCCCAGGGAAAATTTCCCTCAAAAACTCCGTTGAGCCATAACTTACAAAATATAAGGAGTTAGAAGGAAAATTTTACCTTTCTGGAAAGGTGAGAAAATTCTCTATCTGATGAAGCCATTTCTAGATAATTTTGAGTGCCTGAAAAAAAAAAATTTGGTGAGGCACAAGGAAGGAAGGGAAAGAAAGTTCAAAAAATAAAGCAAGGGCTTATTTTGGATAACAATTTTGGACTCGGAGGGTCATCACCTCTTTGGATGAAGTGACCAGTGGCCTTTGAAGCAATCCATTGGGCATGGAGTCATCAACTTAACTACTTGGTACTCTCAACTCATTAGAAAATTTCTAGAAAGAAGATTGTGAGAGTAGAACATCACTTGATCTGGAACATGGCCTGCAAAGATGCATCCTTGGGACAACAAAGCTTGTGCCAAAGCACTTAGGGAAATGTAAAACTAAGCTACAACAAAAAACAATGTGCACAAGCACTTGGAGGAATGAAAATCTAAGCTAATATGTACAAGGTGAGGAGTTTCCCTTCTAGTAGCAATGCTTTAGATGGATTCCATTAACTGGAATCTGTAGTTCTTCACCATCCAATGTAGACAATTGGAAGGCATTGTTGTTCTTACATTTTGTGACCATGTAGGGGCCACTCCAAATGGCATCAAACTTTGAATGCCTTCTGGCTTTTCTCGGTCTGCATCCCATTTCAACACTAAATCTCTAACTTGGAAGGTTCTAGCCTTAGCTTTCCTATCAAAGGTTCTCTTGATCAAGGCTTGGTCCTTCTCCATTGTTTGGGCTGCATGCTCTCGATTTCTTGGAGTTCCATCAATTCTGCATATCTAACCTCCATGGGTTCAAACTCCAACAATTCAATTGCTTCATGAGTTCAACGTTGGCAACTCAAGTGACATAGGCAAGATTGCCTCTCTTCCATAAACAAGTCTGAATGGAGAGTTACCGGTGGATCTCTTGGGAGTTATCCTATCAGCCCATAAGGCTGATTTAAGTTTAGTGTGCCAAGTCCTCTGATTTTCATCAAGAGTCCTCTTGATGATCTTTAATAGGTTCTTGTTGGTAGACTCAGCTTGGCCATTACCTTGAGGGTAATAATTTGATGAAGTGCTCAGATAGATCCCATTCTTAACAGCCCATTCAGTTACCTTTGATCCTATGAATGCCAATGCATTATCTGATATTATAGTGGTAGGTATACCAAATCTGGTTACTATCCCCTCATAGAAGTCTAGAATGCTAGATTCATTTGCCTCTTTGAGTGCCACCGCCTCAGTCCATTTGGTGAAGTAGTCTATTGTTTTGTTAGAATCCACTTGTGTCCTTGGCTTGAGTTTGGGTTAATGACTCAATGAAGTCCAAACCCCATTGCATGAATGGCTGGTCAACTGAAATTGGGTGCAATGGAAGGGCTGTTAATCTTTCCTTTGCCTATGAAGAATGCACAATTTTTGCACCTCTTGATCCATGCATAACAATCACTAAACACCTTGGGCCAATAATAGCCAGCCTTCATAATCTTGAGGGTTGTCACTCTTGGAGAAAAATGACCCCCAGCTGATCCACCATGGAACTCTTCTAACATTCTCTTAATTTGATTTGTCCCAATGCATCTCAGCAGCACTCCATTTATATCCTTTTTGAACAAGACACCATCAACAAGTGCATATGGAATAGCCTACAATCTGAAGTGTCTTCTCTTGGTTTTGTTCATCTCTGGAGGGCATAGGCCTATTTGTAAGAAGTGCATTATGTCTTGGGTCCAGCAAGGAGTGAGCATACCACCATTCTCTTCTTGAACACCTCTTTGTTCTTGGTTGTCTTGCAATGCCAAAACAACATCCTTCCCATTGCTTGCTTCCATTGATTTTCTCAAGACCAGCTGCTCACACAATCCCTTTCCTCGGACCAGCTTGGTGACTTTGATCTCAATGTCATACTCCATGACATGAGTAATCCACCCTGCATGTTTTTCATTTAGGTCTTTGTTGAGGAGGAAGTCCTTAACTCCCACATGAGAAACCAACAGTTGAACCTTGTTGTTTGAAACTAGATGCTTAAATTTCTTCAAGCTCCTAATCACTACAAGAACATGCTTCTCAATGAAGGAATACCTCACCTCATAGTCCTCCAAGCTTTGGCTAAAGAAGGCAATTGGCTGCTCTGCATTTTCTTTGTTTTTTGTACTAAAATTGTAGAAATTGTATCATCACCTCCAAATGCATAAAGGATAAAATCCTTAGAGAAATCTGGGTTAATGAGAGTTGGAGCTTGTGAGATAGCCTCTTTGATTGCCTCAAAACTTGCCTTACCTTCAGCTATCCATTTGAAAGCCATACTTTTCTTCAACATCATAGTTATTGGCTTGACAAAGGGCTGCAAAGTCTGGAACAAACCTTGAACAAAATTGATTCTTCCCAAGAGAAACTTTGAAGGGCCTTCTTGTGACTTGGTAATGGTAGTGCTTTTATTGCTTAACCCTCTCTGGATCAATTGCTAATCCCTCTTTGGAAACAATGTGGCCTAGGAGCTTTCCTTCATGAGCTAGGAAAATACATTTTTTGGGATTCAAGGATACCCCAAATCTTCTACATCTTTGGAACACTTGTCTCAAATGAAAGAGATGATCTGCTGCACTTTTAGAAAATATAGTAATATCATCTAGGTATATCAGCACTATTTTGTTGATCAATCCCTTGAATGCCATATCCATTTCCCTTTGGAAGGTAGCTCGGCGTTAGACAACCCAAATGGCATTTTCCTATATGCATAGGTTCCCCATTTGGTGGTGAAGGCTGTTTTGAACTGATCATCCTCCTTTACCATGATCTGATTATACCCTGAATAACCATCTAGCAATGAAAACCTCTCAGAGCCAAGCAACAACTTGCAAAATCTGCTCCATAGAAGGAAGTGGGTAATGATCCTTGAGGGATGCTCTATTCAAATCTCTAAAGTCTACACACAATCTGATTTCTCCACTCTTCTTTCTAATTGGAACCAAGTTTTGCAACCCAGCTTGAATGCTTGATGGGAAATATGATACTTTCCTCTATTAACTTATTCAATTCCTTCTTCATGAGAGGCTCCATGTGTGGATTGACCGGTCTTTTTTTTTGCCTGATGGGTTTAGCACTTGGATCTAATTCAATTGTGTGTTGAGCTAGCTTGGGATTGAAACCTCTCAAGTCTTCATAGCTCAAGAAAATATATCAGGAACTCTTGGAAAGTTGCATGAACTCATACCTTTCTTGCTTGGTTGCCACTTTACCAATTTGAAGTGATTTGCCTTCCCCTTTGAGATGGGCACTTGAATCTTCTCCCTTGACTTGGATGTTTTCTTTCTCCTTCCTAAATTGATCATTAGGATTAAAGATGGACTCCAAAGTGACAAGTCCTTTTGGTAGTTTGTTGGTTCTCAGTTGTACCACTTGATCACCATATTGTTGTTCTAACTTTTCTTGATTTTTGGCTGAGAACTCAGCTTCTTCTTGCAAGAAATTGATGATTTGTTGGTCACTTTCAAACACTTGCCAACTTACATTATTGTGCACTGATGGCCTTACAATCACATGAATGTTTGGCTGCACTTTATCTTCCTTGATACTCTCCACAACATCAAAGGCTGCTCCAACTACTGCAAGCCTATCAACGACTTGGTTTTCTTTCCTAGGGATGGAGTTGATGCCAAAGCCTTCAAAATCCTCAATGAGGTCCCACACCCTATTCTTATAACTCTTGAGGAGGTCATTTTTGGCAGCATGTTGTCCTTTAACTTGATTAACAATCAGCTCACTATCACCAAAGACTTGTAAGTTTTTGATACCTCTCTTTCTTGACCAATGCAATCCTTGTATCAAAGCTTCATATTCAGCAGTGTTGTTAGAACATGCAAACTGAAATCTAAAAGCTGAATAATACTTAATGCCTTGAGGTGAAACAAGCATAGCTCCCCCCCCTGCACCTTGTCTACTTCTTGATCCATCAAAGAAAAAGCTGCCATACCTCATTGTCATCTTTATGGTCCGGCTTGGTGATGTTAGGAATAGGCTGATTTTCTTCATGCATGTAATAAACTCCTAGTTCAGATTCCTCTATTTCCTTGTAGGGATCAAAAGCATGTACCTTGCTTGCCCATTCATCAAGAGTCAAATCTGGGATGCTTCCAACTTTGGTGTCAGCTTCATCATGTGCTGGATAATCCTCTTGATCAAATGTTGAACAGTTGGCATTGATTGGGCTTGGAGTATGAGGCTCAATGTGAAAGTTTGCAATAGGTTTGGACCTGATTGTGGCCTTAGTTCCATATCTGGTCCAAAACAACATGTGTGACCAATCAGTAGATAAATAGCCTCAATTCTAGTTGTGAAATCCCTTGACAAACATAGGGAAAAAAGTGGTGGTAAATCTATCATTGACACATCTTGCAAAATAGTGACATTGGGGCATGCATGCAAAGTGAGGCTCAAATATTTAATTACCCTACCTATTTTATTACTGTTGTCCCATCTAGTTGCACCACCCCTTTGGATATGACTTCATATTGGAGGCCCAGCTGATCAGCTATTTGCTTGGGCATCACAGAACTACTTGCCCCAGAATCAATCATACAATTGTGTACTAGTTTATCCCCAATGATCAATGAAACATAGAATGGAGGGCTTCAAAACTTTACCTTGTTGTCCTCAAGCTTCCCCTCGGGATTTGAGCAAGCATTTGTGAGTACCTTCTCTTGCATATGAGCTTGTTGATTTGAAGTTGACCAATTCTTCATGGCAGCTTGTAGTAGATCCCTTTGGCCTGGGATGGATAGTGATTCCCACATAGATATATTCACATTTGTCTTCTTCATTTGTTCAATGATGTTAAATGGGGATGAAACATCTCTTTTTGCCCCTTAGCCTACACATTCTTTTCTTGTACATGGGCTATAACAGCTGGCATTTGAGCTGGTCTAGAAGGTGGCTTGGGTTGTCCTTGCACATTTGGAACTGCATTTTGCTTGCCAACACTTTGTGGAGTGATGGAAGGTTGTGGATCACTGGAGCTAATGACTTCCCTTCACCAATATTCCTCTTCTTTGACCATGTGTTAGCTGCTACATTTTGAGAAATTGTTTGATTCATACCACAAAAATCTTCAGCCTACCAATTCACAAGTGTAGTCTCATTTGGAGTTGTATTTTCTTTGAGATGTTCCTTGTTGTTGGTTTGTTTCTTGACTCACCTCACTCTCTATGCCAATTTTTGTCACCATCAAAGCTTGGTTCAAAGCACCATTGAAGCACATAGACTGGTTGTGAGGTTCATTGCATGGGAAACACCAATCATACTCTTGAGCTATATTATTTTGCACTGGCACTAAGGCTTTAGAGGTAGATGCAACATTGGGGTTATAGGGCTGAAATGGTCTATTGGTAGGAGGCCTTACTTGATTTTGATTTGCAGCTGGATTGGGTGGCCTATTAGGCTGATATGGTTGCCTATTAGGCTGAGTTTGAGACTGATAAGAAGGTCTAAAACTTTGGGCTTGTTGCCTCTTGAGTGTAACCAGCTCATTGCCTAAATTTTGTAATTGTTTCATGACTTCTTGAAGTTCATTTGAGGCACTAGAGGATGAAGTAGAAGTTTCATTTGAACTCTGATTTCTAGGAGTGGGAATAGGAGCTAAAGTAGGTGCTTGACTAGTGCTTGGGTTTTCCAAGTTTGGATATAAGGGCATGGGAGGCCTAGGCGCTAGTTTACCAGCTTGGATCAAACAATTCTCAGCCCTAATGGATGATTATAAGCTGCAGGTATATTTGCACCTCCCATGGATTGGATTAACATAGAAATATCAGAATTTAAAGCTTTGAGATAGTATAAGAAAGCACCTTCAGTTGTTGGCCTTATTGTCCTTTGGGATTCTATCCCATGTCCTTTGAAATCTGAAATTGAAGTCTATTAGTTGCTCATTGGGAGCTCTCTTGATAGTTGTCAGTTGTTCCAATAGAGACAAATTATCTCCCTTTTCTCCAAACTGCTCATGGAGAGCTATATGCACAACTGGTTCCAATTTTGGATAGAGCCTACCCCAAGGCTCCTGAACCATTACAAGGCTTTCCCTTTGAATGAAGATGCCAACAATTTGACAGTAATTTGCATCTCAACAATCTCATGGATTGCACAAACATTAGCAATGTCTTTGACATGATCACCAGGAGTGGTCTGATTTTCCCCAGTAAAGTATGGGATGTTCTTTAATGCTGCAACTGGAACTAGGTTTTGTGCATTGAGAGAAAGTGGGCTGCTGCCAGTGAAGTTGACATAAGGGTTGTGTTGTGCCATTTTGATTGGCTTGAGAACCCTTGTTGATTGGGTGAAAGGTCTACCAGGTGGAGGAGTTGATAGAGTTCTGTTTGGTGGAGATGGAGACCTTTGAATTCTTCTTCCCTCTCTCTCTTCTTCTAGGGATAACTGTAGATACTCAGAAAATCCCTCTTCTCTGGCCCTTGACCTTGTTTGGATCCTTCTCATGAATCTTCAGACTTGGACTACTGAAACTAGTTGATTTTATCTCTTTGGAGTCGCCAGATGTGCAAATCAGGGCTCTTTTAAGCAAGAAACTTACAAAAATGCACATCAACTTTTTGTTGTAATGAAGATGAAGACCTCTAAGGTCCCACTGGGTGTGCCAAAACTATTAGTGCAAATCAGCAACACCCCTAAATGTTTTTGGATCTCTAGTGAGAATTGGGTCATTTAGTGTGTGTGATGCACACAACATGGAATCTTTTCCCCAAGTGTGGGACTTGAAAAAATGGAAAAAAACTCTCCAGATTAAAGGTTGGTTCCTCTACTCCTCTGATCAGATGTATGCATGAAATTTGTAGAGGTTTAACTCAAAATTCTACTCTAATTCTGCCAAGGAGACAAGGATAGAAAGAAAAGAAGATAAAACTAAACTAACAAGGTGATACACCAAAGGAGTGGTGAACATCTATTTCTATAGATTGACATAGATTATAAAAATGCAACACAAATCATGCACAAATTGCTAAAATTGTAATGAAGGATCAGGATAGAGAAAACAACACAAGAAAGGATTGAAAATTCATTCATCAGAGCTTGCATTGTCATTTCCATTTTTAAATACAGTGCATTACAACAAAAAGGAGGTAGAAAACATGTTTAGTCCTAAAAAAAAAGGTATGATATTCCACAAATTCACTTGCCGGGGTGAAGGAGGGAGCTGAGAACATAAAAAAATGTCAACCCTTTACAAATGAGCCAAATCGGCTTTTAACAATGAAAACTTGAGTTCGGGAAGGAGAAAATGGGAAAAAAATTGAAATGAATGATTCACCACTTGACTAGATCCATCAAAATAGCATGGGTACCCTTAAAATTTCATTCCCAAGATTTTTGACCATGTTGGAGAAGAATGGAAGCCATATTGCATTAAAAATGGTGGTTGAATGTCGGTTCTGCTCTTTTCCCCATGCAAAGGTGTTTTTTCATTTTTCTCTCACTAAACTCCACCAAAAAAACAAAATTGAAGATTCCATCATGTAGAGGACTTCAATAGCTTTCCAATGACACCAAAATTGAGAAAAAATGAGCTCTGGATCGAAAGATATGCCCCTTTGAAGATTTAGGGAAAAATTGGGGCAAAAAATCGGGTCGGGGGGCGAAACCTAAAAATTTTCCCCTTTTTTGAATTTGGGAAAAATTCCCCAAAAATCTCCATGCCCCACCACTCCACTGCCATGTGGCACTTCCCATTCAG
The DNA here is from genome assembly GCA_018340775.1 of Taxus wallichiana var. yunnanensis. Taxonomy (NCBI): domain Eukaryota; kingdom Viridiplantae; phylum Streptophyta; class Pinopsida; order Cupressales; family Taxaceae; genus Taxus; species Taxus wallichiana. The sequence goes on along the minus strand of CM031237.1, from coordinate 330,912,337 downwards.
TCCATGGGTTCAAATGGCCATTTTACCTTTTTTGAATTTTGGAAAAAATTCCAAAATTTCTCTGTTGCCCGCCCTCGCTCCTCACCACATGGCACACTTTGATTTGGCGCGGGCCTTAATCAATTTTCTTGGGCACGGGCCCTGCTGGGAAAAATTTTTCCATTTTGCCTTTTGAACACTTTGGAAAATTTCCCAAATTCTCCCCCCCCCTCTGACCCCTTGAGAATAGGACATGTGTCATCCTTCATTATTAGTCATGGATTTAACCAAAATTTCCATTTCCTCCTTGGCGGGCTTGCGGGCCAATTTTTTCCTTTTGCCCTTTGCTATTTTGGAAAAAATCCAAAAAACTTACCCCCCCCCCCCTTGGTTCTCATGGACATGTCACACTTTCATTTGGACATGGGCCTTAACATTTTCATTTCTTTGTGGGGCTTTTGGGAAAAATTTTTTTTTCCTTTTGCCTTTTTTTTTTTCAAAAAAAAATTTTTCAACTTACCCCCCCAGTCGACCTCGCCTCTGGCGCCACGTGCACCTCTCTCATTGGGTGGGCCTCAAGCCATTTTTTTCTCCTTGTGGGCCCGTGGGAAAAAAATTTTTTTTTTTGCCCCCCCACCCACTCTTTGGAAATTTTTTTCAACTTACCTCTGACTGACCATTGCCATTCCCATTGCCACCCACGTGGCACATTCCTATTGGTTGTGGACCTTCCCAGGGAAAATTTCCCTCAAAAACTCCGCCGAGCCATAACTTGCAAAATACGAGGAGTTAGAAGGAAAATTTTACCTTTCTGGAAAGGTGAGAAAATTCTCTATCTGATGAAGCCATTTCTAGATAATTTTGAGTGCCTGAAAAGTGGAAAAATTTATCCAAGCAAGAACTCACCCATGGGAGCAATGTGCATGCATTAAGGGAAACATGGCTCAAAACTCCATACTCCATTCCATTGTATTTCTCAAGATGAAAGGGTGTAAAAATAGGGTTGGGGTATGTAACTCCTCTACAAATGTAGCCATCAAGAGGTGGGAGTTACATTCCTAGAATAGCTGGTCAAATGTAACTCCTATGATGCTCTATGATGCATGTAATACCATAATGACACCCTAGGACACCTAAGCATGGTGAATCACCTATGTGGAGGAATCCCATGTAAATAAATTAAATGCATGCAAAATAACCTACACCAACATGTACCTATTAAAACATTCCTTGTGATCTCTTGGAATGTTGGAAAAAGAGCCTATGATGTTGGAAAGGGAATCTAAAGTATCCTTGTTAAATGAAAGAGGATCCAATGCCTCCTTCTTGACTAAATCTTGGAAGGAATCAATGAGTTCTTCCAATGATGAATTCTCGGTGAGCAGAAGGAATCCATGTTTTTGCACATAGTTGATAACCTCATCCAAACTATTGAAGGAATTTTGATCAATAGATTGAAGTTCAGAGATGACATCTTTAATCATGTCATATCTAGCATTCATAATGCGGATCCATACTTGGGACAAGCTCTCAGTTACTGATATGAACACATTCTTACTCATGAGAGTGTGGGAGTTGAGGTAACTCATCTAAGACATAAATGGGAACATCTCATCCCAATGGATCTTTCCTTTTCCAATCTCCTCTCTTGTTTTCTTCACTTCCAAAATAATGGAAATAACATACCTGAATAGAGAGAGGACCTTTAGGAGTAATGGATTTCCTTTCTCGAAGATCTTCTCAATCAATTTTTCATTAGCATTCCCTTGCTTTGTATGCCCTTGTACCTACTTGATCATCTTAGGTTCAAAACTATTGATTGAATAAATGTATTACATAAGAGGGGGAGGTACTTGGATTCGGTTCCACAAAAGGTTAAATGTAGGTAGTGAGGGTTCTCACACTCTCCTCTACTCGATTATTCATATTTATTCTTGATTTTGAGTGAGTGTGTGGGAATAATATTCCTTGAATAAATGATCATCATCTTCATGTGTCACTTGACCGAAAGAGATGCAGTTTAACTCATAATATTATCGAGTCATCTCCTCCATGGGTTTCACTACTTTTGGTTGATAAACTTATACATACTGATTACTAGAGACTCCACAAAAAAGTGAGAAGTTACTTGTTATTTCTTACCTCATTTGGTCCTCAAGATATTTGTGATGGCCTTAATGTTAGGCCTTTTTGGTTTTTGTGTCATTCTTATTTCACTCATGAGAAACTCTTGGATCCATGGGAATGTATCTTCTGGATTATATATGATGTTTTCCATAGGGACATCTTCAGGAGCTTGGTGAGGGATCATATATTACTCATTATGGGAAGGTTTTTACACAGAGAAAGACACATTTGAATTCCAATAAGGATTAGGAGGATGTGATGGATAAATCTTACATAGATCAAGAGGATCCATGGAATATTTTATGATTCTCACCTTCTTATGAAGCTTCCTATAATAGGGAACCTCTATGTGCCCTCTTTTCATTATCTACCTTTTTGAATATTTTTTCCCAATGGATCTCGGTTGTACTGGAATGAGGTTTGGTTGCAATTTTTCTTCCCTTAAGGTGAAAACATATTACCATGTTTTGAATGCATGTTTAAGAACACTATTATACAAATGGAATCAAGTGAAACCAGAATGGTTTCTTATTCTTGCATACTTGGTGATTCACGTGAAGATCACCCATTTACCTTTCTTAACCCCATAGTACTTCTTTAATTAAATCAGATTTGGGGATGCTTATGTACCTTCTTACTCATATGCATCCCATGGGAAAATATGTTATTTGGATCCTTCACGTATGATGGATTCGAGTACCTCGATAGCTTGATTATATCACTTTGGCTTGCTTCTTGGAGATATGATGGCAGATGTAGGATATGATGACCCTCAACTTACTCCATGAGCTTCCCATTTCAATTTTAATCATGATGAAACCCTTTTCACTTCAAAATTCACTCCCTTGACTAAGATTTCACCTGAGTTGAAACATGCCTATGACATCTGGACACCTTTACTCAATTTTCTCCTCGTGGAAATGGATTTCATTCTCCAGATGGGATGATTGACCTCTGAATGGAACTTGAGGATGAATCACATGTTTTTGACCTCCAAATTACACTAATATCATCACTAAGCACTCTCATTATGTATGCATTATTTTCAAGCTTGAGATGATTTCTAGTATCACTTATGACAATACTTTCTCATCATTTTGATTTCTTGCATCAAGTTGTACCTTGCATAGATCACCTCAAAAGTGATGATTTTTGAGACTGTGGGGTTTTCTTTCCTATTTGGGCCATGAAAACAATTCTTGACCTTGCGATGATGGAAAAAAACAACAAGATAAGTAAAACGAGAGATACCACAACTTTCTGGGATCAATTCCAAATCATTCTATTTTTAGCATGTCTTATCTAGAAATGCCATTTTTTTGCATGTTTTACTTGTTCTTGTCTTCTAATGTTCTTAAATCATTTAGATTATTGGAATTGATCAATATTTACAAATATTATAACTTTATATTTTTAGATGGCCCTTTTCCTAAATACAATTATATTTTATAAAGTTTCCGAATTACCATCTTATGATGTTTCTTAATTTTCAGGATATTTAAAATGCTAAGAATTCATCAATTTTGGGAAACATATTATTTATAGAAAACTAATTTTCATAGCACATACTATTTTTAGAAACTATACTTACTAGTGTCAGGTTGCAACGAAACCACCATCAAAATGTTCTGCTTCACACAAAGATCTTCTGCTATGAATTTCATCATTTTCCGTTTGCTAGATCTCTGTGAAATTGAGAAAGTAGGTTTTAGGGGTTTGAAATCTCAGTTTTATGTTGTAAAAACTATAGAATCAATGAATTTTCTGTTATAGTCTTCCCAAATGTGTTTTGGAGAGGAAACTACTAGAAACATTTTATGGTAATCTGATGTTTGTGTGATGAGTTATAAGTAAATCCTCATTTTAGTGGCCATGGATGTATGAAATGATTTTGATATCACCTATGCATAAAATGGATTTATTGAGGGTGTTGCAGCAACAGAAAAATTCATGAAAAATGGTTAAGTGTTGGGTAAATAGAGAGTTAAAGAAGTTATGATATGTTTTCCAACTCACTTGTTAACTATAACTTGAACCTGGGTAAGAATGGAGTTTACATGGGGTTTAAATATGGTGTAATTGGGAAAATTGGGACAAAAAAGAAAAAAAATTCACCTTGGATAAATATTGTGACAAGTGGAAGCATGGGAGGAGAGGTGGATGAGATGAGGGGATGAGGAAAACACCTGGGGGCTGGGAAAATGCACATCTTTGAGATGTGTGAGGTCATGTGGAGGTCTAGGAGCTAAAAATTTTCATGGGGCACATTTTATTATCCCTATTATCCCCCTTTGGGTATATATGACAATTGGGACAAAAAATTTCACAGATGGTGAGGGACTGAGGGTGCACATTTATGACCGTCTAGTCCCCCTTGCACTATGAGGGTAATTGGGACACACATAACATAAAAGTGAACCTTTGAGAGGAGGATAAGGGTGAATTTTTTTCCCCTCATATACACCTTATCTCTAAGGGGAAAATTGAGACAAAAGGAAGTGAAAAGTGTGCCTAGACCAAGAATGGAAAACCAAATTTTCCTTAGATGTCCATAAATATATAGGAAACTTGTGTTTTGACCCCGGAGGCTTAGGATTATGTTTTGGGGTCAAATATTATATTATTTTGACTCCAAAAAAATTATAAGATCAATGGAAAAACTTTCAAAACTTTAATATGCCTGCAATTAAAGATTTAGGCCCATTATTTTCTGGAACCGAGAGGGGCAGTTGCATTGTTTTCAAAATTCTTCATGAAACCTTTAAGCTTTAGATAAAAATGAATGTTAAAAACTTGTAGATAACTCTCGTATATTTCCAATTCATGTTTTATTTCCTCATAAATACTTATGTATCTTCTGGAATCATCCAGAGAATTCAGGTTTCACCATTAGAGTATTTGTTTCGCACCTGTAAAACTGTTGTTGAGAAGATTGTCCTGTGCCTAAGAAAATATTTCCTAAAACTTCCCAATTTTCCTCTAAAAAAATTCAAGAATCCCTAAAAAGACCTCTAGATTCTTAAGATATTTTTTGAAGTCTCTCTAGAGAGTGTATACAGGCTCCAAAATGACCAAAATTGGCCTTTCTAGACTTGCAGGAAGACTAGTCTTTAACTAAACTTCACTGAATAAAACATGAAATTTATCAAAATTACTTACAAAATTAAGCATGATTTAAATCATCATTGGGAATTTATTTAGGGCCATGGTGATGGTTCAATTGGAGAGAGGTTGGCCAGAAGGAGGGTTCAATGAGATCGGGAAGCAATATTTTGCATTATGGGATTAGTTGTCATGCTTTAAAATTTGAATTTTTAGGCTAGTCAATTTACATGACAACATGTTGTTAATGTATTCTTATTACAATCCGTAGCTTATGATGATGTATTTTTTATACTTTTATTCACTAAAAGGAAAAAACTGTAATGGTATAGAAGTCTATGAATTGTTTTAATCCATTCATGCGATGAGATTGGAGAGGCAAATTGCCAATAGTTTGAAGAAAAGGAAGAAAATATTTATCTATTGGTACAACTGAAAATTATCAAGATATCTCCTAATGATCTTATGGATTTATAAGTAGATTAGATGGAAGATGTTGAATCACAATTTTCTACATCTAAATACCTCATCCAAGGAAATGATAAACATGATAAGATAGTAATAAGGCCATGAATTTCAGAAAATTAGGTCATCTAGAAAGTCTTTGAAAATGATGAAAAAATTATCTGATTCATCAAAAATGAGGAAAAATATTCATTAGACTCGAAACCTGAATTGCATGAAAGCTATCGTGAGTTGATCATACAATCAAGGAAAAATAAATTTCCTAGAGGAATGGTCACAATTGAATATATTTTCATCCTGGATGATGAATTAAAAATGTAAAATAAGAACGTAGAAGAAAAGGAAGAAAACTACTAACCAATCACCATTATACAAGATAAATAGTTGGTTCTTTGGAAAGGTATGTGATGAAGCTGAAAAAAAAGATTTTGTTTCCTTGTGTCAAAATACAGTGATATTATTTCATGAAGCTATGAAGATCTTAGAATTTTTGATCCAAATATTTCTCAAAATGCTATGTATCTTGACCCCAATGCCAAACTAATAAAAAATTAGAGGCATGTCAATCCTAAAATAGAACCCCGCATGAGAAAATAATTATCCAAACTCATAAAAAATAACATCATATTCCTCATTAAGTATTCTTATTGTGTAGCTAACTTGGTCCTATTAGGAAGAATAAAAGATAAATTAGGCTATGCATGGATTTTAGAGACTTAAATGGAGCTTCCCTCAAGGATCACTATCTTTTCCTTTCAATGGAACACATTTTGTAAAAAGTGGTGAGGGATGAAAGGTTATCCCCTTTAGACGGTTATTCCAACTTTAACCAAATCAGAGTTAAAGAAGATGATCAACATAAGATAGATTTAAAAACCAAATGAGGAACATATGATTATGAGAAGATTCCATTTGGTATAACTAATGTTGGTTCTACCTTTCAAAGGGCCATGGATATTGTATTCAAGGGTTACATAAACAAAATTACCCTCATTTATTTGGATGACATCACAACTTTCTCAAGAGCAGGTGAATATAATATAAAAAACCTTGAGAAGTGTTCAAAAGGTGTAAGGATTTTGGAGTATCACTCATTCCAAAGAAATGCATATTTTTCAGTTCTGCAGGGAAAACGTCTGAACCTTGTTGTCTCAAAATAAGGTATTTTCATTGACCTAGAAAGGATCTCAACCATTCTTTCTCTCTTATTATCATTGCATAAGAAATAAGCTTTATATTTTCTTGGAAAGATTAATATTTTTAGGAAGTTCATTCCTTACTTTGCAGAATTATCAAGACTATCACCTTAATGCCAATGAAGGATGAAAATTTTAAATGGACCAAGGAGGGAAAGGACAAACTTATCAAGATAAAACAATAAATTGATCTAGCACCCACTCTCATCAACCCATATTATTCATGAGACTTAATTCTCTATGCTAATGGAGCTAAAGCTAGTATTTCCACGGTGCTGACACAACAAAATGATGAAGGTTCAGAACAACCAGTAGATTTCTCCAGTAAGAGATTAAAATAATTTGAGTTAAGATACAACCACTTAAACAAAAAGTTTTTTCCATCATGAGAGATATTAAGAAATTGAAATGTATGCTCACAACTAACCACATCAAGGTATTGGTCTCCCATCCTAGTGTGAGAGACTTCATCATGGGATTTGAGATCAATGAAAAGAGAGATGGATTGGTGAAAAGAATCATGGAGTATAATGATACTATAAAGGACATGAAGATGGTTTGAGGAAAATATTGTGTGAACAAATGGATTTTAATGTTGAGAATGATCAAGAAGCATCTTATGTCTTGGATGAAGAGTAGGAATAATCTACACCAGGTCCACCTAATGACAACAACTAGATAATCGATATGGTATTATTATTATATATTGGTGAATATCCTCTTGGTTTGAACAAATATAATACATTACATTTAAGGTTTCAGTCCATTCCTTTTGCATTGATAGGAAAATTTATTTTTAGGAAGAACCTAGATGGAGTGTTACTAAGATATATTACAAGAGAGAAAGTGAACAAAGCTTTGGTAGAATTCCATAACAAATTTTATGGTGGCTATTTCTTAGAAAATTCCATAGAAATTAAAGTCTTGAAATCAATATAATTTTTCCTATGTTGTCCCGCATTCACATCAATGGGTTAGGAAATGAAAATAATGTGCTTTCTTTAGTGACAATAATAAGTTGACATCCTTCCTACTTCATCTAATTCAATTGGATAAACTTTTTCTCAATGAGGAATTGATTTTATTATTATGATTGATATAGTATCAAGCATGGTTCATAAATGAGTTTTGGCAGTGAATGATTACTTTACCAGGTGGATAGAGGCTGTGGCACTCAAGGATATAACCAAATCATCCATCCTTGATTTTTGAAGGATATTGTAACAAGGTTTGGGGTTCCCCAAAATATCATTTCTAATAATGCTAAGGCCTTCTTATCCTATAAAATTTATGACCAAGACCTCAATCATGGTATTTAATTGAAAAAAACCTCCAATTATTACCCTCAAGGTAAAGGCCTAGATGATTCTACCAACAAAAACCTTATAAGGATAATGAAGATAAAAATAAAGATGAATTAGAGGCAGTGACATACCAAGATAAAAATTCTCTTTTCTTGATATAATCACACCTATGAGAGCACTAGGCACTTCTACCTTCATCCTTGTATATGGTAGAGAGGTTAAAATTCCATTATCTCTTAAATTTCCTTCATTGGAGCTCGCACATTAGTTGGAATTGGAAGGTGAAGATGAAAGAATATTTTGAATGGAGGAGTTTTCTAAACTTGAAAATTTGAGGAAATCTATATTGATCAAGTTAGAAGAACATAAAAGATCAACCCAAAAATGGTTTGATACGAAATATAATGCACAAACTTTAAAAATAGGGGATCTAGTTCTAAAATGGGATGTGGGAAGAGTTAAACCAAGGTGCCACTCTAATTTTGATGCAATTTAGAGTGGACCATGTGTCATCACTTCCTCTAAGAAGGATAACGCTTTTGAGTTATCTAAGGTTGATGGGGAAGAACTTTGAATCCAAGTTAATGGGATTTATCTCACATATTCTCATTGAGTTTGTTTGTTGCATCCTGTAAATAAGTTGTTTATTTAGTTCTCTTTTCATGTTATTATTGGAGGGTCCCTCCTTCTGTGTGTTGTGATCATTGATTGGGTGTCTCTTCCCTTGATCCTTGTCACGATATCTTGAATAAGTTCTTTGTGGAACAAGTGTTATTAGCTCCATTTACATTCCACAGGTTAGATGAGGCCACATAAAAAAATTTAAAACCCATGCCAAATTTTGAGAAGCTGTGGAACGAAGAGGCAAGGCACCAAAATTCTACGTCGAAAGGGACAACATGGTTTCAAGATAAATTTTCAAGATTATATGCTAACTCCATGCCCAATTGATATACTATACTAATGATCAAATCATCGACCAGGTAGATGTACCATAAAAATTATCTAAACTATTTTCCAAAATAGAACCCATGCTATTTGTAAAACTTCATTCAAGTTGTAGACTTGAGCGAATTTATAAGAAAAACCCACACAACAAAGAAATTTAGTGTCTCATAGAAAAGAAAATACTAACAACCATGCAGATTTTGCAAAGTCCGCATAACAAAGGAACATGACCATAGAGACATATTACATGGAACAAAGGTAAAGGAATATATGATTATCTATGTGAAATAAATTGAAGCTTGGGAATGATTAGAAAATTCATGGGAAATAGGCCACACAAGTTGAAAGACTCGTGGAACAAAGAAAATTCAAAAGTGTGTGGCATAGTGAAAATTTTGAAAATCCACAGAACAGAGAGTTTGCAATACAAGGGAAATGTTGTGAGAAGGTATGAATCTATGGAATCTAGTATACTTCACAAGATGAAGAATTATAGATCCATGGATGAAGAAAAATAATTGTGTAATTAGGCATTGTTCTCGGATCAAGATGAAGATAAAAAAGAAGCCATGGTACATTGGAGGTTTTCAAAACAAATATAAAGTTACAGAAGATGGGATCAAGGTGACAGAACATTAAAAATATTTGGAACTCAACAAATCCATGCCTAATTTAGAATATGAACTCAACCACTCGAACAACCAACATTAAGTTTTGAGTAGTTTTTCCTCCTACTATGGAAATCTAATGTTGTGTGATTGCATCAATATCAAGAACCCATACCTGGTCTAGGAAATCAATGGTGATTGGTCCTTGGTGTTGGTAGGGTTGTTGAATTAATTTATCGTTGGTTGTAATATTTTCCCTCTTCCTCTCTTTACAAAAATTGCTATTTGTGTAACTATGAAAGCACATGTAAATGGTTCAATTTTTCTGCTACGTCCAAGAGTTCTTCACTTTTGATCTCAAAGATTTTTCTCTCAGACCTTTGAAATGCACCTATGAAGGTTTCACACACCTTAACTCTATATGGTTGTAAATGGATGAGTTATTGATATTATATGCAATTGTGATCTCTATCCTCAAACACATTAGTGTTTAATGTGAATATTTCAATTCTATTGCTCACATTCAAACACATTCTATTTATTTATTCCAAAGTCCTATGTGTATTATGTTGGATCTTCACATGTATTATTATATTTATGTCCCTAGAGCCAAAATCGGACCCTATTTTAGTTTGGTGCATCACCTTTCTTTATTTCCAACATTTCTCTCTCTCAACCTTGGTTCCTTGGAATATTTAGGATATGATTAGATAATTGTAGTGTAGTTTTTGTTACTTAATATTAGTGAGCTAGTGTAGAAGGATCCATTATTATTTAGATATTTACCTCAAAATGCACCATTTTCCCACACTTTTGAGGTATTTACATGTTTCATTGAAGTGTTGATCTTGGTCTCAGTGAAGGGTGCAATCTCAAGTGACAACACATACCTTACAACCTTTTCTCGGGGCCATCCTCAACATGTAGAACACATATATTGATCCTATATAACTCCTTTATGTAGTCTTTGATGTTCATATCCTTTTGTCTGAAATTTTGTAGCTTTCTAAACAAAGTAATGTGAAAATTCAAAGGCATAAAATTGGCCTTCAACTTGGTCACCATCCTATCCCTAGAATTTATCTTCACCTTACCTTTCATATGTATCTTAGCTTACACATGATCCCACAGAATAAAAACATGGACCTTCAAATTTTTATAAGAAAAAAATACCTTTTGGGCTCCTCTATTGTCTCACATTCAAAATAATTCTCCATCTCAGCTATCTAGCCAATAAATTCCTCAACATTCAAAATCATATAATAAAAAGGAGTTTCCATATTTGAATTGGTTCTAATTTTTTAACAACCATGAGAAATATTATCTTATCCTCATTCTCCATGTCATATACTTCAAGTTATTTTGCTCCTTCAACCTCATCTTCACTCACATCTTCCATATGGTATTATCTCCATCATGTTGTCTCCATAGAATCCAAACTTACTTGAATTAATCTCATTATATATTACATGTATGAAACTCTTGTTTCCATTTATCCTCTACTAGAAACATTCCCTCAATGTGCTATCTTGTAATCTTTTGTTTCTCGACTTTATTCTTGACTTAGTTGGAGTCTTGTTCTTCAAACAGTTTCCCAACAAGGAAAACCTTTCTTTGATACCAAATGGTGCAAGCACAAGGGTGTGTGAAATCAAGGATAACCTTTAATTATGTGATGCAAAGTTTATCACTCTTCTATGAACACACATGAACACTTCCACAACCTTGGAACAAATCAATAAACTATTCCCATTAATGAATTCATTACATAATTAATGCACATAATCTTGAGCACACTCTACCACTTGCACACATGCCTCTACAATATTGTTTCATTACAAATATGGAGAAATAAATAACTACTTCCCTGTCTAACCTTACTGGTGTAGATACATGCTCTATTTTTTTCTAGAGAGTCTTTTCTTGTCTCCCCCCTTCACGAGATTCCTTTCCCCCATCATATACTAATACATACTAGGTATTTTCATCTCCCCAAGGACCCAATAAACACTTATTGTATGAATGGTTATCTCAAGAATCCATTATTTTACCTTTATTTCTGATTTCAAGCCTTCAGTTAGTGTTTGGTCAGCAAAAAGTCAACGTTTCATCCGCATGGTAGCAGTTCTATGTCACTTAGCAAAACTCCAAAACTGAAAGTGTGAAAATGATATTTATTGAAAATATATCTTCTCAAGGATTCCTTATAAGACCAACTTCACCATGCCACGTGAAAACCATAAGAAAAACAAATAAAACAAACAATAAATTCACTCTATTTTTTTGGTAATTCAAGATTACTTTTTTGTCATGGATTCTCCTACGTCACAATCTCTCTCATAATTTCAGGTTAGGAAAATTACACCCCGACCCTATTCTAAATTAAGGATTTGATCACCCTCAATTTTCCATGGCTACCTATAATATCCATCTCCACATTATTTGACAATGGGGCATGGTATTCTACATATACATGGAATATTTAGTCCTACACATGTATGTGTACACCTTCCTTGATTCTAATTATTATTAAAAATTTCATATTTAATTTCAACATATTAAAATTTAATTTTAATTTTTTATTACATAAACATTGAATACATTCTTATGTTGCAAGTTTGTCTTTTCAAGGCAACGTGTATCCATTCAAATGATTCTACAATCAAGCGATCAAACAAAGATAAAGTTTGTTTACACACTCTGATAAGTTTTTATTTAAATATGAATATTCTATTTATTAGATTAAAGTTGGGGACATATGTAGACGTTTAAATTTGGTAATTAGGTACTTTAAATTATTGATTTGACTTATATCCCTTAATCATGACAGTATGCACAAGAAGAGATGAAACACACTATCCTAATCCTTCATAAGGTATACAGATAATTCCTATTCTTTTACTTTTCTACTCAAATAACTATAGGACTAATCTCATTTAAAAAAATCATGCATCTCTTGTTAGACTTTCTCAAATATCCACTAGCTACATTCTACATCCCAATACTCTACCATACATATTTTGATAGGAACATCATATGGTTCTATCCATGTTCAATGGTTCTGACCTCAATGGGATAGTAATAAAGTTTTATTGTATTTATTTTATTTTCATTTCTTAGTCAAACTTAGTGTGAAATAATATCTAGTAGAATGTATAAAAATAAGTTATATGCAATCATTTACTCACTTGGAATTTTCAAGATCTCGTGTAGCAAAATAATATTCAGTATTAAGATAATATTCCCCAAAATTCTCTAAATTAAGATAACACATTAAGATAAATCTATACACGGGTCTGAATAATTCTACACTAGGTTAAGAGTAGACCAAGCCAAGTCAATAAAATACCATATTCAAATCAAGATAACATAAATTCATCCAAAAGACACTTTAAAGGGGATTTTGATCTAGTAATTATAAATTTACAAGAACTCTATTCCAACATGATATAGGGGATGAATAAAATAAACATAATACTAAACCAACATTCCAACTATTAGATTCAATGACATCAAACAAATAAATTTCTCTTATCTTCATTAGGTAACTATTAGGTGAAAAGACCAAAATCATGTTAAAACTGAATTAATTTTTATTTCCATTATTCACGCTCCTTGCACTCTATTCTATGCTAAACATCACCTAATAACATTCATTAGTTCATCAATCGTTCAAATGTAAAATTTGATCTTCATGCCCAAGAAATAAGGCTAATAGCCCTAAAATTATACAAATCTTGTTATTTAGAATTATACACAAAGAATAAGAAGGTCATGAAAACATTTGATAGTTACCCATTAAGGGCCTTAGGTTTCTCATAAAATTTCAAATCCCCTCAAATTTACTTAAACAATTTTGAAATAAGGCCTAATTTAGTAGCCCTCCTTTCATGAAACCTTACTATTAGGAGGCACCATCAAAATTTCAATAAAAATAAATTCCTTTCCAAATACCCATCATTGAGATATATCTTTTCACCAAATTTCAGGTTTTGATTCACAATATAAATCCTTCAAAAAACTCCCATCATTTTAAAATTTCAAGTTTTAACTTCTACCCCCTTTTCAAGGGAATTATACGACTCATCTAGAAGTTTATAAGACACTTATTAAGTCTTTTCTTATAATTTATATTGATAATTTTAACGAAAATTGTAGTATGGGGATTGTAATGTTTGAAACCAATTATCTTAGGATCGGTATGCGATTAGGGAATATCTAAGCCCCTTTGGCTCCCCTCACAATAATCATAACATTATAAACCTGAATATCATCATGAACCTCTACTTTGAGATGTTAAGTTTGATTCATTTTCCAACTCATCACTGCCATAATTTACCTTTTACACGAAATAACTCTCACACACTTGTATATTTGTGTGAAATTTCTTGACATAAGTTGAAATTTTTGTAGGTTTACACCTGACTTATTAGCAGAGCAAGCTCTCTCTTTCTGTCTGCAAGGGTAACAAACAATTTTTTACAGTGGAAATAAGGGAGATGGAGGGTTATCTAAAACAAATCGATCTTCCTTTCAATTGTAAGATAAAGAAGGATGAAGGTCTCTAGAAAATTCTCAGTGCAAGAAGATTCAATGCCTTCCTTGAATGGGTCAAAGGCCACGACCCAAACATTACAACTCAATTCATGTATAAATGGAAGGATAGATCAATCATGTTTAGAGAAGAGAGACTCCCTATTTTAGAGGGATTAATATCCCATGTTACTGGAATGAGCATGTAGGGCTCTAAGTTTTTCAAAAATAGGACTACCAGGGATTAACAAGAAAAAAAATTATGGATGAAGGAGAGATTATGAAACATGTACAAGGATGAATTCAAAGAACTTCATTGCACAATCCCTATAATGAAGTTGTGAAATTGATCATCAACTACTTGAATTTGGAGGGCAAGCACCACATGATAAGCATGTACCATCTTGTTTTCCTCAATCACTTTCGGAGAAATGCCCTGGTGAGTATGCCTTTCTACATAATTTTCTCTCTTGAAAGATCCATAAATGAGGTTCGGTGTGGTAGAAGATCCTTCCCCCTGCATCAAGTCATTATCCTGTTTATTTATCTACATTTCAAAGCTAAATTCAAATCCCCAAGCAACAACCCTCCTCTGGTACACCCTCTCCCTCAAAACCTAGTACTCATGTGCTTAGGAGTAACAAAAGAGACCATCTTAATTAGGGGTCTAATTCTAAAACAAGAAGAATATGGAAGGAGAGGCTATTTATTTTATGATGAATCTAGGTAAGAGATTGAAAAAATGAAAAATTGGACCTAAGACTCATAGTTTTGAAAGTCGTGAGAATGAAATTGCTGAGATTAAAAAAAGATATTAACAATATGAAAGGAAAACTCAAAAAATCCAAGCTGAAAAAACTCGATAAGATCTTTTGGAATGGATTAAACGAAAACATTACAAAATTTGAATACACATGTAACCTTATTGAGGACATTTTGGTTATTCAAATTGGTTTGTTAAAATATCACAAGGAGCTTAAAACTTAGGAAGCAAGGGAAAAGGGAAGGAGACTGAGAGTAATAAGAAGCTTGAAGAACGTGATAGTCATATCAAGGAGCTCATTAAAATATCCACCTAGATTTGTAAAGTTTAATGTTTTACTTATTTTGGGCTCCTGACTGTTATTAGCTGTTGTTGGGTAATTTCGGTACTTTTGCTGAGTTTTTTCTAGTTTGTAGCTGGAACTGTGCTGGTTTTGTTGTTTTTATAGCTATGTTTTGATATTGGGATTTTTTTCTTGAAATGTTAATTGTTATATCTAGATTTTAGATCCATGCTCTAACAGGGAAGGGCCCCTACCAAAACCCTCTTTTTACCCTAATATCAAAAACTCCCATCATTTGATTTAGGTTTCTTTAAGGATTCTTAGGTATTGGACTGAATTTTCATTATTTAGGTCTCAACCCTCTTAAATCACCTTAAATCTTCTATATCATCTTCCAAAAAGTTCTTTTCTAGTCTCATCTATTTACTTACTCCAAAACCTATCATTCCTACCTTCTTGTTTTCTTAATCATCATTGTCTTAACAAAGGTTTTGACTTAATTTCCTAGATTTGGTTTTCTTCCTCTAGGTTAATTCTCTAACCGCATCCTTAAACCCATTTATATCATCCTCATTTAAGTTATTTTAAGTTCTCAAACTCTATATTTTTCACCCAACACATCAACTCAATTTCCTTGTTTACTTACCATTAATCATTATGTGGGTCTAACAAGACTTGGACTATGTTTTCAAGATTTTAGGTCTTTAAAATTAGTGTTATTATTTCAAGGCTTGTTCACAACTTTATTGCTTCCATATGATCATATTTCCAAATTAAAATCAAGAAACACCCATGCAACCAAAACCCTTTGAGTGTTATTCCTAAAAATTTCTCTCAACTCTGCAAAATAGGGTATTTGATTGTTTTCACCAAGTTTTCCCCTAAACACCTTGTGAATTATTCTTTATACCTTGTTTACTTTTTCTTGAGGCTTCATTATACCTTGTTCACAATATTTAATAGATAATAACAAGAAATCCTAACTTTTCCCCATTACTTTTCTTAAACCTTCTAAATCAGGGTTCTACAACACAATTTGACTGAGATTCTCCAATTTGACTTATAAAATATTATTCTTAGACTATAAAACTTCAAGAGAAATTTCTAAATTCCCATCTCCACATTCTAATCAATTTTTAGCTCTTTTCAATGGATACAATGTAAGATATGTTGAATTTCCCCCTTCTTGAAACCCTAGTAGGGTATACAGTTTGAGAACCCAGATTGAGGCTTCTTTTCCTTTTTTATCCCTTTTAAAGATATGTTAAGGTGAAATATATTTATCTCTAGCCTTATAATCCTTCTACAAATCTCATTCAATCCTATTAACCACTATAACAACATTCATGACCTTCAAGAATCATCTTATTTTAGTACTAGAAGATTGCGATCTTTGTTTTCCTAACTTAAGCCTCTATTTTTGTTCTTATGGTGTCATACCTCATACAAGGTTATAAAATCCTTTAACACTACCTCAAACATCATAACAGGAAAAACATCATGTCACTATATATATTCACTATTTTTCTCTTACAAGTCACAATAACCTTATGAAATCACTACCTTAAATCTTCTAATAGCTTATTATAGCCTCATCTAGAGTTTCATGCTTCATATCATAGTTTTTCATTTACTTGATGCATTGTACCTTCTCCTCAACATGTTTACACAGAACATAAAAACAAACATATACAATTTTCCCTTATAAACATGAAGGCGTGCCATGTACATTCTAATATTTTCAAATCATACTTAACCCTATTTTGGAAACCATGTAACTAATCTCATAATATCATTATCTCTAACAATACAAAAGAATATTAAAAAAGGAACATAATCACCAAAATTTAATATCCCAAATCGTTCTCATTTACAAGACTCCTTAATACATTTTACAAAAATTTCCATTACATTTAAATGAAGAATTTGACTTACATTTTTTTCATGATCTCTATAGATCATTCTTGAGCCTCCAGGAATCTCTAACACTCCTACAAACTTGTATTCTTCCTCCCAAAACTTCTTCTTTTCCTCCTCATTCGAATACCTCTTTTAGGGGTTCAAAGAAAGGTAGTTGAAACTAAGGTTTAATGACCTAACCTTAGTGAAGAGTAACTATGATTTGTGTAACCTTACTAGGAGGATGGGAAAACATGTATTTCATAATTTTGAGGCTCTTTGAGAACAATTACAACATTTATTCTTCCTATACTAAAACCTAGGTCACTATTTACAACTTTAGAAAATTCAAATATTTAAACAGTGGTTTAGGATGGAAACTCCAAAATCATACTATCGCAATACTAAGGAGATCGAAATAGACAATAATCCAACACATCACACCTATGAGGACCCCCAACACCTAACACACTAATGAAAACAAAAATTTGTTAATGTAAAATGGAATGATGCTCTTGCATCATACTCCCCAAGTGGGAAGATTTGTACACATTTATAAATTTAGCTTTTGTTCATTTTATTCCAATTATTCTGCACCTTTAAGCTCCTTTTTTTTCTATACTATTCTTCTCTTCATGAACAACAAGTTTTTTTGTTCTTCATCTTTTCTTGATATCTTTGTTATCTAGAATGAGGATTTCAAATGTCTTCCTCTTCATTTGAGCTCTAATACGAGCTTCTTATTCTATTATTTTTACCTATTTATCGAGAAAACATGTACATACAAAATCACACAAAAGATTAGATGAAAATAGAGAGATTTTTGAGTCTCTTCATATGCTTCTTTCATTTCATTTGGTTTCTCTAAGTTGTACTTTGTTTCAACAACTGATTTACCTTCATTATTGTCTTTATTTTCACTCCTCTCATTTGTCAAATCATATTTTCCTCCATAATACCTCAATTATTCACCATTTAAAGCACATTAAAGTGCTTGAATCTCATCTTAAATATGATCTTTTCTCTCATACACAAACTTATAATTTGATTTTTATGTTCTCTCTCATATTCTTCTTCACTTGTGTGTTAATCCCCTACAAATAAAACTTTATTACCTCCTATTTTTCTTATTTAATTGTCCTCTTAGTAATATTATTATGCATTTTTTCCTCTTCTCTTATCAAATCTCTCATCTTTACTCTCTTCTTCCTCTCCATAAGTAAACTTATATGTCACTTAACTATCTTCTTGATCACTATTTCCACTCCTTGGTTTTTTTCTTGCTTTCACTCTTTCCATCAAAACTAAAAACTTCTCCACATATTTCCTTATCTCTCTTATTTCTTGTTGCATCCACAACTCTCTCTTCTTTTCTATCTCCTTCATTATTTGTTCTTTCCTTTTTTTCTCTATTTTCTATTTCTCTTTCTTCGTGGCAAAAGAACTTGAGAAATCCCTTCACTATCTTCACCTTCTCTTCCTCCATTTTCTTCTCTCTATCAAGTCTTTCAACGTTTCTTAAGTTTCACCTAGGTTATTTTTCACACCTAATATTTTAACTTTATTTATTTATTCTCTTTTCCTTTATCTCTTCTTGGGATTATTACCACTTTTATTTTCCTCTTCCTTAAATTTTCTTTATTACTTCTTCTCTTTTGTCTTCTTTTCAAGGAGAAAATTGTCAAGACTTTATAAAAATATTACAAAGGATAAATTTTGTTATTTTGAGACAAATATTCCACATAAAATCATCTTATCAAAGTTTGGTACAATCTTATATGCAAAGTTTGTTAACAACATTCAATTTTTACCGCCAAAGAGAAAACCTCCAATTCCTTTATCCAATTGCTATGATACCAAAATGACATAGGGGATGAATAAAATAAACAAAATACCACACCAACATGCCAACTATTAGATTCACTGACATCAAACCAAGTAATTTCTCTTATTTTCACTAGGTAACTCTTAGGCTAAAAGACCAAACTCATGTAAAAACTTGATTTAATTTATATTTTCACTATTAAAAATCTCCTTTGACTCTATTCCCTTATAAAACATCACACAAGGACATTTGTTAGTTCATAAATCCTTCATTATGTCAAATTTAACCTTCATGCCCAAGAAATAAGGATACTAACCCTAAAACCAATGATACATAAAGACTCATAAGGTCGTGAACAAATTTTATAGATACCCATTAAGGGACTTATACTTCTAAGAAATTTTCAAATCCTATCTTTGAATGCTACCCCTTAAAATTTCCTTAAACATTTTCAAAATAAGGCCTAATTTAGTAGCCCTCATTTCGTGAAAAACTTAGTGTTGGAAGAAACCCTTAGAGTTTCAAGAAAAACTAAATGCCTTTTGAAATACCCATTATTGAGATTGATGTTTTCATCAAATTTTAGGTTCAATTCACAAGATAAATCCTTCAACAAAACTCTCATCGCTTGAATTAGGTTTTGCTTAAGGCTTGTTATGCCTTTGGACTGAGTTTTCAAGTTTCAATTTCCTTTATTTGGGTCTTAACCATCTAAAACCACCTTAATCCTTCTACATAATCTTCCAACAATTTATTTTCTAGGCTCATATCTTCACTTACACCCAAACATATCATTCTTACCTTCTTTTTCTCTTAATCATCATTTTCTTAACAAAGGTTTCGATTGAGTTTCCTAGCTTTGGTTGTGTTCCTCTAGGTTAATTATCTAACCAAATCCTTAAACCCTTTTATATCATCCTCGTTTAAGTTCCTTTAAGTGCTCAAACTCTAAATTTTTCACCCAATGCATCAAATCAATTACCTTGTCTACCTATCATACATCATTATTATGGCTCTAACTAGGCTTGGACTGTGTTTTCAAGATCTTAGGTCTTTAAACTTAGTGTTATTCTTTCAAGGTTTGTTATCAACTTTATTTCTTCCATAAGATCCTCTGTCCAATTTAAAATCAAGATACACCAATGCAACTAAACACCTTTCAGTGGTATTCCTCAAACTTTCTCTCAACTATGCAAAACAGGGTATTCGATTGTTTTCACCAAGTTTTCCCCTAAACACCTTGTGGATTTTTATTTATAACTTGTTTACTTTTTATTGAGGCTTCACTATACATTTTTCACAAGATTTAATAGATAATAACAAGAAATCCTAACTTTTTTTCATTACTTTTCTTAAACCTTCCAAATCAAGGTTCTACAACACAATTTGACTAAGATTTTCCAATTTGACTTATCAAATCTTATTCTTAGACTCTAAAACGTCATGAGAAATTTCTAACTGCCAATCTCCATATTCTAGTCAATTTTTAGCTCTTTTTAATGGATACAATGCAAGATATGTTGATTTTCCACTTCTTGAAACCCTAGTAGGGTATAT
The DNA here is from genome assembly GCA_018340775.1 of Taxus wallichiana var. yunnanensis. Lineage (NCBI taxonomy): Eukaryota > Viridiplantae > Streptophyta > Pinopsida > Cupressales > Taxaceae > Taxus > Taxus wallichiana. The sequence continues at coordinate 330,891,748 of CM031237.1, read as the reverse complement.
AGTCTGAGAATCCATATTGAGGCTTCTTTTCCTTTTCTATCCTTTTTAAAGATATGTTAAGGTGAAATATATTTATCTCTAGCCTTATAATCCTTCTAAAAATCTCATTTAATCCTTTTAACCACTATAACAACATTCACGACCTTCAAAAATCATCTTATTTCCATCCTAGAAGACCGTGATCTTTGTTTTACTAACTCAAGCCTCTAGTTTTGTTCTTATGTTGTCATACCTCATACAAGGTTATAAAATCCTTTGACACTCCCTCAAAAATCATCATAGGAACAATATCATGCCACTATATATATGAACATTTTTTTCTCTTTAACAAGTCACAACAACCTTATGAAATTACTACCTTACCTCTTCGAATATCTTTTTATAGCCTTCTCTAGAGTTTCATGCTTCATATCACATTTTTACTTGCCTTGATGCCTTGTACCTTCTCCTTAACCTGTTTACTCAGAACATAAAAACAAACATATAAAATTTTCCCTTCTAAACATGAAGACATTCCATGTATATTTTAATATTTTCAAGTCATACTCAACCCTATTTTGGAAACCATGCAACTAATCTCATAATATCATTAGCTCTAACAATACAAAGGCATAATCAACAAAAGGAACATAAGCACCACAATGTCATATTCTATATCATTCTCATTTAAAAGACTCCTTAAAACATTTAACAATAAATTCCATACATTTATTTGAAGAATCTATATTACAGGTTTCTCATGATCTCAACATATCATTCTTGTGCCTCTAGGGATCTCTAACACTCCTACCAAATTTTATTCTTCCTATCAAAACTTGTTCTCTTCCCCCTCATTCGAATACCTCTTTTAGGGCTTGAAAGAAAGGTAGTTACGTTTAGTGAACTAGCCATAGTGAAAAGTAACTATGATTTGTGTGACCTTACTAGGAGGATGGGAAAACATGTATTTCATCACTTTGAGGCTCTTTGAGAACCCTTAAAAAATTTATTCTTCTTATACTAACAATGTTATCACCAAATCACCGTACCCTCTGAATGGCCAAGTGATGCATAGGGCATCCGGTGTGATTGGGTAACATGGGATCACCTCACAATTTGTGGTACTTGTGGATTGAGGTGAACCTCCAGAGAAGGCTGGATTCCTCTTCCTAAACTAAACAAAACACTACTTCTAATGTAATAAAACACCTAACTAGACCTATACTAACATTTTCATGGGATTTAGGAGAGAGATTTGCAAGAATTAAAACCTATACTAGAAGTGGTAATGCACCAAGAAAGGGTGTTGCTAGACAAGTTTTCGGTCTTCCAATGAAGAAGGATGAACAAGTACCACAACCCAACCGCATACAAATCTTCACTCCCAGATAATCACAAACTCCCAAAATCTGCAATGGAAACCTTAAATTGCACCGTATACCTGCAACAAATGAGAAAAGCACAAATACATAGCAAAAACTATGAAAGGACCAATAATTAGTCACAGAACACAATCTTTATTACTTCAATATCATGCATAGTTCATCATTACAGTAGGAAGAGGTAATATTTTCCATTAAAATATTTAGAGAAAATGCTTGAAAGTTCCCACAATCCGCAATAGATTAGCTTGTGAAAAGAGAGAGGAATTTGGAAAATATGTCTAACCCTTTGAAATGGGCTTCTCCTTTACATTTATAGAGAATCCAATCTGAAGAGAAAGGAGGAAGAAAGCCTAAAAATTTGGCATGAATGTAGCACATGATGGCCTACATGCTTAATTAAAACATTAATTGTACCTAAAAAGAACATTCCATCATGCCTTCATAAATTCAAAAATTTCGATTCAATCCTCCACATTTTAATAAAAATAATATTTTAATAAAATATTAAGGAACCTTGGCCTTTTGATGGGACCCACGAGGTCATTTTTTGTAAAATGGGGTTTTTAATGTTGATGGGACAACTAACTCATGAGCCAACTCGACGAGTTGGTTGGCAAGTTCCTCATTTTTCCAAGTGTGTTAGGCTCCTTATGTTCCTTCATCAAGCCATTGGTCGACCGCTTTGATATTTGACCTCTTGCAGACTCCCCGCTTAACTTGTTTACCACCACCTTGCACTTTAACCGAGTCTCCTTGATTATTGCCACTCCACATGAGCTCGGTGCCTAACTAATCGCTCTCACCACGTATCATGCTCCATGTACTAATCACCGAAATCCCTGAAATGTATGGCTACTTCATCGTCATGTAATGGTTGGGCATCACGTATTTCAACTCAATCTTTTCCTCCATGACATATCCAACTACCACATCATGCTCACTTAGCACCTTGTATGAACTCAATACCTAACCACTCAGCACATTCCACTACTTGACATCATTGCGACCAACCATCTTGCCAAATCGGTGGATAACTTGATGAGTACCCATGTAAGTTGGTTGGTTAAATGGTCTCTCCGACAGCTCATCATTTTACCCAGATGTCGAGCCCATGACCTCCCAAGGTCGCTCTTCCATCTTTAGAGCCCGATATATTTTTCATGCCAAGATTGGCATGATTTCAACACCATGATTGTACAAAAGCCCGAAATGGTGGATCTCGATTTTGGATGCCATTTTTCCAATGCAACAACTCAACCTGATGGCTTCCTATCCTCGAAATTCCCATTAGGATGCTTTGATGTGCGTGATTTAGTCCATACTTTTAGCAAAAGACCAGAAATCCCCTAAACTCTCCATGCTTCTTGACTCAACCTAGCTTTGTCATAATCAGTACACCTACTAAATATCAATTTGTCCAAATTCAGTGAGTTGGTTTCTCTCGATCTTCTAGCCACCAAGTGACTTAGCCCTAACTCATCTCGACTAAGTTGCCTTGAGCATGATAGAAACACCTCGGTGTTATGTGTTTCCACCATATTGAACTTCACTTAAAATTTACTCCCTTTGCTATGGACTTACTCATTAAATGACCAAGTGGCCAAGTCATCTCAAGGCCAACACTTTTGTTGAGCCACCGAGTAAACACATTTCAAATCCCACCCATACTCACCTTTATGAGCCACTCGATCTCCTCTATTGGCTTGATCCATCAATATGCTTCCTAACTCATTTCTCTTGACATTGATATGACATGCTCAGTGAAATCCCATCGAGCTATCTTCAGGTAGAATTTTTAATGCATTACGAGATCACTTTTTGTATGTTATTCTTTTGGTGGATTGAGCCCTGAACTTCCCAAGTTACTATTTTTCATTACCTAATGTTGAGATCATTGTTTATGATTTGGCCTCCTAAGCCATATAATGAGCTCTCAAAAATTAAAATGTCGATCTCCTACATTGTGCCAATTATCCATCGTTAACTTGAATGTCAAGACTCATTAACTTGATGAGATATGTTTAGCTCACCATAAACTCAACTCCACCGACTTCGGTTCGAGCTCCTCATCCCATGCATTAAGTTTAGAGCACCTTGTCGATAAAAAATGAGATCATATCGAGCTATCAACATAACACGACCAAGTTATATTGATCTTGCAACCTTACTCAATGATGTATCCCATCAATTTCTTCATACTAGCTTGATTTTCAGTTCACCGAGCTGCTCAAGGTGAGCTAAACTAACCCAACACTTCCTTAAGTCTACCTTTAACATTTTCTACCCAAATTTTTATCTCTTTGGTATTTCTTCACGAAACCGAAAGGTAATGAGAACACAAAGTGAGACCCCACCACATGATTTATCACTTTGTCCATTTCTTGCTCATGTTGATTGAAAGTGGGCCCATCGGCTTAATTCCTTGCTTTGAACAAACCCTAAGCCTCCAAAACCTAGGAAAGGAGAAAATAGTTCAGGATGATCCTGAACCCTCCTAAAACACCATAAACATTCTTGAAGCACAAAATTTTTCATGTAGGCCCCTAAGTTCTTCCATGAAGTGCTCCTTGGTTCCAAGGTATAATTTCTCCGTTTTCCAATTTTTCCCCAAGGGGAAAAATTGGATAACAAACACCTAGACCAATATTTACAAATTTAAAAATTCAAATATTCAAAAGGTGGTTTTTCGGATGGAAAATCCAAAATCGCACTATTAAAAGACTAAGGAAGTCCAAATAGACAATAATCCAACACATCACAACTATGAGGACTGTCAACACCTAACACACTAATGAAAACATTTTTTTATGTACAATGGAATGATGTTCCTGCATCACAAAACTCTAGAAAATAGACAATATGTGTAGGAAAATGTTAGACACTTGCGTGAAACTTGACAAATGTGTCAAAGGATAGTTTAAAAAGGTTACTCTTGTCTCCAGGAGGGTTTTATAGCTTCGTTTGAGATACAAATCATAATCACAACTAATTCTACTTAGTTTCATAGTTATATCATTCTGTGATATGTCGAATAAGCTAGATACACTCATCCTATTACATTTTACTATATTTTCCATGTACCTTAATTGTATACCAGTTATAAATAATATTTTACATTTACTTTTAGATATGAATGTTGGAGAATTTATGTCTTATTATGATTGCATATCATATATAATCTAGAGGCTAACATTAATTAAAGAATAAATTATTTTAATTTGGGTGTAATCAATGAGCTCTTAGAAAAGTTTCACAAATTTCCACTAACAAAACATATGAGTTGAATCTGATTTATAACAAAGTCACCTTTATTTGCACCAAGTGATGTAACCTAGTGACCAAAATCAAATGCTTCTTTTGATTTTTAGAACTCAGGCTATGAACTATAGAGTATATCATGATCCTCAATAAATTATTTTAGAAATAAGGTTGAGAATACATGCACATATGAACTAATAATGCATAACAAAACTAACACTCTTTCACAATGGAAGGTATGTGTAACATGAAATATAGATCATTATATTTTTAGTGTGCACATAGGAAAAAATGAAACAGTATAATAGATATTTGTGCTGAAAAAAACATGAGTAAGCCACACAAACTCAACCTTTCACAAAACAATTCTTGTAAACAACATGCGTAGATACCTAATTTTGGAAAAAATCATTATTACATCATAATTTTATCATATTTTATATATATGGGTCTTCAAGAATGAATTAAAACTTAGTTGCACAAGTCCTTACTATTTCACTTTCGTATTACTTGATTAAATTTTGTTTGTTGACTTCTTTGTATATTTCATATTTTATTATATCATGTGATATTGATATTTGGTTATTTATTTTCACTATTTGACCATTATTGAATTTGGTGCAAGAATTTATACTATGGTTTAGATCATCCCACAATCTAGTTCTAAGTGAAATTTTCCAATCCCCCTTTTTCTTTGGGTCCTTTCTTTCCATTGGCCTCTTCATTACTCTCTTTAATTTCCTATCTTATGTCTTGGGTTGGAATTTCTCACCAATAGGTGTGAATTTATAAGTAAAGTCATTATATATATATATATACAAGACATAAAAATTTATCATTTAGTAATCACCTATCTAATATCCATTCAATAGATAACAAAAAGAAAGGACTATTACAAAATATCCCATGAACACATCACAATGGGGAATTACCAAATTCAAGATTCCTGAATTTTCATACAAGAGTTTTAATTGTACAATTAGTTAGCCTATTATCAGTATTGAGGCATGAGGGAAACGCTAGGACAAAAATTATTTTCATACACACATGTACTTGCACAATAAGAGAACTACATATGGAGTTTAAAATATAATGCATTACTAATTCTGAATTATATGAGGTGACCATCGAGGAAGATAGAGTTTCATAGGAACACATACAAGTGTGAAGGTTATAAAGAATCTAAATATAAAAATATGTGACACAAGTGAAGGTAAAGTGATAAATAGAAAACTATAGGTACACTAGTTCTTAGTTAGAAATTGTTTATAAGTGGACTAGGTTACGGTTCAATACAGAGTTATAAACATGATTCTTTCTACATGCAGGTAGGAAATGCATCATTTAGAACATTTTAAAATATGTACACCTCCAAAATCCACTGATGACACATGTAAGATATCTCTTAGATCAGCTAAATCATCTCTTAAACCTCTATTGCACTCTTTCTTGCACATCGAATAATTGTGTTTGCAAACTCTACTTTCCAATCTTATAATTTGATGTATATAATTTGAATCATTTTTAAATTTCTAATCACACATTAGTCCTAGTTTAGTAATTAATAAGCCTATTATTATTAATTTAGGGTTTAATAATTTGGTGACACTAATGTTGTTCCAAACCCTTTACCTACTTTGGCTTAGATTTCCTACCCTAACTAGGACTTTTACTTGTAAATCCTAGTTTCCTTAGGATTTTCCGTCTATCACTAATTTCATTCTTTAATTTCCCTATCTCTAGGGTTAGATATGCAATTCGTTCTTATGGATTGAGCTAGAGATCTTACTTCATGAGCTAATAGGGGATATTATCCCTTTAACCAGGTCCATGCCCCTTATGAGTTCACAAGTGAGGATTTATTTATGGCCCATCAATGTGGTATTTGTAATTATGTTTTACACAATGAAATTGTTCATATTCAACCAATTGGAAATGGATTTGAGACCACCTGTTGTGTCTTCTCCCCTAGGCATGGAAATTATCACTCTTTAGATGTTATTGAGGGTCACCTTAGAACTTAGGTTGGGATTCAAAGTTATAACTATGATCCAATCCCAAAATATTATTTAAAATAAGCCTCATACCTCTTCTCCCATGGAGTCTTCATTTTCTTGGGAAACATTTATAGAACCTATCCTCACTAACATCTATGAGCTTTATTCTGATGATAGCATTTCAGAATGAGTGGATGATTACATTGATGATTGGGATAATGATTGTAAATCAATTTCATTAAGACCTATAAATTTTTACATGAAAATGTCTCTAATAATGATAATATATATGATTTTATTCATGTTGTTTTTTAATTGATAAAGATGTAGAAACTAACACGCTTTAATAGGATTCATCTCCTAATATTGGGTGTATGGAAAATGCTCTCTTCTTGTACGCTTGATGTAACTACTGATGGAAGTGATTACTCTTCTACTATCATTGATGATGAAATTGGCACTTTTGAATATACTATTCCTTTAATCAATAAAATTCTTGTTTGTGTTCTTCCTTTATCTGATATTGAAATGAAAAATGAAACTATCAAAAAATGCAAATGCTACAATTGAATGTTCTCTTCCCTCTTCTATTGTAGACAATGATGCAATTCTAAGTGTTCCCATTAAACTTAATAATGATGTACCCATTTTTATTCCTCATCTCGCTTAATAAAATCAATAATTATGTATGTACTTGTGTAACTCCCATCATCTTATACATGATAATATGAAAAGAATTATTATTGAATCTATGTCTCGTAAGGAAATTGAAATTGCTACAATAAATTCTCCTAATCTTTCCTTCACTGAAAAGGATGACATTTATTATGTTATTCCTATTAAAAATGGATTACATGTTCCTAATAATGATGTATATTTAGATCCTAAATGTGATGTTAAGCCTACAGGTTCTTAATATTGCATTATTACCTATTATTAGAGCTCCTAGTCAAGATGTTTCACCTTTTACTCCTCCCTTCCCTTGGAAAATTAGTGTCCCTATGACTACTCTTAATGGAAAATAGTAACCCCTCAATGATCCTCTTATTATATATGATATTCCTCCTCAATAAGTCATCTTTTGGATGTATGGCATAAGTTATTTACGACACAACGTGTATGCCTTATCCTTAGAAATAAAAGGCTATAATGATTATATGAACTCTAATACAATATACATAAACCAAATATGATGTAAAATCTTCCATTCCACATTCCATAGAGACTTTAGTATCCCTAATTTTCAAAATTTTGATGGGATAATGAACCGCTATATACTTTCCATGAACTCATAAAATAATAAATAGATATTATTAAAAGCCTTTCTCAAAAGCTTCGCATGTATTGCAACACATTGTTTTAACCATTTGCATATTGGATCATTGAGTACCTTTACAAAAATTAAAGATGCATTTATCATATATTTTATTGACAATAACGATCTTACAATCACTTATGAGCGTCTTCCTTCTTTGCATAAAGGAAAATATGAAAATATTTTTATTATATTATACACTTTAAAGTAAGTTTGTGACAATTAATCTATAAGCCCACTAATTTAGAAATGCAATATATGTCATGGATGTATTTACCCTCTTAAGGAGAAGTTACTTTATGGAAAATATGAATCCTTAAATAATTTTTTCCTTTGTGTTGCTGAATTAGATTGGGAACTTACTTCCTGATGTGGATCTACACGCTCACCTAAGGGAATTCCTACCACTATTATGGAACTCAATACTAGTACTACAATTGATTCATCTTTTATTTCTATTCAATTAAGGGTACTACATTGTGGTAATACTTTCTATCATATTAATACTAGATCTGAAGATCTTACAATGCCTCCTATTAATCCTAAGAAAAAAACAATTCATTTTTATAATTATTATGATCATCCACATGATATTAGTTCATTCTAACCGATAAGTATATAATTCAGGTACCATATAATGATTATCGTCATATTCATTAGATTGAGAATGAAAAAGGACAACCTTTTTGTACTTATAACAACGTCAATGGACACTACAATATTGATTGTTATGTGCTAGATCGAAAACCAAGTTACTCAAAGAAAAGGGTATTATTTATTTTGATATTCTAGTAGATCTCCTTATCCCCTTAGAGGAATCATTATATGGAAGTTGTGATCACCCATGACGGTCCCTATTAATGCAAAATCACATCACATATGTAGACGTTTAAATTTGGTAATTAGGTACTTTAAATTACCGATTTGACTTATATCCTTAATCATGACTTGTATGCACAAGAAGAGATGAAACACACTATCCTAATCCTTCATAAGGTATATAGATAATTCCTATTCTTTTACTTTTCTACTCAAATAACTATAGGACTAATCTCATTTAAAAAAATCAAACATCTCTTGTTAGACTTTCTCAAATATCCACTAGCTACATTCTACATCCCAATACTCTACCATACATATTTTGATAGGAACATCATATGGTTCTATTCCCTGCTCAATGGTTCTTACCTCAATGGGATAGTAATAAAGTTTTATTGTATTTATTTTATTTTCATTTCTTAGTCAAACTTAGTGTGAAATAATATCTAGTAGAATGTATAAAAATAAGTTTTATGCAATCATTTACTCACTTGGAATTTTCAAGATCTCGTAGCAAAATAATATTTAGTATTAAGATAATATTCCCCAAAATTCTCTAAATTAAGATAACACATTAAGATAAATCTATACACGGGTCTCGAATAATTCTACACTAGGTTAAGAGTAGACCAAGCCAAGTCAATAAAATACCATATTCAAATCAAGATAACATAAATTCATCCAAAAGACACTTTAAAGGGTATTTTTATCTAGTAATTATCAATTTACAAGAGCTCTATTCCAACATGATATAGGGCATGAATAAGATAAACATAATACTAAACCAACATGCCAACTATTAGATTCAATTTCATCAAACAAATAAATTTCTCTTATCTTCATTAGGTAACTATTAGGTGAAAAGACCAAAATCATGTTAAAAACTGAATTAATTTTTATTTCCATTATTCACGCTCTCCTTGCACTCTATTCTCTGCTAAAACATCACCCAATAACATTCATTAGTTCATCAATCGTTCAAATGTAAAATTTGATCTTCATGCCCAAGAAATAAGGCTAATAGCCCTAAAACTATACAAATCTTGTTATTTAGAATTATACAAAAAGAATAAGAAGGTCATGAAAACATTTGATAGATACCCATTAAGGGCCTTAAGTTTCTCATAAAATTTCAAATCCCCTCAAATTTACTTCTTAAACAGTTTGAAATAAGGCCTAATTTAGTAGCCCTCCTTTCATGAAACCTTACTATTAGGAGGCACCATCAAAATTTCAATAAAAATAAATTCCTTTCCAAATACCCATCATTGAGATATATCTTTTCACCAAATTTCAGGTTTTAATTCACAATATAAATCCTTCAAAAAAACTCCCATCATTTTAAAATTTCAAGTTTTAACTTATGCCCCCTTTTCAAGGGAATTATACGACTCATCTAGAAGTTTATAAGACACTTCTTAAGTCTTTTCTTATAATTTATATTGATAATTTTAATGAAAATTGTAGTATGGGGATTGTAATGTTTGAAACCAATTACCTTAGGAGAAGGTATGCGATTAGGGAAGATATAAGCCCCTCAGGCTCTCCTAACAATAATCATAACATTATAAACCTGAATCTCATCATGAACCTCTACTTTGAGATGTTAAGTTTGATTCATTAGCCAACTCATCGCTGTCATAATTTACCTTTTACACGAAATAACTCTCACACACTTGGATATTTGTGTGAAATTTCTTGACATAAGTGGCAACTGTTTGTAGGTTTACACCTGACTTATTGGCAGAGCAAGCTCTCTCTTTTTGTCTACAAGGGTAACAGACAATTTTTTACAGTGGAAATAAGGGAGATGGAGGGTGATCTAAAACAAATCGAGCTTCCTTTAAATTGTAAGATAAAGAAGGATGAAGGTCTCTAGAAAATTCTCGTGTGTAAGAAGATTCAATGCCTTCCTTCAATGGGTCAAAGGCCACGACCCAAACATTACAATCATGTCAAAATGGAAGGAAATATCAATCATGTTTAGAGAAGAGAGACTCCCTATTTTAGAGGGATTAATATCCCATGTTACTTGGAATGAGCATGGTGGCTCTAAGTTTTTCAAAATCAGGACTACCAGGGATGAACAAGAAAAACAAATTATGGATGAAGGAGAGATTATGAAGCATGTACAAGGATGAATTCAAAGAACTTCATTGACAATACCTACAATGAAGTTGTGAAATGGATCATCAGCTACTTGAATTTGGAGGGCAAGCACCATTGAATCAAGCATGTACCATCTTGTTCTCCTCAATCACTTTTGGAGAAATGCCTTGGTGAGTATGCCTTTCTACATAATTTTCTCTCTTGAAAGATCCATAAATGAGGTTCAGTGTGGTAGAAGATCCTTCCCCCTGCATCAAGTCATTATCATGTTTATTTATCTACATTTCAAAGCTAAATTAAAATCCCCAAGCAACAACCCTCCTCTAGTACACCCTCTCCCCCTAGAACCGAGTACTCATGTGCTTAGGAGTAACAAAAGAGACCATCTTAATTAGGGGTCTAATTCTAAACAGAAGAATATGGAAGGAGAGGCTATTGATTTTATGATGAATCTAGGTAAGAGATTGAAAAAATGAAAATTTGGACCTAAGACTCATAGTTTGGAAAGTCATGAGAAGGAAATTGCTGAGATTAAAAAGATATTAACAATATGAAAGGAAAACTCAAAAAATCCAAGCTGAAAAAACTGATAAGATCTTTTGGAATGGATTAAATGAAAACATTACAAAATTTGAATACAAATGTAACCTTATTGAGGACATTTTGGTTATTCAAATTGGTTTGTTAAAATCCATTGTCAAGGAGCTTAAAAACTTAGGAAGCAAGGGAAAAGGGAAGGAGACTGAGAGTAATAAGAAGCTTGAAGAACGTGATAGTCATATCAAGGAGCTCATTAAAATATCCACCTAGATTTGTAAAGTTTAATGTTTTACTTATTTTGGGCTCCTGATCATATTAGCTTTTGTTGGGTAATATCGGTATCTGTTATCCAAAATTCACCCCTGTGGTAAATTTTGATAACATGCATCGATAATACAGTCCTGAGCAAGTAGATTGATTCAAGCCCCAAAATATTAAAATCGGCTAAGTCCTAGTCTAGGTGGTGCTTAGGAGACATTGGGCCGACAGACGCGCGGACACGAAAAGGTGAACCGGCTAAACTGGGAGAAATCGCCATGTTTTGTTATCATGCGGTTTGGGACATCGGGCCAAGAGTACACAAAGTACGCGAACAGTAAAAGCTGAAAGGGTCCATTTCGGGCGGGCGCAGATGTCCTGTAGTCCGGAGACATTGGGCCAAAAGTACACGGAGGGACCTGAACCGGCCGGTTACGGCCGAAATAGAGGAATTTTGTTTGGGACATCCAGCAAAAGTACGTGTGGGATGTGAAAATATGAAAGAGTCGAGAGTGAATGGAACTTGCCACATGTCTTCGCCGCAAGGAGGAGCAAGAAAGCCCGAATCGGGCGGTTCGGAGAAATTTGTCCAGGCGATTTGGGATAGTTGGGACGCCAAAGGACGCGAGGGACGCGAAAAGGTGAAACAAGTGAAAAGAGACAAGGAAGCCCGCCAACGAATCAAAGAGTCATGTCATGTGTCCAGTGACAAGAAATTTTCAAGGAGGAAGCGCAATGTAAATCGCTAAATGTTTTTGGCCAAAAATTTCAAAGGGCAATGTTTCAAGGGTCGGCCCGAGCCAATAGACATAAGACACGTGTCCTATGGTAGGGGAGTTCGGAGCTAGGGAAAGACTTAGGAAAATTTGACAAAAGTCTTGGGCCAAAAATTGAAAGACAAGGATGACCCCGCCCCCGTCCTCCAACCAGATCACTACACGTGTCCCAACTCATCGACACGATTTGGGAATTTTGGAAAATATGCACAAAGGCTAAAATGAAGTAAAATGGAGCACGAAGGTCTCGTGACCAATTAAATTTTTCCACGAGGCACTGGGTGGCGACACTGGGAAAATATTCAAAAATTTTCCCGCCGATCCGTTTTTTGGGCCGTTTTTTCCCTAAATCTTCAAACGATCATATCTTTTGATCCAGAGCTTAGATTTGCATGTTCTTTATATCATTGGAAAGATGTTGAAATTATCTACATGATTCCATGGTCAATTTCTAATTTTGGTTCAGTTTGGAGAGAGAAAATTCAAAAATGGTTCTGGTACGTGTCCATGGCCAGAAATGACATTTCAACAACCAAATTTAATACAGAATGGGTCGCATTCTTCTCCAATATGGTCAAAAATGACAGGGTATGGGTTTGTAAGGTCCTCCATGCTGTTTTAATGCATTTTCCATCAATGAGGAATGGGCTCCCACGTTTTTTCACATGTTTTCTCTCTCCGGCTCGACCCATGCAATGTAAAAAGCCGATTTGGCTCATTTCTTCAAGGGGGAACATTTTGGCATTGTAAAACTTCTTCTTTCACCTCCAGCAAGTGATAGTTGTAAGAATTAGACCTTTTCAAAGCTTTGTAACATGTTTATACCTCTCTCGATGGTGGAATGCAAGAGATTTTTTACATGGAATTGATAATGCAAACTCGTGAATGCTTTCACCCTCTTGTTTCGTTTTACTTCATTTTAAGACCTCTAATTACATCTATCATCTTGTGTATGATTTTATGTTGCATTTCATGAATTTGTGTCTATTTACATGGCAAAAAATGTTTCACCACTCCTTTTGGTGCATCACCATCTTTAGTTTAGTTTCATTTTTGCATTTTTATCCCTGTCTCCTTGTAATCTAGGGTAGAATTAGGATTAGAACCTCTGTAGTTGTGCAAAATATAGATCTAAATCAGAGGAGTTTGAGGAACCAGCCTCTATTCTAGAGATTCCTCTCTCATTTTCACAAGTCCCACACTTGGAGAGAGGTTTCCATGTTGTGCAATCACACTGGATGCTCTAAACATCATTTAGAACCTTGATTTGCATCCAGGGGTGCTGTTGATTTGCAACAACAGTTTTGGCATGCCTGGTGGGACACTAGAGGTCTCATTTTTATTGTAGTAAAGTTGATGTGCATCTGCTGCAATTTTCTTGCTTGAAAAGAGCTATTATTTGCATATCTGGCGACTCCAAGGGGAAGAATCAACTGGGTTTAGCAGTGCAGGCCTGAAAACTCATGAGAAGAGTCACCACAAGGTCAAGAGTTGGAGAAGAAGAAGTGTTGTTTGAATACCTGCAATTATCTCCAAGAAGAAGGTAAAGAGGAAGAAGGATTCAAAGGTCTCCATCTCCACCAAACAGAACTCTCTCAACTCCTCCACCTGGTAGGCCTTTCATTCAGTCAACAAGGGTTTTAAGACCAATTAGAATGGCACAAAACAACCCCTATGTCAACTTCACAGGCAACAGCCCACTTGCCCTCAATGCACAACATCCAATTCCTATTGCAGCCTTGAAGAACATTCCGTACTTCACTGGAGAAAATCAGACTACTCCAGGTGATCATGTTAAAGATATTGCTAACCTTTGTGCAATTCATGAAATCAATGAGATGCAAGTGGCTGTCAAGTTACTGGCATCTTCATTCAAGGGTAAAGCATTGCAATGGTTTAGGAGCCTTGGAGCTGGTTCTATCACAAATTGGAATCACCGTGTGTATAGCACTTCATGAGCAATTTGGAGAAAAGGGAGACAACTTGTCTCTTTGGAGCAATGACAACCATCAAGAGAGCTCCCAATGAACAACTGACCGATTTCAACTTCAGATTTCAAAAGACTTGGGAGAGAATTCAGTAAGGTCAGCCAAGCAATGCAGAAGGTGCTTTTCTACTATCTCAAAGCTCTAAATTCTGATATTTCTATGTTGATTCAGTCCATGGGAGGCATAACTATCCCTATGGCTTATAGCATTGCCATTAGGGCTGAAAATTGTTTGATCCAAGCTGGAAAACTTGCCCCTAGACCTCCCATGCCATTGTTTCCAAGTTTAGAGAGTCCAAACACCAATCAAGCACCTAATTTGGCTCCTTCTCCCACTCCTAGAAATCAGAGTTCAAATGAAGCTTCCACTTCATCTCCAAGTGCCCCAAATGAGCTTCAAGAAGTCATGAAGCAATTGCAAAACCTAGGCAATGAGCTGGTTACTCTCAAAAGGCAGCAGACCCAAGGTTTTAGACCTTCTTATCAACCCCAAGCTCAGCCTAACAGGCAGCCATACCAACCACAAAGGCCACCTAATCCAGCTGCAAATATGAATCAAACAAGGCCTCCTGCCAATAGACCATTTCAGCCCTATAATCCAAATGCCATATCTGCCTCTAAGGCATTGGTGCCAACACAAAACAACATTTCCCAGGAGTATGATTGGTGTTTTCCATGCAATGAGCCTCATAACCAATCCATGTGCTTCAATGGTGCTTTGAATCAAGCATTAATGGTGACAACTACTGGTGTGGAGGGTGAGGGCAGTCAAGGAAACAACCAACAACAAGAAACATTCCAACAAAGCAATCAGCCCCAAATGACACCACATTGGTAAATTGGCAAGCAGAGGATTTTTGTGGCATGAACCAGGTAGTTTCTCAAGGTGTTGCAGCCAACACAAGGTCAAAAAGGAGGAATTTGGGTGAAGAACAACCATTAGCCCCAACCAATCCATGACCTTCTATGGTTCCACAAGTGGTTGGCAAACAAAATCCGGTTGTAAATGCACAAGGGCAGCCAAGAACAGCCCCTAGGCCAACTCAAATACCAGTTGTTGCTGCCCACATGCAAGGAGTGAATGTGCAAACCAAGGGACAGCAAAGAGATCCTTCATCACCATTCAATATCATTGATCAGATGAAGAAGACAAACGTCAATATATCAATGTGGGAATCCCTATCTATCCTAGGCCAAAGAGATCTGCTGCAAGCTGCCATGAAGGACTGGCCAACTTCGAATCAACAAGTTCAGATGCAAGACAAAGTGCTTACAAATGCTGCCCAGCCTGAGGGAAATCATGGAGGACAACAAGGTAAAATGTTGAAGCCCCTCCTTTCTATGTTTCATTGATCATTGGAAATCAGCTAGTGCACAATTGCATGATAGACTCCGGGGCAAGTAGCTCGGTAATGCCTAAACAAATAGTTGATCAGCCTAGGGCTCCAAATATGAAACCATATCCAAAGGGGTAGTGCAGCTAGATGGGACAGCAAATAATAATAGTTGGGGTGATTAGAAACTTGAGTCTTACCTTGCATGCATGTCCAAATGTTGTTGTTTTACAAGATGTATCAGTCATAGACCTTCCACCACTCTTTGCCCTATGCTTGTCAAGGGACTTCACAGCCAAGATTGGGGGATATTTGTCTGCTGATTGGTCACACATGCTATTCAGAATGAGGTATGGAACTAAGGCTACAATCAGGTCTGAACCTATTGCAAACTTCCACATTGAGCCTTACACTCCAAGTCAGATCAACGCCAATTGTTCAGCATTTGATCAAGAAGACCACCCAAGCACTGATGAGGCTGACACCAAGGTTGGAAGCATCCCGGATCTAACTCTTGATGAATGGGCAAACAAGATACATGCATTTGATCCTTATCAAGAAGTGGAAGAATCTGAGCTAGGGGTCTATTGCATACACGAAGAAAATCAGCCTATTCCTAGCATCACCAAGCCAAACCACAAAGATGACAATGAGGTATGGCAGCTATTTTTTGATGGATCAAGGAGTAGACAAGGTGCAGGAGGTGGAGCTATGCTTGTTTCACCTCAAGGAATAAAGTACTATTCAGCTTTTAGATTTCAGTTTGCATGCTCCAATAACACTGCTGAATATGAAGCCTTGGTGCAAGGGATGCATTGGGCAATAAAGAGAGGAATAAAGAACTTGCAAGTCTTTGGTGACAGTGAATTGATTGTAAATCAGGTCAAGGGATAACATGCTACCAAAAATGATCTTCTCAAGTGCTACAAGAACAGGGTGTGGGACCTCATGGAAGATTTTGAGGGTTTTGGCATCAAATCCATTCCTAGGAAAGAGAATCAAGCTGCTGACAGGCTTGCAGCAGTAGGGGCAGCCTTTGACATTGTGGAAAGCATTCAACAAGACAAGGTACAACCAAACATCCATGTGATTGTGAGGCCTTCAGTGCCGGATAACAATGTCAGTTGGCAAGTGTTTGAAAATGACCAGCAAATCATCCATTTCTTGCAAGAAGAAGCTGAGTTCTCAGCCAAGAATCAAGAAAGATGGAACAAAGCAAGATGGTGACCAAGTGGTACACCGAGAACTAACAAGCCCAAGGGACTTATCACTTTGGAGTCCATTTTTAACCCCAATGATCAGTTTAGAAAGGAGAAAGCAAACATTCAGGTCAAGAGAGAGGATTCAATATCCATCTTGGTAGAAGAGAACAAACCATTGCAAATTGGAAGGATGACAACTGAACAAGAAAGGTATGAGTTCATACAGCTATGTCAAGAGTTCCTTGACGTGTTTGCTTGGAGCTATGAAGACTTGAAAGGTTTCAATCCCAACTTAGCTCAGCATACCATCGAATTGGATCCAAATACTAAGCCTGTCAGGCAGAAACAAAGACCAGTCAATCCACACATGGAGCCTCTCATGAGGAAAGAATTGGACAAGCTGATTGAGTCAAGGATCATATTCCCAATCAAGCATTCTAGTTGGGTTGCCAACTTAGTTCCAGTCAGAAAGAAGAGTGGAGAGATCAGATTGTGTGTTGACTTCAGAGACTTGAATAGAGCATCTCTCAAGGACCATTACCCACTCCCTTCCATGGAGCAAATCTTGCAAGTTGTGGCTGGCTCCGAGAGGTTTTCACTACTTGATGGCTACTCAGGCTACAATCAGATTATGGTGAAGGAAGAAGACCAGTTCAAGACAGCCTTCACAACCAAATGGGGAACTTTTGCATACAGGAAAATGCCATTTGGGCTGTCCAACGCTGGTGCTACCTTCCAAAGGGCAATGGACATGGCATTCAAAGGTTTGATTAACAACGTGGTGCTGATTTACCTTGATGATATCACTGTTTTTTCCAAAATGCAGCAGACCACCTCTCTCATTTGAGACAAGTCTTCACGAGGTGTAGGAGATTTGGAGTGTCTTTGAATCCTAAGAAGTGTATCTTTCTTGCACATGAAGGAAAGCTCCTTGGCCATATTGTCTCCAAAGAAGGATTAGCAATTGATCCCAGAGGGTCAAGCCATAAGAGCACTACCATTGCCAAGCCACAAGAAAGCCCTTCAGAGTTTCTTGGGAAGGATAAACTTTGTTCGGAGGTTTGTCCCAGATTTTGCAGCCCTTGTCAAGCCCATCACCAAAATGTTAAAGAAGAGCATGGCTTTCAAGTGGACAGCAGAAGGCAAGGAGAGTTTTGAAGCAATCAAAGAAGCCATCTCTCAAGCACCAACTCTCATCAACCCAGACTTCTCCAAGGATTTCATCCTCTATGCATTTGGAGGTAATGACACTATTTCTGCCATTTTGGTACAGCAGAACAAGGATAATGATGAGCAGCCAATTGCCTTCTTCAGCCGGAGCCTAGATGACTATGAGGTGAGGTACTCTTTTATTGAGAAGCATGTACTTGCAAGAATCAAAAGCTTGAAGAAATTCAAGCATTTAGTCTCAAACAACAAGGTCCAGTTGCTGGTCTCACATGTTGGGGTTAAGGACTTCCTCCTCAACAAGGATTTGAATGAGAAAAGGGCAGGTTGGATCACCCATGTCATGGAGTATGACATTGAGATCAAGATCACCAAGCTGGTAAGAGGGAAAGGATTGTGTGAGCAGCTGGTTTTGGGGAAGCAAAAAGAAGTATGCAATGAAGAAGAGGCTGTTTTGATAGTCCAGGACAGCCATGAGCCAAGTGGCAATCAAGAAGAAGACAATGCTGCCCCCACTCCTTGCTGGACCCAAGGTATTATACACTTCCTAGGCACAGGCCTATGCCCTCCGGAGATGAACAAGACCCAAAGGAGACACTTCAGATTGCAGGCTGTCCCGTATGCCATTGTTGATGGAGTTTTGTTCAAGAAAGATGTGAATGGAGTGTTACTGAGATGCATTAGCACAAATCAGATTCAAAGGGTGTTGGAAGAGTTCCATGGTGGACCAGCTGGTGGTCATTTTGCACCAAGAGTGACAGCTCTAAAAATCATGAAGGCTGGTTATTATTGGCCTAAAATCTTCAGTGATTGCTATGCATGGATCAAGAGGTGTAAGAATTGTGCATTCTTCACAGGAAAAGAGAGACTTGCTGCCCTTCCATTACATCCAATCTCAGTTGACCAGCCATTCATGCAATGGGGTTTGGACTTCACTGAGTCATTAATCCCAATTCAAGCCAAGGGCACAAATGGATTTTGATAGCCACGACTACTTCACCAAATGGATGTAAAGTAAAGAGCACTCAAAGAGGCAAATGAGTCTAGCATCTTAGACTTTTATGAGGGGATAACAACCAGATTTGGTGTACCTGCTACAATAATCTCTGATAATGCATTGGCATTCATTGGATCTAAGGTGACTGAGTGGGCTGTCAAGAATGGGATCTACCTAAGCACTTCATCAAACTATTACCCTCAAGGTAATGGCCAAGCCGAGTCTACAAACAAGAACTTGTTGAGGATCATTAGGAGGACTCTTGACGAGAATCAGAGGTCTTGGCATACCAAACTGAAATCAGCCTTATGGGCTGATAGGATAACTCCCAAGAGATCCACAGGTAACTCTCCATTCAAGCTTGTCTATGGAAGAGAAGCAATCTTGCCCATGTCACTTGAGTTGCCAACATTGGAACTCATGAAGCAGCTGGAGTTGCTAGAGTTTGAGCCCATGGAGGTGAGGTATGCAGAGTTGATGGAGCTGCAAGAGATCAGAAATCAGGCATCCCAAGCAATGGAAAAGGATCAAGCTTTGATCAAGAAGACCTTTGATAGGAAGGCCAAGGATAGATCTTTCCAAGTTGGAGATCTAGTGTTGAAATGGGATGTGGATAGAGAAAAACTGGGAAGGCATTCAAAATTTGATGCCATTTGGAGTGGCCCATACATGGTCACGAAGTGCAAGAACAACAATGCTTTCCAATTGGCCTCATCTGGATGGTGAAGAACCGCAGATTCCACCAATGGAATCTATCTCAAGCATTGCTTCTAGAGGGAAATTTACCACCTTGTAAATATTAGATTAGATTTTCATTCCTCCAAGTGCTTGTGCACATTGTTTTCATTGTAGGTTAGTTTTGTTTTCCTAAGTGCTTTGGCACAACTTGCTGTCCATGGAGATGTTTTACAGTCCTTGTTTCCATCGTGTGATATTCCATCTTCCTCCTCGCACATTCTAAGTCGGTTGAGGTTCTAAATAGAATATTTGATGACTCCATGCCCAATGGACTATTTTAGTGCAATCGGTAACTTCATCCAAAGCAGAAGATGACCCTACTGAGTCACGCAAATTGTTATCCAAAATTCCCCTAGGGTAAATTTTGATAACATGCATCGATTATTCATTCCCGAGCAAGTAGATTGATTCAAGGCCCAAGAAAATCGGCTAAGTCCTAGTCCCCCTCTGCTTCCTTCTAACTGGGATGCATCCAAGAAAGAAAACCCAATGAGTTAGAAAAGGTGAAAAATTACAAAAGCCAAGCTTGGGCCAAAAAAATGAAAGACCAAGTTTTGCTAAGTCCTAGTCCTCGTTGGGACATCCTGGGACAAAAGTTGGGACAGGACGCGAACGGGCCGAAAAGTGAAAGGTACGCCCAGTGAGGCGGGTTGAGAATTGTCCTTGGGACGTCTGGGATGCATTGGGTGCAAAAGTGAACTGTGAGGACCAAAGTGGGAAAAATCACCAAGTTTTGCCAAATCACGACTTTCGTTTGGGACATCTAGGCCAAAAGTACGCACATGGGACGAAAACCAAAAGAGCCGAGAGCGAATGGAATTTCGGGCGGGTGAGATGTTTTCCGCCACAAGCAGCTTGGGACAAAGCGCGGAGGATGTGACCTGTGTCAGCTTGGAGAAACTTTTTTGGGACATCCGCCAAAAGTACACGTTTGGGCGAAAATCCAAAGAGTCGAGAGCAAATGGAACCTCACGTGTCTTCACCGCAAGGAGAGAGCAAGAAAGCCCTGAATTGGGCGGTTTGGAGAAATTTGAAAAAGTGCAAGCTTGGAAGACAGCTTGGGCTAAAGGACGCGAGGGACCAAAAAGGTGAAACAAGAAAGAGACAAGGAGGCCCGCGTGACCAATCGAGTTGTGGACATGTGTCCCAAGGGGAAGCGCAATATAAATTGGCTAAGTGTTTTTGGCCAAAAAATTTCAAAGGGAAAGGTTTGAAGGGTCGGCCCAAGCCAATAGACACAAGACACGTGTCCTAAGGTGGGGGGAGTTGGAGCCAGGGAAAGACTTAGGAAAATTTGACAAAAGTCTTGGGCCAAAAAATTGAAAGATAAGGATGACCCGCGCCCTCGTCCTCCAACTTGATCACGACACGTGTCCCAACTCGTCGACACGACAAGGGAATTTTGGAAAATCTACCAAAGGCTAAAATGAAGTAAAATGGAGCAGAAGGGCCCGCGACCAATTAAATTTTGCCACGTGGCACTGGATCGCGACACATGGGAAAATATTCAAAATTTTCCCGCCGATCCGCTTTTTGGGCCGTTTTTGCCCTAAATCTTCAAACGATCATATCTTTGATCCAGAGCTCGGATTTGCACGTTCTTTATATAATTGGAAAGATGTTGAAATTATATACATGATTCCATGGTCAATTTATAATTTTGGTTCAGTTTGGAGAGATAAAATTAAAAAAATGGTTCTGGTGCACGTGTCCATGGCCGTAAATGACATTTCAACAACCAAATTTAATACGTAATGGGTCGCATTCTTCTCCAATATGGTCAAAAATGACAGGTATGGCTTGTAAGGTCCTCCATGCTGTTTTAATGCATTTTCCATCAATGAGGAATGGGCTCCCATGTTTTTTCATGTTTTTCTCTCCGGGCTCGACCCATGCAATGTAAAAGGCCATATTTGGCTCATTTCTTGAGGGGGAACACTTTTGGCATTGTAAAACTTCTTCTTTCACCTCCAAAAAGTGATAGTTGTAAGAATAGACCTTTTCAAAGTTTGTAATAGGTTTATACCTCTTTCGATGGTGGAATGCAAGAGATTTTTTACATGGAATTGACAAAGGCAAACTCGTGAATGCTTTCAAACCTCCTCCTTTGTATTGTTTTACTTCATTTTAAGACCTCTAATTACATCTATCGCCTTGTGTATGTTTTCCTTGTTGCATTTCATGAATTTGTGTCTATTTACATGGAAAAAATGTTTCACCACTCCTTTCCGGTGCATCACCATCTTTAGTTTAGTTTCATTTTTGCATTTTTATCCCTCGTCTCCTTGTAATCTAGAATTAGGGTAGAATTAGGATTAGAACCTTTCATTATTTAGGTCTCAATCCTCTCAAATCACCTTAAATCTTCTACATCATCTTCCAACAATTTCTTTTCTAGTCTCATCTCTTTACTTACTCCCAAACCTATCATTCCTACCTTCTTGTTTTCTTAATCATCACTATCTTAACAAAGGTTTTGACTGAATTTCCTAGATTTGGTTTTCTTCCTCTAGGTTAATTCTCTAACCGCATCCTTAAACCCATTTATATCATCCTCATTTAAGTTATTTTAAGTTCTCAAACTCTATATTTTCACCCAACACATCAACTCAATTTCCTTTTTTACTTACCATTAATCATTATTGTGGGTCTAACTAGACTTAGACTATGTTTTCAAGATTTTAGGTCTTTAAAATTAGTGTTATTATTTCGAGGATTGTTCACAACTTTATTACTTCCATATGATCATATTTCAAAGTAAAATCAAGAAACACCCATAAAACCAAAACCCTTTGAATGTTATTCCTAAAATTGCTCTCAACTTTGCAAAATAGGGTATTTGATTGTTTTCACCAAGTTTTCCCTAAACACCTTGTGAATTATTATTTATACCTTGTTTACTTTTTCTTGAGGCTTAATTATACCTTGTTCACAATATTTAATAGATAATAACATGAAATCCTAACTTTTCCCCATTACTTTTCTTAAACCTTCTAAATCGGGGTTCTACAACACAATTTGACTTATCAAATATTATTCTTAGACTATAAAACTTCAAGATAAATTTCTAAATTCCCATCTCCCCATTCTAATCAATTTTTAGCTCTTTTCAATGGATACAATGTAAGATATGTTGAATTTCCTTCTTGAAACCCTAGTAGGGTATAGAGTTTGAGAATCCAGATTGAGGCTTCTTTTCCTTTTTTATCCCTTTTAAAGATTTGTTAAGGTGAAATATATTTATCTCTAGCCTTATAATCCTTCTACAAATCTCATTCAACTTCTGTTAACCACTATAAAAACATTCATGACCTTCAAGAATCATCTTATTTTAGTCCTAAAAATTGCGATCTTTGTTATCCTAACTTAAGCCTCTAGTTTTGTTCTTATGGTGTCATACCTCATACAATGTTATAAAATCCTTTAACACTACCTCACACATCATAACAGAAAAACATCATGTCACTATATATATTCACTATTTTTTCTCTTACAAGTCACAATAACTTTATGACATCGCTACCTTAAATCTTCTAATAGCTTATTATAGCCTCATCTAGAGTTTCATGCTTCATATCATAGTTTTTCATTTACTTGATGCATCAGTACCTTCTCCTTAACATGTTTACACGTGAACATAACAATAAACATATACAATTTTCCCCTTATAAACATGAAGGCGTGCCATGTACATTCTAATATTTTCAAATCATACTTAACCCTATTTTGGAAACCATGTAACTAATCTCATAATATCATTATCTCTAACAATACAAAAGAATATTAAAAAAAAGGAAGATAATCATCAAAATCTAATATCCCAAATCATTCTCATTTACAAGACTTTAATACATTTTACAAAAATTTCCATTACATTTAAATGAAAAATTGACTTACATTTTTTTCATGATCTCTATAGATCATTCTTGAGCCTCCAGAATCTCTAACACTCCTACAAACTTGTATTCTTCCTCCCAAAACTTCTTCTTTTCTCCTCATTTGAATACCTCTTTTAGGGATCAAATAAAGGTAGTCAAACTAAGGTTTAATGATCTAACCTTAGTGAAGAGTAACTACGATTTATGTAACCTTACTAGGAGGATGGGAAAACATGTATTTCATAATTTCTTGAGGCTCTTTGAGAACAATTACAACATTTATTCTTCCTATACTAAAACCTAGGTCACTATTTACAACTTTAGAAAATTCAAATATTCAAACAGTGGTTTTGGAGGGAAACTCCAAAATCATACTATTGCAAGACTAAGGAGGTTGAAATAGACAATAATCCAACACATCACACCTATGAGGACCCCCAACACCTAACACACTAATGAAAACCAAAATTTGTTAATGTAAATGGAATGATGCTCGCATCATACTCCCAAGTGGGAAGATTTGTACACATTTACAAATTTAGCTTTTGTTCATTTTATTCCAATTATGTTGAACCTTTAAGCTCCTTATTTTTCTATACTATTATTCTCTTCATGAACAACAAGTTTTTTTGTTCTTCATCTTTTTTCGATATCTTTGTTATCTAGAATGAGAATTTCAAATGTCTTCCTCTTCATTTGAGCTCTAATAAGAGCTTATTCTATTATTTTTACCTCTTTATCAAGAAAACATGTACATACAAAATCACACAAAATCTTAGATGAAAATAGAGAGATTTTTGAGTCTCTTCATATGCTTCTTTCATTTCATTTGGTTTCTCTAAGTTGTACTTTGTTTCAACAACTGATTTACCTTCATTATTTCTTTATTTTCACTCCTCTCATTTGTTAAATCATATTTTCCTCCATAATACCTCAATTATTCACCATTTAAAGCACATTAAAGTTCTTGAATCTCATCTTAAATATGATCTTTCTCTCATACACAAACTTATAATTTGATTTTTTCTGTTCTCTCTCATATTCTTCTTCACTTGTGTGTTAATCCCTACAAATAATAATTTTATTACCTCCTATTTTTCTTATTTAATTGTCCTCTTAGTAATATTATTATGCATTTTTCCTCTTCTCTTATCAAATCTCTCATCTTTACTCTCTTCTTCCTCTCCATAAGTAACCTTATAGGCCACTTAACTATCTTCTTCATCACTATTTCCACTCCTTGGTTTTTTGCTTTCACTCTTTCCATCAAAACTAACAACTTCTCCACATATTTCCTTATCTCTCTTATTTCTTGTTGCATCCACAACTCTCTCTTCTTTTCTATCTCCTTCATTATTTGTTCTTTCCTTTTTTCTCTATTTTCTATTTCTCTTCTTCTCATGGCATAAGAACTTGAGAAATCCCTTCACTATCTTCACCTTCTCTTCCTCCATTTTCTTCTCTTTATCAAGTCTTTCAACGCTTTCTTAAGTTTCACCTAGGTTATTTTTCACACCTAATCTTTTGACTTTATTTATTTCTTCTCTTTTCCTTTATCTCTTCTTGGGATTATTGCCACTTTTTATTTTCCTCTTCCTTAAATTTTCTTTATTACTTCTTCTCTTTTGTCTCTCTTTCAAGGAGAAAATTGTCAAGACTTTATAAAATATTACAAAGGATAAATTTTGTTAGCTGAGACAAATATTCCACATAAAATCATTTGATCAAAGTTTGGTACAGTCTTATATGCAAAGTTTGTTAACAACATTCAATTTTTACCGCCAAAGGAAAACCTCCAAATTCTTTATCCAATTGCTATGATACCAAAATGACATAGGGATGAATAAACTAAACAAAATACCACACCAACATGCCAACTATTAGATACACTCGACATCAAACAAAGTAATTTCTCTTATTTTCACCTGTGTAATTCCTAGGCTAAAAGACCAAACTCATGTAAAACTTGATTTAATTTATATTTTCACTATTAATAATCTCCTTTTACTCTATTCCCTTATAAAACATCACACAAGGACATTTTTAGTTCAGAAATCCTTCATTATGTCAAATTTAACCTTCATGGCCAAGAAATAAGGATACTAACCCTAAAACCAATGATACATAAAGACTCATAAGGTCATGAACAAATTTTATAGATACCCATTAAGGGAATTATACTTCTAAGAAATTTTCAAATCCTATCTTCTAACGCTACCCTTAAAATTTCCTTAAACATTTTCAAAATAAGGCCTAATTTAGTAGCCCTCATTTTGTGAAAAAAACTTAGTGTTGAAGAAACCCTTGTAGTTTCAAGAAAAACTAAATACATTTTGAAATACCCATTATTGAGATTGATGTTTTCATCAAAGTTTAGGTTCAATTCACAAGATAAATCCTTCAACAAAACTCTCATCGCTTGAATTAGGTTTTGTTAAGGCTTGTTATGTCTTTGGACTGAGTTTTCAAGTTTCAATTTCCTTTATTTGGGTCTTAAACATCTAAAACCATCTTAATCCTTCTACATAATCTTCCAACAATTTATTTTCTAGGCTCATATCTTCACTTACTCCCAAACATATCATTCTTACCTTCTTTTTCTCTTAATCATCATTGTCTTAACAAAGGTTTTGATTGAGTTTCCTAGCTTTGGTTGTGTTCCTCTAGGTTAATTATCTAACCAAATCCTTAAACCCTTTTATATCATCCTCGTTTAAGTTCCTTTAAGTGCTCAAACTCTAAATTTTTCACCCAATGGATCAAATCAATTACCTTGTCTACCTACCATACATCATATTATGGTTCTAACTAGGCTTGACTGTGTTTTCAAGATCTTAGGTCTTTAAACTTAGTGTTATTCTTTCAAGGTTTGTTATCAAATTTATTTCTTCCATAAGATCCTCTCATCCAATTTAAAATCAAGATACACTAATGCAACTAAACACCTTTCTGGTATTCTCAAACTTTCTCTCAACTATGCAAAACAAGGTATTCGATTGTTTTCACCAAGTTTTCCCTAAACACCTTGTGGATTTTTATTTCTAACTTGTTTTCTTTTTATTGAGGCTTTACTATACATTTTTCACAAGATTTAATAGATAATAACAATAAATCCTAACTTTTTCTCATTACTTTTCTTAAACCTTCCAAATCGAGGTTTTACAACACAATTTGACTAAGGTTTTCCAATTTGACTTATCAAATCTTATTCTTAGACTCTAAAACGTCATGAGAAATTTCTAACTGCCAATCTCCATATTCAAGTCAATTTTTATCTATTTTTAATGGATACAATGCAAGATATATTTATTTTCCACTTCGAAACCCTAAGAGGGTATATAGTCTAAGAATCCATATTGAGGCTTCTTTTCCTTTTCTATCCTTTTTAAAGATATGTTAAGGTGAAATATATTTATATCTAGCCTTATAATCCTTCTAAAAATCTCATTTAATCATTTTAAACACTATAACAACATTCACGACCTTCAAAAAATCATCTTATTTCCATCTTAGAAGACCGTGATCTTTGTTTTACTAACTCAAGCCTCTAGTTTTGTTCTTATGTTATCATACCTCATACAAGGTTATAAAATCCTTTCACACTCCCTCAAAAATCATCATAGGAACAATGTCATGCCAATATATATATGAAAATTTGTTTCTCTTTAACAAGTCACAACAACCTTACGAAATTACTACCTTACTTTTTCAAATATCTTTATAGCCTTCTCTAGAGTTTCATGCTTCATATCACATTTTTACTTGCCTTGATGCCTTGTACCTTCTCCTTAACCTATTTACTCAGTAACATAAAACAAACATATAAAATTTTCCCTTCTAAACATGAATACATTCCATGTATATTTTAATATTTTCAAGTCATACTCAACCCTATTTTGGAAACCATATAACTAATCTCATAATATCATTAGCTCTAACAATACAAAGGAATAATCAACAAAAGGAACATAAGCACCACAATGTCATATTCTATATCATTCTCATTTAAAAGACTCCTTAAAACATTTAACAATAAATTCCATACATTTATTTCAAGAATCTATATTACAGTTTCTCATGATCTCAACATATCATTCTCTTGGCTCTAGGGATCTCTAACACTCCTACCAAATTTTATTCTTCCTATCAAAACTTGTTCTCTTCCCCTCATTCGAATACCTCTTTTAGGGCTTGAAAGAAAGGTAGTTATGCGTTTAGTGAACTAGCCATAGTGAAAAGTAACTATGATTTGTGTGACCTTACTAGAGGATGGGAAAACATGTATTTCATCACTTTTGTGCTCTTTGAGAACCCTTAAAAAAATTTCTTCTTATACTAACAATGTTATCACCAAATCACCGTACCATCGAATGGCCAAGTGATGCATAGGGCATCATCCGTGTGATTGGGTAACATGGGATCACCTCGTAAGTTGTGGTACTTGTGGATCGACGTGAACCTCCAAAGAGAAGGTTGGCTTCCTCTTCCTAAACTAAACACAAAACTACTTCTAATGTAATAAAACACCTAACTAGACCTATACTAACATTTTCATGGGATTTAGGAGAGAGATTTGAAAGAATTAAAACCTATACTAGAAGTGGTAATGCGCCAAGAAAGGGTGTTGCTAGACAAGTTTTCGGTCTTACACAATGAAGAAGGATGAACAAGTACCACAACCCAACCGCATACAAATCTTCACTCCCAGATAATCAAAACTCCCAAAATCTGCAATGGAAACCTTAAATTGCACGTATACCCGCAACAAATGAGAAAAGCAAAAATACATAGCAAAAACTATGAAAAGACCAATAATTAGTCACAGAACACAATCTTTATTACTTCAATATCATGCATATTTCATCATTACAAAAAGTAGGAAGAGGTAATATTTTCCATTAAAATCTTTAGAGAAGAGGCTTGAAAGTTCCCACAATCCAGTGCAATAGAATAGCTTGTGAAAAGAGAGAGGAATTTGGAAAATATGTCTAACCCTTTGAAATGGGCTTCTCCTTTACATTTATAGAGAATCCAACTGAAGAGAAAGGAGGAAGAAATCCTAAAAATTTGGCATGAATGTAGCATATGATGGCCTACACACTTAATTAAAACATTAAGTGTACCTAAAAAAAGAACATTCCATCGTGCCTTCATAAATTCAAAATTTGATTCAATCCTCCACATTTTAATAAAAATAATATTTTAATAAAATATTAAGGAACCTTGGCCTTTGATGGGACCCACGAGGTCATTTTGTGTAAAATGGGGTTTTTAATATTGATGGGACAACTAACTTGTGAGCCAACTCGACAAGTCAAGCCGCTGGGCCTCATTTTTCCAAGTGTGTCGTGCTCCTTATGTTCCTTCATCAAGCCCTGGTCGACCGCTTGATATTTGACCTCTCGCAGACTCCCGCTTAACTTGTTTACTCACCACCTTGTACTTTAATAGAGTCTCCTTGATTATTGCCACCCACATGAGCTCGGTGCCTAATTAAACACTCTCACCATGTATCATGCTCCACGTACTAATTGCCAAAATCCCTGGAATGTATGGCCGCTTCATCGTCATGTAATGGTTGGGCATCACATATTTCAACTCGATCTTTCCTCCATGACATATCCAACTACCACATCATGCTCGCTACCACCTCAGATGAACTCAATTCCTAACATATTAGCACATTCCACTACTCGACATCATCATGCCAACCATCTGCAAAATTGGTGGATAAATCGATGAATACCCATGTAAGTTGGTTGGTTAAACGTATCTCCGCTAGCTCATCATTTTACCCAGACGTCGAGCCCATGACCTCCCTGAGGTCACTCTTCCAGCTTCAGAGCCCGACCACTATTTTGTCATGCCAAGATTGGCATGATTTCAGCACCATGATTGTCCAAAATCTCGAAATGGTGGATCTCAGATTTTGGATGCCATTTTGCCAATGCAACAACTCAACCGGATGGCTTGTTATCCCTGAAATTCCCATGAGGATGCTGATGTGTGGGATTTAGGCCCTACTTTTCCTAGTTGTCTAGTAAAAGACCAAGAATTCCCCGAAACTCTCCATGCTTCTCGACTCAACCTAGCTTTGTCATATCTGTACACCTACTCAGTATCAATTTGGCCAAATTCCATGAGTTGGTTTCGATCTTCTTCCACCCACCAAGTGACTTAGCCCTAACTCATCCTGATCGAAGTTTCTCGAGCCGATAAACAACTCGTTGTTATGTGTTTCCACCATATTGAACTTCACAGCTTATTCCCTTCGCCTATGGACTTACTCATTAAATGACCAAGCTGGCCAAGTCATCTCAAGGCCAACACTTGTGCCGAGCCACTCGAGTTGCATACTCATCTTTATGAGCCATCCCTATCATTCTAATCTCAAGCTATGCTTCTAGCCTTCTACGTCAACGTAGCTTGACCTGCGTGATTATGCCAATGTGTCAAGTTCTTCCTCCTTGAGCCTCTGAGTTTCCATTCACTTGACGGTTGAGCTACTGAGTTTCTCATTATTCAAACCATGCCTATGAGTTTCTGGTTTACCATGAACTCACTTGAAATTTGTGGCTCCCTGCTCAAATGACCGAGCTATGAATTGAATTCCAAGTCATCCTCTATCCTGTTGTGACCATCGAGATAAACAAAAACTTGCTTCTTAAACCTTACCATATATGTAACTCAACCTTATTCATCACCGAGCTCACCTGCATCATGATTCATTCCTAAGATTTCCCAAGCTAAACACATTTCAAATCCCACCCAATTACTTGGAGAGCCCATTATTTAACTTGATGTTCCTGCAATATTTCCTCGATCTCCTCCATTGGCTTGATCCATCAATATGCTTCCTAACTCATTTCTCCTTGACCAATATGACATGCTCAGAGTGAAATCCCATCAAGCTATCTTGAGGTAGAATTTTTCAATGCATTACGAGATCACTCTTTGTATGTTATTCTTTTCGTGGATTGAGCCTGAACTTCCCTGCATTACTATTTTTCATTACCTAATGTCGAGATCATTGTTTATGATTTGGCCTCCTAAGCCATATAATGAGCTCTCAACAATTCAAATGTCGATCTCCTACGTTGTGCCAATTATCCATCGTTAACTTGAACGTCAAGACTCATTAACTCGATGAGATATGTTTAGCTCACCACAAACTCGACTCCACCGACTTTGGTTTGAGCTCCTCATCCCATGCATTAAGTTTAGAGCACCTTTTCGGATAAAAAAATGAGCTCATATCGAGCTATCAACATAACACGACCAAGTTATATTGATCTTGCAACCTTACTCAATGATGTATCCCATCAATTTCTTCATACTAGCTCATGTGTCAGCTTCACCGAGTTGCCTTTCGATGAGCTAAACTAACTCAACACTTCCTTAAGTCTACCTTTAACATTTTCTACCCAAATTTTTATCTCTTTGGTATTTCTTCACGAAACCGAAAGGTAATGAGAACACAGTGAGACCCCACCACATGATTTATCACTTTGGCCATTTCTTTCTCATGTTGATTGAAAGTGGGCCCATCGGGCTAATTCCTTGCTTTGAACAAACCCTAAGCCTCCAAAACCTAGGAAAGGAGAAAATAGTTGTGATGATCCTCGAACCCTCCTAAAACACCATAAACATTCTTGAAGCAAAAAAAAATTTCATGTATGCCCCTAAGTTCTTCCATGAAGCACTCCTTGTTTCAAGGTATAATTGCTCCCGTTGTCCAATTTTTCCCCAAGGGGAAAAATTGGATAACAAACACCTAGACCAATATTTACAAATTTAAAAAATTCAAATATTCAAAAGGTGGTTTTGGAGGGAAACTCCAAAATCACACTATTAAAAGACTAAGGAAGTCCAAATAGACAATAATCTAACACATCACAACTATGAGGACTATCAACACCTAACACACTAATGAAAACATATTTTTTATGTACAATGGAATGATGTTCCCGCATCACAAAACTCTAGAAAATAGAAAATATGTGTAGAAAATGTTAGACACTTGCGTGAAACTTGACAAATGTGTCAAATGATAGTTTAAAAAGGTTACTCTTGTCTCTGTGAGGGTTTTAAAGCTTCGTTTAAGATCAAATCATAATCACAACTAATTCTACTTAGTTTCATAGTTATATCATTCTCGTGATATATCGAATAAGCTAGATACACTCATCCTATTACATTTTACTATATTTTCCATGTACCTTAATTGTATACCATTTATAAATAATATTTTACATTTACTTTTAGATATGAATGTTGGAGAATTTATGTCTTATTATGGTTGCATATCATATATAATCTAGAGGCTAACATTAATTAAAGAAAAAAATATTTTAATTTGGGTGTAATCAATGAGCTCTTACATCCCATTCAATAGATAAAAATAAATAAAGGACTATTACAAAATATCCCATGAACACATCACAATGGGGAATCACCAAATTCAAGATTCCCGAATTTTCATACAAGAGTTTTAATTGGTACAATTAGTTAGCCTATTATCGTATTGAGGCATGAGGGAAACGCTAGGACAAAAATTATTTTCATACACGCATGTATCTTTGCATAATAAGAGAACTACATATGGAGTTTAAAATATAATGCATTACTAATTTCGAATTATATGAGGTGACCATCAAGGAAGATAGAGTTTCATAGAACACATACAAGTGTGAAGGTTATAAAGAATCTAAATATAAAAATATGTGACACAAGTGAAGGTAAAGTGATAAATAGAAAACTATAGGTACCCTAGTTCTTAGTTTGAAACCGTTTATAAGTGGACTAGGTTACGGTTCAATAAAAGTTATAAACATGATTCTTTCTACACGCAGTAGAAATGCATCATTTAGAACATTTTAAAATATGTACACCTCCAAAATCCACCGATGACACATGTAATATATCTCTTAGATCAGATAAATCATCTCTTAAACCTCTATTGTACTCTTTTTCGCACATCAAATAATTGTGTTTGCAAACTCTACTTTCCAATATTATAATTTGAATCATTTTTAAATTTCTAATCACGCATTAGTCCTAGTTTAGTAATTAATAAGCCTATTATTATTAATTTAGGGTTTAATAATTGGTGACACCGATGTTGTTCCAAACCCTTTACCTACTTTGGCTTAGATTTCCTACCCTAACTAGGACTTTTACTCAGTAAATCCTAGTTTCCTTAGGATTTTCCATCTATCACTAATTTCATTCTTTAATTTCCATATCTCTAGGTTAGATATGCAATTTGTTCTTATGGATTGAGCTAGAGATCTTACTTCATGAGCTAATAGGGGATATTATCCCTTTAACCAGTCCATGCCCCTTATGAGTTCACAAGTGAGGATTTATTTATGGCCCATCAATGTGGTATTTGTAATTATGTTTTACATAATGAAATTGTTCATATTCAACCAATCGGGAAATGGATTTGAGACCACTTGTTGTGTCTTCTCCCTAGGCATGGAAATTATCACTTTTTAGATGTTATCGAGGGTCACCTTAGAACTTAGGTTGGGATTCAAATTTATAACTATGATCCAATCCCAAAACATTATTTAAAATAAGCCTCATACATCTTCTCCCATGGAGTCTTCATTTCTGGGAAACATTTATGTAACCTATCCTCGCTAACATCTATGAGCTTTATTCGATGATAGCATTTCGTAATGAGTGGATGATTACATTGATAATTGGGATAATGATTTTAAATCAATTTCATTAAGACCTATAATTTTTTTACATGACAATGTCTCTAATAATGATAATATATATGATTTTATTCATGTTGTTTTTAATTGATAAAGATGTAGAAACTAACACACTTTAATAGGATTCATCTCCTAATATTGGGTGTATGGAAAATGCTCTCTTCTTTGTACGCTTGATGTAACTACTGATGGAAGTGATTACTCTTCTACTATCATTGATGATGAAATCGCACTTTGAATATAATATTCCTTTAATCAATAAAATTCTTGTCTCGTGTTCTTCCTTTATCTCGATATTGAAATGAAAATGAAACTATCAAAAATGCAAATGCTACAATCAATGTTCTCTTCCCTCTTCTATCAGATACAATGATGCAATTCTAAATGTTCCCATTAAACTTAATAATGATGTACCCATTTGTATTCCTCATCTTCTTAATAAATGCAATAATTATGTATGTACTTTGTAACTCCCATCATCTTATACATGATAATATGAAAAGAAGTATTATCAATCTATGTCTCGTAAGGAAATTGAAATTGCTACAATAAATTCTCATAATCTTTCCTTCACTGAAAAGGATGACATTTATTATGTTATTCCTATTAAAAATGGATTACATGTTCCTAATAATGATGTATATTTAGATCCTAAATGTGATGTTAAGCATAGCTTCTTAATATTACATTATTACCTATTATTAGAGCTCCTAGTTAAGATGTTTCACCTTTTACTTCTCCCCTTCCCTTGGAAAATTAGTGCCCATATGACTACTTTTAATGGAAAATAGTAAGCCCTCAATGATCCTCTTATTATATATGATATTCCTCCTCAATAAGTCATCTTTGGACATATGGCATAAGTTATTTATGACACAACGTGTATGCCTTATCCTTAGAAATAAAAGGCTATAATGATTATATGAACTCTAATACAATATACATAAACCAAATATGATGTAAAATCTTCCATTCCACATTCCGTAGAGACTTTAGTATCCCTAATTTTCAAAATTTTGATGGGATAATGAACCTTATATTCACCTTAAGAGCTATATACTTGCCATGAACTCATCATAATAATAAATAGATCTTACCGAAAGCCTTTCTCAAAAGCTTCGCATGTATTACATCACATTGTTTTAACCATTTGCATATCGATCATTGAGTACCTTTACAAAACTTAAAGATGCATTTATCATATATTTTATCGACAATAACGATCTTACAAATACTTATGAGCATCTCCTTCTTTGCATAAAGGAAAATATGAAAATATTTTTATTATATTATACAGCTTTAAAGTAAGTTTGTGACAATTAATCTATAAGCCCACTAATTTATAAATGTAATATATGTCATGGATGTATTTACCCTCTTAAGGAGAAGTTACTTTATGGAAAATATGAATCCTTAAATAATTTTTTCCTTGTGTGTTGTTGAATTAGATTGGGAATTTACTCCCGATGTGGATCTACACGCTCACCTAAGGGAATTCCTACCACTATTATGGAACTCAATACTAGTACTAAAGTTGATTCATATTTTATTTCTATTCAATTAAGGGTACTACATTGTGGTAATACTTTCTATCATATTAATACTAGATCCGAATATCTTACAATGCCTCCTATTAATCCTAAGAAAAAATAATTCATTTTTATAGTTATTGTGATCATCCACATGATATTAGTTCATTCTAACTTCGATAAGTATATAATTTAGGTACCATATAATGATTATCGCCATGTTCATTAGATTGAGAATGAAAAAGGAAAACCTTTTTGTACTTATAACAACGTCAATGGACACTACAATATTGATTGTTATGTGCTAGATCTGAAAACCAAGTTACTCAAAGAAAAGGGTATTATTTATTTTGATATTCTAGTAGATATCCTTATCCCCTTAGAGGAATCATTATATGGAAGTTGTGATCACCCATGATGGTCCTGTTAGTGCAAAATCACATCACCCCCAAATGATTTCTAAAGATCTACTTTTCTAAGGAAGAATCATCTCGTGTGATTGCATAACATGGAACTTTTCCTAAGGTGTGGGACTCAGAATTGGAAAATCTCTCCAGATTAAAGGTTGGCCTTATTCCTCTCGTTTGGGTGCATACATAGAAACTTGTAGAGGATCTATTCTCTTAATCCTAATCTAAACTTTACCACGGAGATGGGGATAGAAGGAATACAAAAATTAAAACAAAGCTAAATCATGAGGTGATGCTCAAGGAATGATGAAAAATTAGTTTACATTCAACACGAACCAATAAAATGCATACAATAAACAAGCACAGATAGCCAAATCTGTAATGAGAGACCAGATAGAAGCAAAAGAAACAAGAAGGATCTAAAATCGATCACAAATGTATTTTATTGCTCTATAGATTTGATACAAATTCATTAAAGGATACCGAAAGGTAGAAACGATTACAATTTTGATGGAAGGCTTGAACCCCATGAATCTTTTGCTAGAAGGAGAAGGGAGCCTACAAAACTAAGAATATCCAACCCTTTATAATGAATCCTGCTCCCATCTTTATAGATTCAACCTGAGAGAAGAAGGAGAAAGAGAAGCGGGAAAAAAAGGTTGCAGCTCAACCACCGCTGTTAATGCCTCTAATGAAATCTGCCCCAAATCTATCTTTACTGCATCAATCCTTGGTTTCATATCTTGGAGGGAGAGGAAATGACAGAAATAGATCAAATCCGATCTGGTTGTTGAGATTGGTGGATCCTCGTGATCAAAGCTCAAAGGTATTTTCCTCCATTTCCTTTACCTAACCTCCTCAAAAATAAAGTCTCAAACCTCTATTGCATGGGTGAGGATGAGATCTTTCCAATGGTGTCGATTTGCAATATTTCAACTCTAGAAAGTCAAAAGATATGCCCCTTTGAAGTTTGTATCAAACCGTACAAGTGGGTGGGAAAAACATTTTAAAAAATGGGTGCCTCTTTAATATGGGACACATGGTAGTCTTTGGTTGGCTGGGGAGATGCGCTCCATCTTTTTCTTTATGCCTTTTGAATGAAAGGAAAAATTTCACCTTTTTCCCCGACTCCCCGCCTTGGCTTTGACTTGGGTCTAAGTGTTGACTTTTTCCCTGGGCGGAGTTATGGGCCATTTTGTAACTTTTACTCCCTTTTGAGGTAAAAAGGGGTGAAAATCAACTTTTTCCCCAACTTCCCACTTTCCCCTGGGACACGTGTCACTCTAGCGTTCACTCGGGATCCTTTTCTCTATTTTACCCATGAAACAAGACTTTAAGACACTGGGCATTCTCCGCTAGTCCGCTTATGTGTTGACTATTCAACTAACCTTGCCCCCCTTTGAGGTACACGTGGAGGCACCGTGCTTGTTTGCAAACCCAACCCAAATTTTCCTTTGGAGAAGCACCGTTAAGACACGTGGCTCCTTCCACTGCCTCTTCCATACTTAGTCATTTTTGGACCCTTCCCAAATGTTTTGAGCCCGAGGACTTTGAATCTTCATCGTCTCTTCTTCTTCTAGTTTATGGTTCCTCTGTAGCATCTCCCCTTTTTTTCTAACCCTATTATTCCATTGTTGATCTACCTATAACTTGTAGAATGAATTTAAGGCGTAGAAACGGCCCGACAGAGTCATTTCTTTCTATACAGGATCCTCTATTCTTTCTTCATCTCCACCACTTCATCACTGAATCTTTTTGCAACCAATTTACAGGATTGAAATGAGTTCTCTCGCATTCCTTTTTATACGGGGCCGTCCAATATTTAGCTTGGGGTGAAATATGGA